>JBAMNC010000151.1:390000-520000 GCA_037902135.1 Cetoscarus ocellatus | reverse complement strand
CAATGCTGATGTTCATCTCGAACATTAAAAAATTTTATGCAAGCACAAAAATGGAAGACATTGATCAACACGCCTGTCAAAGGAAGTAAGAATTGACCTCTGCTTATCTCCACTACCCTCAGGTACAGCTACATTAATCTTGAAGCGCATTTTCAGGGATAGCCATCTTCTATCTTCTGCCGGTCTTTGTCTGTCTCTGTCTTGTTACTGCATGCACAGTCGAAAGAATGGTGTCTACCTGCTTGTCATGGACTCGGGAGTGAGGCAAGACACCAAAACAACAAAAATGTTGGAGTGTTCCTTTAACAAAATGCAAGCACCTACAGGGAACAGGAGTTGACAGTCTGATTAGCTTGATTCATGTAAGACCAAAAACATAATCAAGGCACATAATCCATTACCTTTCACTTGGTCTGGGTTATTTATGGTTTAAAGTGCAAATATAGACCGGCACATCCCAAACCCCCGAGCTCCACTGTTTAAGCAAATGTGCCTCACACTGTCAAAATATGGTTGTATATGTCAAACGTAAAGTATGGAGTTAATTTCCTCATATGAAATGATGCAAAACAAACAAGCAACCCAAAAGATTTAAAAAAAGAAAGAGTCTGATGTGTACAGTCCACTCAGTATTCAGTGCCTTTGTGAATCCAAGCAACATGTCTGTGTTATGAGGCTGAGTTAAATGACATCCATGACATTAATTACAATCATGAAAGCAACAAGGAAGGGAGCTTAATGTTTGGTGTTGGTGTCCCTGGGTGAGTGTGAGATGCTTGGACTGTGTTTGACAGGACATCTGAAATGACTGATCAGTGTGACTGAGGGTTGAATGATGTGTGTGCCAGGCAGACTGAAGCTAAACACAGATACCCAGTCATATGGGTGTGATCACCATTCCATCTGAATGAATAAACCCTTCGAATAATGCTTGATCCCCTCATCATTTTCTGAGAGAGATCAATACCTACTGCAAACATTTTACTTCTATTAATCAGGTAAAATAAAATATAGTTTACGCACTGCACATTTTACCAACATGACAAACTATGTTTATATATAGCATCCATTTTATAATTGACAACAATGTGTATGCTTCAGAACTTTGATTTTAAATTCTGGCTAACATTTGTTTAGACTTTGGTGAAGAAAAATAGTAATGATAAGTTTTAAACATCAAATGAACTTTTTATAAAGTTGAGTTAATGGAGCAAAAAGGAAATATGTTTCCTCTCTGGCAGCTTCATCAAGAATTTAATTCCTGTATTCAAAAGCATTTACACGGCAACAGAATGTTCTCGAGATTATACCATTCTCATGAGTTTTACAGCAATGCATTTTTCTTTCTAGCTTTTTGACTAACATGGATGGATGGATCCATACATAGATACATACAAACATACAAACATACATACATACATTCCTACATGCTCAGATAGAATGAATGTTGATTCATTGATCCTGAGGTAAATTCAAGCATGAGTAGAGGCCTATGAGCAAGGTTTGCAAATAAAGAAGGTACAATAAAATTAAAGAATAAAATGCAGTAACATAAAATAGAATAAAATGAAATAAAATAACATGAAAATAAAATAAAAACTGCAAACAATAAAAGGATTACAAAAGCTGGTGGGCCTGTTCTTAAGAAGCCACACAGCAGCATCTGCAGGTACAACAGTGACTGTATCGAGGTAGATTACAGAAGTGCAAAATGAAACAGTCTGTGCATTCATTAATGTGCTCACTTTGAGGTGCATTATTAACCATTTGGAGTAAATAAGCTTGGTATAGCCTTTCATGATTGTCCAAGCTTGGGTTATTCCTCTGCCATTACAGAGAAGAACAATGCAGCCAAATGGCTAAGGGGACAAAAGAGTTCCTTAATCTATCTGTGGAGCAGGGCTGAACACACTCCTCTGCTCAGTGAAGGTGCTCTGCAGAGGGTGGTGGGTGTTGTCCAGGATGGAAAGTAGTTTACAGGGTTCCTCTCTCTGCTACAGTTTCTGAGTCCAGTTCTGTGCCAACCACAGAGCCAGCCTAAACTGTGTTGTAATAAAAGCACAGAGTATCTTATAAAAACTCAACTTTATGTAGCCCTCATTTCTTGTGTTGAACTATGACTTCTGAAGAAAACAACCAAATCACTGTTTAAAAAAACAAAATAAATATTTTAAATTTGCCAAAAAATAACAGCATAAACAGTCTTATTGTTGGTCTCTGTGCTGCATATGTTTTGCTCCTCTTTGACCCAAGGAGCGTTTGCTAAAAATGAGGAGTGGCCAGGCACTCAGAAAAGTTCCAGGACTGGTGTCACAAAAGATTTATTTAGAATCCAAACTACAAACTACAAGTTTTCCCCTTCGAAGTAACCCCCCTGGAGTCTAATGCACTTTCCCATCCTTCTCTGCTATGCTTGTCCTGTATTTTTTTCCCAAGTGCCCTGACCATTATTTGTGGAGTTACATGCAGAAATGTCAAAAATGGCCCTATCTCCCAATGTTAAAGAATCCTTTAAAAAATTCCTGGATCCAGACAGAGATCCGGAAAATCTAAAATCTTATCATTTGTTCCTTATCCCAATCCGGACATTCCCTGAAAATTTCATCAATATCTGTCCATAACTTTTTGAGTAATGTTGCTAACTAACTAACAGATAGACAAACAAACCCTCCCAAAAAATGTAACCTCCTTGGCAGAGGTAATAAAGAAATATTGGGACATGATTGAGAAGATATACTTACCGGCATTGGTGCCCCCATGTGGCCCCCCCCCGGTAATAAAAATTCACAAAAACCTTGCAATTATGACACAACTGGGAAAAGCTTGACTTTTTGGTCAGTAATGACCAAGTGGATAGATGTGCTAGAACCAACCCAGGGCCCATTTTTTGAGCCCCTCAGAGACCAAGCTGTGTATGTCGGCAGATCTGCCTGGACCACGTCTCTCACCTCTCCTTCAATACTGTCAATATTCTGAATGTAGGATGAGTGAGATAGAGATTACTTAGAAACCAACAACACTGTGCATCTGTTAATCTATATTTCTACATTGGTTTTAGTCTTTCCTTGTCCTCTTATCAAAAACTTTCCTGGTGCCAAAGTCTATCATTAATCTCCACAAGGATCATTAGGTTTCTCGTCTTCTTCAAATTAAAGTTCTAAGCCTTAATGCTTAACTGTGGATAAGCTTGCATAATAAATCTACAAGCTGCAATTTCACAAGAAGAATCTGTTTTCTTGAAGAACCCAAACATAATCTTTTAAATGGTCACACTTTTTTAGAAATATAAACCCAATTTCCTCCCTATCTCAGATAACAGAGCCAGAATTGTAACGCTGGGCTGTTTTACAGACAAGCTTATTTTTCCACAGCTTAAAAGCTCCAGTCATCAAGTGAATGCTTCAACAAAATTCATTGTGTGGATGACTGAAAAATTCTATCAAGTTGAAAGAGGGAGTTAATTAATCAGTTTTTCATTTTTAAAACCCGCTGATATTATGCAGAGCTGCCTGTCCTCTCTACTTAGTAAGTTTTGTTATCAAACTTATGTTCAGAGTTTTGGACAAATTAAGTTTTGTAAATGAATGTGCTGGCAAACTTTGCTGCTTTTTAAAAAATAATGTCTCAATAGAACTCCTCAAGGTGTATTAAATGATAAGCGCTGAATAAATCTGTTCCTGTTAGTCTTGTTAGCCTTCGGGCTTTAGAAGGGGTCTGTTAAAGCAGCAGACAGATTATGGGTGACCAGGAGAGCTGTGGCATCACTGGTTGTTGGAGTTAAGGGACATCACAAAGAAGACTTCAAGTTGGCTTCAATGAAGTTCTTGCAAACTGTTGGGCAATTGAGGATGTTAAAGCAAAGTGTGACTCAGATTGTGCAGGAGAATGATTTATAATCTGGATTTGTGGGGAGATGAGAAGAATAGATTTCATTTGTCCATCTTGGAAAGAGCCCATAGAAAGTATTTGGGGAAGACAGAATCTTTCAGAAGCATATCCAGTCAGTGGTTGGACAATCATTCCATCAATCACAATCACTATGGACCTGTCAGATGTTGTGTAGGCGTGCACAGTTGCCATGGTGTGAAATACAAAAAATTAGCTCCTTTGAAGATCAAACTCTTGTCAGAACATGTCAAAAGTGGGGTAAAAATACGAGGTGTGTCAGAAAAGTTCCAGGACTGGTGTCACAAAAGATTTATTTAGAATCCAAATCAAGAACTACAAGTTTTCCCCTTCGAAGTAATCCCCCTGGAGTCTAATGCACTTTCCCATCCTTCTCTGCCACGCTTTCATGCACTCCTGGAAGGATTCTTCAGGGATGCTCAGCAGCTCCGTCGTCACAGCCTTTTTGATGTCATCCACGTCTTCAAAAAGGGGTCCCCTTGATGACCTCCTTGAGCTTGGGGAAGAGGAAAAAATCACACAGAGCCAGGTCAGGTGAGTAGGGAGGTTGCTCCAGCACGGCGATGTTCTTCTCGGCCAGGAACTGTCAAATGCTCAGGGCATTGTGAGCAGGCGCGTTGTCATGGTGAAGCAGCCACGACTTGTCCTGCCACGACTCTCGCCTCTCCTCGCGCACTGAATGAAGCAAATGCCGCAGTATCTCTTTGTAGACATGCTGGGATTACTTTTAAGGGGAAAACTCTTAGTTTGAAGTTTGGGTTTGAAATAAATCTTTTGTGACACCAATCCTGGGACTTTTCTGATACACCTCATATACTGTATTTGCCATTGCTAAATGCTTTAGTGTTCCTATTTGTTTTTCATTTAATAAAGAAATGCTGTCCACATTGGATAAACCTGCTACTGAAGTTGTTAGCATCTGCTAATCTCTGTACAAGCAGTCACTTCCTGCTGTCGTCACACTTGTAGCTCCCACCTCTTTAGCTTTAAAGGACACTGATTGGGCTGTGCATCTGCAGACTTGGCTCAATTGTTTTGGCTTGGAGCACAGCAAGGTTACCCATGTGCCCCATCAAGTGTCATTGGCCATTACTGATGTGAATCAGTATGTAAAGCCACCAACCACTACAGACAGTAACAAGACTAAACCCAAAAAGTTAAAGAGCTGAAAAATAAAGACAACATTAAAAATTAAACTCTGTAAGGTTTTATTTTGAAACAGACGCACAGTAAGCAGTGCTATATTGAATTACTTGACCATTAAGTTCATTGCCTCCTCAGAGTGTTTAGTGTAACTGCAGCAACAACACAGCCATTTGCACCAGAGCTGATGTAAGAAAACTTTGTAAAAAATTTTAATGAATTTTGATTGCTGACTTAGTGGTTGTTTTGGTTCAGTTTGCTTAAGTCACTTTTGTAAAATAACACTTAAAGGACACGTGGTTAACATAATCAGGTTTTGAGGGTAGTTAGCTTGAGAGTGCTTCTGTTCAATGTTTCCATTGAAGTCTCCCTTCGGCCTTTGGTGGATCCAGACTTTTTTTAATTGGGGGAGAGCACAGGAGTAACATATGTTAAAGTACGGGGGCATCAAAATAGGACAAAATGAAGGCTGCCACTGCTTTAAATTATACCTTTTGCCCTGTGTAAGCAAAAAAGAGTAAGAAGCACCATGAATTAACTTCACTCTTTAGAGCACATTTTTTAGTTCAAGAAATCATGATGGACCATAAATCAAAGTTTAACTAATATAGTTCTAATTACAAAAGCACTCTGAGAGTGCAGACCTCCTCCAAGCAGCTCAGTTCCACCCATAAATTGTGATTTCCACCCAACATTATAGACCTATTTTTATTTTATAAGCACATTGTGGAATGAAAAATATCAAACCGCAAGAAGTGTGATTATTGTTGATATAAATATCATCCAATAGAGGGACCTAGTTAGTAGCGGGTCTTGTAACTTTTTAACTGAACCAGTTTGCTGCTGCTTGTACAGATGTTGGTGTTGTGCGTGCCGCTGCGCTTCCAGTGGGCGATGTCGCCAGCCTGTCGGTCGGAGCAAAACCACAGCATTTCCATGCACAGCACATTCGCTCTATGTGGACTTTGGGGGTACACTCACACACACATAGACTTGTTGCTATGATGGACTATTTTCGTATTGACATTATCAACAACATTTTTCGAGTGATTAAACGGCACATTTGGAGGGACTGCGAGCGAGCAGAGCTATCACGTATGTTCCTATAACGTTAATGGGCTCACAGTAATGTTACTAGTAGTTGTGAGTTGTAGAGGACTGGGATCTTAATTACAATTTTGGGAGAGTCTGCTTAGAAACCAAGGCTCCAGGAACAGCGACAGGCCTTCTCCATTGGCAAAACATTTCATCCTCTCCTCTGTATCTGTGAGCAGAACTCGCCCCAGCTTTCACTGCTGATTGGCTGTTTGCTGTGCCCTGACTCTGCGTGTAACCAATTGGATGGTGCCGTGGGTGGGACAAAATACAGCCCAGTGTTAAGTAATGGGACTTCATTATAAACTTCAATGTTTTTTGTGACGTCAATCTGGATCGGATCAGCACCAAAATGTATTGGCATCTTCCTTGGACCAAACCACAGCTCTGGTAAAAATGTTCATGTAAATCCATCCAGTAGTTTTAGCTTAATCTTGCTAACAGACAAACAAACAAACAAACAGACAGACTCAGGCGAAAACATAACCTCCTTGGTGAAGGTAATGATTCGGATTCAAATACATAAAACTATCATACACACATGAAATAAATGCAATACATTCAGAAATTCACAGTAAAAAAAAATGTTCAGGTCTGCAATACCTGGAAAAAAGATTATTCTTTGAAAATGTTGAACATCTCACACTGATTATTCATGTAGTGCAGGGATGGGAAACTTCAATTACTGTGTGATAGTCACAGACCACATGGCAGTCTATGTGCAGGCAAAATCCCAGCCCACTCTGATTTCTAATCCACCTAACGCTGACACATTGTCAGAGACATCAGTCACCTGTTGAAAAAAAAATCAAATATTAACACCCCATTAACACGCTGGATATTTTACAGTTCTGGCTTTGTGGTAACTACTGAGCTCTTTTGAGATGCCAATCATTTCACAGGCTAGACTGATTTTAATGCAGTATTATGGCTGAAAATGAAGATTTTCCTCCTCTATATATAGCTGGCTCTGCTTCAAAGTGTGATGGCAAGAGCAGGGGATTGGGCAGTAATCATAGACGCTCTAATTAGTGCTTCAGACCTTATCTTTGGTAGTGTAGGCGAATGAGGCAAAATAGCTGCAGTGTTCATGTCTACACACAAAAACAAAATGACACACAATTGCATGTTTACTTACCATATGTATTAGAGGGAAACAGCAAATCCGATAATGCAGCTGCACAGCTAGAGATTCTCTAGCTAAATTCAACTGAAAGAAAGAAATTCAAACCACAGTTAACAAAAAGTTGGGGGCATCGAGTAAAATGTAACCAAAAAAGAATACACTTCTTTGCAGATCCTCTAATCTTTATTCAGTTGAATACAGCAGAGAGTTAGAGACAACATATATTTTATTTTAAAACTTATAAAGCTCTTTTGGCAGTATACAAACACCCTGAAACTGATGCTTGCAACACCTCAAATTAGTTGGGACAAAAGCGTAAAACGTGGAAAGTTTTGGAGTGCTCAAAAAACCATTAGAAACAATCCCTGGTACAGTATGAGGATGAATTACTTACAGGTGCTTGGGTACAAAAGGAGCACTGTTGAAAGCCTCAGTCATTCACTAGCAGGGATGGCCAAAGGTTTTTCAAATTGTGAAAGGCAAGTAGTCGATCAGTTTATGAACATTTTTCCTCAGTATTTAATTGGGGTAGATATTTTTCCATATTTATAACCTTCTACCGTCCAACCTATCTTCAAAAGATTCAGAGAATCTGAAGAAATCTGTTTATCAACAAGATCTAGAAGAGAGCCATCAATTTCTCTCGATCTGTGCTGATCAAAGATGTACAAACCAAAAGTAAAAAGGTTTGTGCTGTGCACATTCCATTTGCAAATCAAGGTGGAGTCCATCCAGATAAACACAGAGTTTTAAAAGTCAGCATCTGTGCTGATGTGGGGGTGTATTAGCGCCCATGGCAAGGGTAACTTGCACATCTGTGAGACATAAAATCAGGTTTTGGAGCTTCCACCCAGACAACATATTTTTCAAGTATGCCCCATGTTTCAGCAAGACCATGCCAAGCCACAGTCTGCATGAGTAACAACAGCATGGCTTCAAAATGAAGAGTGTGGGTATTAGACTTGCAAAAATGCAGAATATATTTGTCCAACTACTGAAAGATTGTGGTGCAGTATAAAGTACAAAATGCCACAGTGGGGACCCCACAATGTTGAGGAACTTATGATGTACAGTATGTCAAGCAAGAACGTAAAAGAGTTCCACTTTCATTAATTGATCAGTTGGTATCCTAAGTCCCTGAGGAGAGAAACTGTTTTATTTTGCAGCGACAAAATGAACAGGGATATAGGCCAGTTTTCTTTCAGTAATGAGTTACTTTGAGGAAAATATAACTAATAACAGGTTACAAGACTTGCAAAACTAGCAAATTATATTACTCATTTCACAAAAAATATCTCCTCTAAATTTAGCTGGCTCTGCTTCAAAGTGTGATGGCAGGAGCAGGGGATTGGGCAGTAATCATAGACGCTCCAATTGTGCTTCAGGCCCTATCTTTAGTAGTGTAGTCGAATGAGGCAAAATAGCAGCAGTTTTCTAAGTGCTATGATGAATTACTATGTTGCACATTACTCCAACAATGAAAATGAATGAATGAATGAATGCATAAAAACTTCAACAGTTTTAACCCTAAATATCTTGTTTTTTGTGCAGTTTTAGATTGAATATTTGTTAAAAATTTTGAAATCAGCACACTGTTGTTTCCATTCTTAACAATGTCCCAACTTTTGGGGATTTTGAGTTGGTATGATTAGTGTTTTGATTTACAGGACTCTTTTCTAAGAACCATCTGCATCATAGTGGTTTAGTGACTTTGCCGTTATTGTTGGTTGGAATGGGAATCAAGAATTGGTTCCAGTTGAGAACCAGCTCCAACTTGTTGAAATAAATATATTTTGCCTTGATTCTGAACAATTCTCTTTCCAATGCATTCATCATCCCTATTAGTTTTCTTTTCTTTTGTTATTCTTTGAGGATTCCTTGGAGGAGGAAACAGCTGGTAAGCCACCTTGATGCTGTTATGCATGACTGTCACAGAGGGCTTGTGTTGCTGTCAGAAAATTTCAATCTTTACAGAAGGACAGGAGTGGCAGAAGGAAGACACATGACAAATTGGAGGCAGAGTTGTGAAGATGAAGAGAGACACCGAGAGGAGAAGGGTGCTAAATCTGGAGCTGTGGCTGCGCATCAGGAAAACTTATGAAAGGGAGCAAAATGGGAAGTGAGAAAGGAGAGGAGCTAAAAGTGGAGAATGCAGAAGGAACAAGAAAGCTGATGAACGTACACAGATGTTGAAAAACGTTTGCTTAAAATCCTGTCTTTGTTTGCATAAGAATTTTAGTTGTGTTAATCAGTTTCTTTAGTATTTTTGGGGCATAGTGCAGTTCAAAATGTTCAAAAGAGGGAAAAAAATTGCATTTTATAGTAGTCATGCTGCTACAGATATGAAGCACAGAGAAAGACGTATCAATGTGTAGACCAACTAAGACTTGGAAATGGAGGCCACGTGAGGCTACAGTGTGATTCAAAGTAATACCCCTTTCACACTGGCCAAAAAACCTGTTTAAACACTGGAACAACCGCCTTGGGTCCGCAGTGGGAAAGGCTCTAATCGGCATTTAGATCAACTGACCCTGCAAGCGACACAGATTTTTATCGGCTTGCCTCCGAACAGCTCCAGTGGGAACGTCACATCTGGATCAACCCGCTAATTTACAGGATGACGTTGGCGTAACATGCCTAATATCGCGCCCGTCTCCTCCATCTGTAACTTCTGCTACTGTTTGCCTTCTCAGCATCAAATTCTATCCACCTTCATATCATCGGCACTCAAATGTCATTCAGTCTGTGCTGAGTTTGTATATTTTAAAGAGGGACAAAACTACAAAGTACGGAAAACATTTGAGTCCATGGCTTCCATGCTCCTTTCCATTGTTTACATGGCCATGTTTCGGAGCGCTGATGATGTCATCAATGTGATGACATCAGCTTGATGCACCAGAGGAAAAAAAAAAACAGCTATGTGACTCATCTGCTGCCGATTAGACCCGGGTCTGCTGGCAAGGGGAAAGGAGTCACTTGCCGATTGTTAGCAGGTTAACCTGTGTCGAAAAAAAACGCATTTACCCGCTAATTTTAGTGGGAAAGCGGTATAACAAACTGATAACCCACTGACTGAGACTGTTTGTGTACAAACCTTAGGAGGCACAGTGCAAAGGCAGTATATGCTTACAAGACAAATATCCTTCTCTCCAGTAATGAAAATAATGCCTGTGTATAAGGGCAAAAAACTGCACTTTACAAGAGTCCATTTGAGGCAGACAGCAGAAGCACTACAAGTCCCATCAACACTCCATGTCAGAGGCCTATTTTAATATCAGAAATCAATATGCTCACAGCCTGGTTCCAAATTGATTTTAAAGGAATATTACATTTGTGGGCCGCAGATGGGTGTAATGTACTGCTGTTTCCTTTTATGTCTGTTAGGTACACAAACTGCCTGGTATGAATGTGAGTATGCTTGGGTTTTTTTTTTTTTGTCTCAATGTGTCAATCCCTTGATTGACTTGTCGCTAGTTCAATAAAAGTTGGGACAAGCTCCAGCACCCCACTGCCTCAAATCTGAGAAACAGTACTGATGATGGATGGATGGCTAGTTTCTGTCTTTACAAGCATACACTAAACAGAGAGTGTTTTTTTTTTGTTGTTGTTTGTTTTGTTTGTTTGTTTCTTAAGTAGCCTGTCTGTTTTAGTTTTAAGGATGATAGTGTTGCATAATAATTTGCATTGCTGTCATGAAAGCAAGAATATAGATCAGTGGTTTCCAACTATTTTTGCCCAAGACACACCTAAAATCAAGGCAAAATCTTGAGGCACACCTATTCCGTATTCAAGCAAAATATTCTCTTATATACATGCTACAGTATCGGTTGGTAGATATTTATTTTCTTTAATTGCCTGGTAAAATTTGACAAACAGCTGTATTACTTATAATATACTTAAGCAATGTTATTCAGAAATACATTTGCAATGTTTCTAACACTTAAGTTTGACATGTCAGTTTTGAAGATTAGATGAATTAATAAATTGGAAAAGCCAAAAAGTGATAATTTCCTACATCCTTTGATTCATTATCAGCAAATGTCAGAGCTCCATTGGTGATTCTGTGAGACTTCTAAGGATACAGAGGGTGCAGGTGCAGGTGCAAATCAATTCAGATGCAGTACTGATGGAGTAAACTTTAAAAAATGATAATGCATTCATTTTTGTAAAGTATTCATAATCATATACAGTGCTTAATAAATGTATCCAACCTCCTGTCATAATAAAGAATAACATAAATATTTTAAAAATCTTTCAAAAACTTGTTTGAAAATGTTATTGTTATTGGACATACATTTTGAACAGGAAAAAGGAATTTCAGACTGATTTCACCTTTTTATATCTAAATTTGAGCCGACTCACTGCGTATATCTGAGAAGTAATATTCAACCTCTAAAACTTTTTTTTCTATTCAGGAAGACAAGTAAAATAACTACAATTTGACATCTTAATCAAAAAAATAAAATGTGCTGCATTATTTACTAGAACTTTTGTTTTTGCAAAACAGTAAATTTGACCATTCATGGATAACAATTATTATTATATTTTAGCATTAAAAAATATCACTTTGCTTAAAGAGTTTCTACATACAGGTGTATTAATTGTTACAGAAACATGAAAAATAATCTTGCTGTTAATTTAGGGCAACTGTGGCATTAATTTTGCGTTGTGGTGGTCTGATTCATTTGTCGAGTACCATGTTTGGATGAATTCCCAAGGCATACCTAGTCTTCTCTAAAGGCACACCAGTGTACCCCGTCACAACATTTGTGAACCACTGGTGTAGATGTTTTTCAGGAGGCCTGAGGCCTGCCTTTTCTCAGACTCTTTGTCTGTTACTATGCTGACCAAAAATAGACATAGACTGTGTTAATAATATGTAAACAGCCTGCCACTGGTTGCTTCAACCAAAGGCTCTGGTATATAAGCAGGTTACCCGGTTGCCAGCTTAAGGAAGTGCAATAGTCTGAATAGTGTGAACACAGAGATAAGAATAATAAACTCAGAGGGGGTTTCACTTCACTCTCTTTAAAGAAGTCGGTAGTTCAAACAACAAAAAGTGTATTGAAATATTGTGAACTGTGCAAAATATACTTTTTAATGATTTTTCTTTTTTTTTGGCATGTGCACAAACCTCCTAACATGAGAAAAATAATTCCCACCTTTACATTTATCTGTCGAGTGCTTCACCTTTCAGAAAATGTGTGCTTAAACAGCCAGTTTAATAGTTTCACTCTTGTGAAATTAAAGGGGATATCCCAATTCCCCCAGAAGGGAGTCATTCCCTGAGTTAAGTGTTTGTTTAGCACACAGCTAGCTTCAGTGGAAGGACCATGTCTAAGCATGTCTGTGCACCCAAAGAGAACATTAGAGCACAGTGCGGGGAAGCCAAAGGCTCATACATCTATTGGGAGGGGTTTGTTCAGACACAGCATGAGGATTTACTATCACACAGACTGTTTTGAGCAGGGCTGAAACAGAGGGGTTTGTAGGCATGACCAGATCCAATATTTGAGCTGAGTATTGGGCAAAAAATTTAAAATTGTATTCTGGGGACATCTGGGAGCAGTGTAAACTTACTTAAACATTTTCAATTAATGCCCTTTCATATTTGAAATATAAATATTCAGACTGCAGCCTTTAACACAGTCAGATAAGGTAAATGAATATATTAAAAAAAAAAAAAAAAAAAAAGTTAAAACCCATAACCAGCATTTAGAGGTCTTAAGACATCCGATAGCATGAAAAATTATTGGACTATGCTGCTAATTATCCAAAAACATTAAAAAGTTTAAATAATCTAAAAAATGAACTGAATTAGGCATTGCTGCTAATTACCAACAGTCTGACATGCTGATTTGTTAGCAGGACCACACACACACCCACACATGCACACACACATTCTTCACACCACCTTTTAACATGTTGAACAAGCTCCTTTCTGCCCGGCTGCTACCTTCTGTTTCCCCTCTCTCTCCAGTCTCCTCTCCCAGCACTTATCTTCTGTTCACGCTTCATAACCCACACAGTGTTTCCATCAATCTTCCCGTTACTTTTAGGGTATTCATGCATCCTTTTCACACCGGTCCATGGCTCTCCCTCTCAGCATCTGATCCATTCTGAGTGAAGCACGGGATGAAAATAAATGCCTGTCTGCTCTTGGCTGTTGCCCTTAATGTGCTTCTGTCTTGACATCTCATTGACAGCCTCTTTACTCTGCTGCTACCTGAGCCACAGTCTGTCTGTAGAACTGATACACTGCTCACTGCAGATTGTAAATGAGCTCTGTGTGTGAGACTGAATCTTGCTGAGAGATAAGATGAACATTTCTTATGGAGAAGGATCCTCTGCCAACATGTGGAATAAAGAAAACTGGAAAATGCTGCTTGAATGAATTTGTGAAATAAAAGTTGTGCTTTTCACAAGTGTTTTTTTCATTTCCTAAACCCACAGAGCGTTCACCTAACTAAATTATTCTGTCATGCATCATTAGATTGTGGTAACAACATCTGCTTGTTTGTGTCAGTTTGCCACAGAGGCAGAGATCATGTGTTTTAATGATATATGAATTTGGCCTCTTTCTTGCATCCTTGATTCATTTTGTCTGGTCTCAGTGCACAGCCAGGATAATGACTTGTCTCCTGAAGAGTGTGTGTGTGTGTGGGGAGAGTGCATAAGCACAGGAAGGTTAAACACATCTATCAATAATATTAATAGCTGTAGGAGATGCTGAAGCAGAGCAGCATATCTGGGAGTTGTTTACTAAACAAACAATGAGCATTAAACTGTCCAAGTTCACAGTATATGCCTGAGTTTGTGAACATATTTTAGGAAAGCTGCTTATTCTTATCATGCCTCCCATGTGTTTACGCAGCACAGGAACCCTTTTCAAAATCTCAAATTTAATTACAACCTAAGCTAGGGATTATGCAAAGTGATTAAATATCAGAATAGTGACACAGGAGGTTTGTCACCTGAGGCCTTTTTGCAAATGTTTTCACAAAGATTACTCATCAGCATGATTTATCATAAATTATTGCTCAAATGTCGAGGATTTCCCATCAGGGATTAGAGTTGTTGGTGAGACTTCTGTGCCCAAAATGTTATGCTTGGTTTATCACTCAATTTCATTATGTTTTTTTCAGTTTTAAGTTTTAAGATATTAAATTGACATCAGCATATGAATAGTTTTGATGTTCTATTTCAGTTCTCCATGAATAAAAATGCCAAACATCCCATTTCATTTCTTCTCATACACACCGATCAGGCATAACATTATGACCATCTGTCATTCTGACTGGTCTGTGGCTATACAGCCCCATATGCATCAAACTGCAATGTTCTGTGTATTCTGACACCTTCTATCAGATCCAGCATTCACTTCTTTGGGAATATGAGAAACAGTATCCCGTCTGTTGGATCGGACTACATGAGCCAGCCTTCGCTCCCTAGGTTGGACCCTCTTGCCTGCAGAACTGTTTAATTCTTGAACATTGAACATAAACATTATCAACTGAGTCTCTAAACCTCCCTCTGGAATTTTACCAACTGTTGGTTTTTAGAGACTTTTAACCTGTTTGCCTGTGTACAGAGGGCCAAAGAAACAGAAAAAAATAGGCTTTTAAAGAAAACACCCAGGTAAGTTTGGACAAAGCCATATTGTGGCAAATCGTGACAACCTCACTTATAAGAGGACTATTATTTTCTATTTAGGGGAAGCATCCTCGGTAGGACACATCTGACAAAGGACATAGTCTATGTAGCCCCTGCAGATGCTCTGGCTGATTTTTATGGGGGATGATCTGCCCTACAAAGAACTCCCTGCTTGCATAACAGGTTTTTCTCTCCCTTACACTTTGGTTTTAAGCACCACCTCTGTTGTTTTGCAGCTCAACAGCTAAACAGCTAAACTAACATCACAGAACATTTTTGTCAATTTTTCCCATTTACTATCATCTCCTGTCAAATCAATGTATAATCATAATGATATTTTTTTAATGCAATGAACATAATAGCTGTGCCCCTATTCAGGGGTAGTAATGCTCAAAAGACCCAGCCTTTATATCCTGCATAGACCACTCATGAGAACCTGAATGGCATAATTTAGACAAGTAGCTTTCACATATTTAATGGCTAAGACACACATACAATCAAGGCAAAATCTAAAGACACACCATGTTCAAGTCTGTTTAAAATGATCTCTTTAACACATGTTAGAGTAACTCAGTCACGTTTGTTATTTACAAGCTTTATTCATGAGATATTTATTAGCCAAATTATTAAAGACTATACTCAAAACATTGTTAAGCTTGATAGAGGAATAAATGTTCTCTATCTATTGCAAAGAAGATGTTCCCTTGAAGATATTAAATGGATTTTTAGCTACATAATCTTAAATTGAACATGAGAATGATGCACAAGTTCTGAAACTGTAAATTAAAAACTTGTACCCCACCTCTCATCCAGTGTCAACTGGGATAGGCTCCAGCCCCCACAACTTCGAAAGCGATAAGTGGAATAGTTGATGGATGGATGGATGGACACCAGGATTTGGCTTAAAGCACAGCAGTGTGCCCTGCCACACCATTTAAGAACCACTTATCAAGACCATTCCCTCTGCAACCAGCTTCCCCACCCTCACACCTTGACTTCAAAGCACTGCCCTGTCAACTATAATGTCAACAGCTGCACAGACACAAAGCAATATTGATTTACCTGCCCAATTATTTTCGAGATGATTTAATGTTTCAAGGTGAGTATTTATTTCTGTTTGATCAATTTGAAACCAGTGACCTACTTTTATAGGTGTATTATTTGGCACCAGTAGAGCCTGCCAGCTTGTTTAATCTGGCATGTGATGAATCTTGGGATATTCTTGAGGATATTTAAGCCATGAAAGATGCATCAAACGTATCTCCCATTGTGACACAAATGCTCTAGTGTGTGAGCTTTAAGTGATGCAGTCCCTAAATTGGGGCACAGCTCTAGTGTCTCTCAACGCCTTTTTTAATGTCTAGTCATGCAAAATCTCTATTCGAAACCAACCCAGGATATGGAAAAACGTTTTATATGTGCAGTGTATATGTCAAATACCAAACCATACTGCTTAAAGAAATGTAGGATAATTCAAGACACGAGTCAGTTCTCTTTAAGAATCAGTTTATCACAGTTTAACCTGTATGACTAAGTGTTAAGCCGACTAAACTAGTGTTTGCATTGCAAAGCTTTAGGAGAATTAGATGTTTTTTGTGTGAATTCACTCAAATACAAACACTGGCATTAAGAAAAATGTGAGAACATAATCCCTTTAGGTTATGGTTATATAAGCTTTTTTTAACAGCAGCATGACAATATGCTAGCAAAAATCATTTTCACCATACACTTTTTATTGGCAGAAAGTGTCAGAAACATGCTTTTCATATTGAAAAATTATCCATGGATATTGTCTTATATTGAACCATAAAGACCGTGACATATTGAAAGACAATTAACTACATGTATTTAGTTCTGGATCTCTGTTGCTGATCCATGCTTTCATCAACAGTAAGCACATTTCACTAAATAAAATGATGGTTCATTTATTGTTTAGCAGAATGCTGTAAATGTGATGGAGTTTGTTTAAAAGTTAATGGATAAGAAAAACAGTTATTTGAATAGAGTGTTATCAGTTCATACATTTTTATACTGCACTCTAAAATCTAACAAGTTGGCATTGCTTAAAAAAAATTTGGAAACCGATTGCCTTAAAAAAGTGAAGTAAATATGATTAATAGTCTTAGATTACATTTACTTTATATTTACTAGCTTTGTGTACTCGGAACCCTGTTGTATTTACTTAATTTTATCGAGTTATTTTAACTTGGATTAAGGAAGTTATGTCAACTTCCTATGTTAGTTGTCCACCAGTATCAACTCACACATTCACACTCTTTTATGACCATTTAAACACCAGAAGCTTGGGGTTAAGTGTCTTGCCCAAGAACTTATCACCATTTATTGCCCAGGGCTGGATTTGAACTTGCAACCTCTTGATTACCGACTATCCAACTGAGCCACCAACACCTCACATACAAGCAAGCACAACAAAGGATTTTTAGTAGTTAAAAAAATTGGCGTTTCACTTCCGTGTTGCAGGTTAATGCAGATGTGTTAAATAACTCACCTTGAGACAAAGAGGAATTCTGCATCCCCCAACATCGAAATCAGTCTGCAGAGTAGTCTCCCGCCTGGCTTTACTGCACATGTGCAATCCTGAACTCAGTTTTCAATCACCATGATAAAAAGTTTCGAGTCCAGCTTACACACAGGAATTAAGTTGTATGATTTTCTCAGGCTAAATGGGTTCCTTACTCATATTGATTGAGTTCAATCAACAGGTTATTAAGATTTAAGTAAAGTGCACAAATGTAATTTAAGTCAGCATAGCTATTACATTTTAGAGTGTGTATAAAGAAAAATGAAAACATTTAAAACATGTTTTTTCCCTAATATAAATCATCAACTCCTTGATGAAGAAAAGTCCTGTCTCTTTTCCCCACAAATAGCAGTCAAAGGATTTAAGGTATTTTGATATGATTTGCCCTGCTCACAGCCTTTAGCGCCAGCATCGCAGGTCTGTTGATGAGCAAAGCTAAAGCTTAAAATCACGACTTAACTCCCACTACTAAAATAACTTGGTGCCAAAAGGTTTGGAGCTCCACATTTGGGCACTAATTATATAATGCCTCCATATATCCACCTTATCTTAGTACATTAAAGTACCAGAACATGAGTGAACCAAAAGTTTATAAAAGTTGGTGGCTATGGTAAGCAGGTCATTGCATGATTTTCAGGGTTCTGTGAGCAGAAGAAGAGGGAAGGTCAGAGGACTAATGAAAGACCATTTAGACTTTTTGCACATCTACACTATTTCCAGACATTTGCTGTAGGACTTAGAGCAACTTGTAGTTTATAGAAACTTCAGTGAATCCATTTGTGGCAGGTGTGAAATAACATTTCCATTCAAATCCCTTGAATGAAAAAAGCAAAAAGTAGTATACTTGAAGTTAATTTTATCAAGTATGCTTGAGTATGAGTATAGCAAGTATACTATGGACAATGTACTTGTAGTGTACTAGAAATCATACTAATTTAATACTTCTTTGGACTAAAGTGGAACATTTTTAAGTTTACAAAAGTACACTTTCAAGTATACAACAAGTACACTTATCTATATACAACTAGTGTACTAGGTATATACTTCTAATCAACATTTATTTTATTGAAGTGCAGTTTAGGAATATTTTTATGAACTAAAAAATGCTATTTTTGCTATTTTACTAGTTTACTTATTGTGATACTTTTAAGTATACTTTTAAATGCACCTGTATGCTATGTGCATTAAATTAAAATGAATTAGGGTGAAAAGCCAAGAGCTAAGTGGCTAGCAGCATTAACAGCTTTCCCCCCTCCTTTTCTTCCTTTTCCTTTAACAAAATGTGCTATAAAATACAAGATACAAGATACAGGAAAGTTTATATGTCTCACAAAAATTGGATTGATTGTTTGGATTAAAACAACAATTCAAGACGACAAATTGTTAACCTGACACACCATATGGACTGAATCACATATCACTGGAATAGATTTCAATATTCCATTTGGGCAACATCACAATGAAAGTATTTAGGGAAGGCAGAATGTTTCAAGAAAAACTGAATATTATTGAATAACTGTTATATCTGTCACATTCATCACAGATGAATTAGAGGCTTGCAGTTACTTTTTTCTTTAAGCACAACTAAACCACATTTGTAGTTGCTGCCTCTTTCTCTCAGAAAGGAATGCCAAACAGCCAAATTGTTTTCTACCTTGTAACAATAATTTCAGCATAAAACTTTGCAAGATCAACCCTCCTGATGACAGGCATGAAATCCAGTGAATCAAGCTGCTTTGCAGGGTCAAAAAATGTCAAGCGTGAATGTAATGTGCGTTTTTTGAAGAAGCCACTCCTTTGAGCTGATCCTTTATGTGAATGACTGGGTCTAGCTACCGCTTGAGTGACAGTTTCCACTTTTTTGGTTCTTGCGAAAAGACATAAATTAAACAACAGGGTACCAAATGAAGAGCTGTTACAATACTAGAAGTTGGCTCCTGACTTGAGCTAAATGATCCATGTCACAAAAAATGACTTTAATTCCCATCACAATGAGCAAGATGATCATAGTTTTAATAAGTGCAGATCAGTGTTGAGAGAAAACTACCAACCCACGCTGTATGAGTGAATGGCTGAGTATTATCACTTGGTATCTCACTGCCATAAACCAAAGTTTTTCTATGTTAATATATAATATGAACTCGGGCTGCTGATTATGGCAGAAATATTTCTATTCTCATGATAATCGTGATTTATGTTAAGATCACAATTATAAAACTATGTTACTGAATAACTATAGGCCAACTGTATCACAGGCATTAATTAAACTTGAACATTTATTTCACCACTACTGTGAACACTGAAAAACAAACACTATTTTAAATAAATAATAGAAAAAAATAATACATTTCTTAAAAGGATTTTAGATTTGCATGAATAAATTGCATTCAGTGAGCATAGGCCTTAAGAAAACGGCTGGATCAGGGGTAATCTCACATTTCATTTCAATGATTGCAAACATTCAATTTCATTCTTTTTTTTTCTTTTTTTTTTTGTAAAGGGACCATGTAAAATATTAAACATAAATGTTTCCATTTGATACACTATACCAGAGTTAGCCTGATTTACATGTGCAGTCTGATGGCCAGTCACAATGAAAAGATAAACATACTCAAGCATTCAAAAATGTATATATCCACCTGAGTTGAGGAAAAATATGGACCTCTTAAGAGACAAAGTTTGTTGTTTATAGTATGTCATTGGAAGTTCAATCTGTAAGTCACTCCCAAAATGTTGCTCAAGACACAACACAGTTTTAAGGCAATATATCCTGACTATGTCCTACCCTACTCAAAAGAAAAATAGGAATATAAAATCCCTGAATCAAAAGCAGCACACTAAATCAAACAACTTGTTACTCAGAGGGAACACTGAGGGGGTGTTGGAGTATTTGTGGCAACAGAATGTCCGACATATAAATAGAGAAATGTGTTTGTGAGCCTCAGCCTCAGTTCTCCAGGCTGTTGTAGACTCTTAAATCTTTTAAGCACCATGTGCAACTTACCAAAGATACTGGAGTTTTTACATCAGTTTTGTTTTTCTTACTGGATGTATGATAGAGTGATGTGTGCCCTTTACCTGAGGCCATGTCAATATTTCTGTTGAGGCTGTGAAAAACAGAGTGACCTTTTCCTGCAGTTAGAAAAATAACAGAGGTTGCATGTGCACAAGTGCATGTATAATGCATGCTCTGTAGATCACTGCAGGTCTTTGTTTGCATGCGTGTGCTCGTATTTGCGTTCATAAGCAGCAGGATCAGCATTGATTACTGTTATATTCCAGCAGGTAATTGGTATTTTCTCTTTCTATTGGTCCTGCCTTTGGTATGTTAATGAGTTCTTTCAATGCAGGCTGGAGTGGTTGGATTCAGTGTTTGAATACATGCTGACAAACCCTCAAAGGAAACAACACACCAGTGTCATATTTTTGTCCATTCTTTCTGCTTTAGAGCAAATATTTCATCTCTACCACTATGGCAGACAGTCCTTAAAAATGATTTTCATCCATGGAGTCTTGTTTATTTTTTGATCAGGGAGAGTAAAATCAGGGGAGACACCTCAAGTGACTACTTCATTGAAATGTTCTCTGACCAGAATTTGCTGAATCAGGTCACTGTTTTGAGCCATTTTATTTATATTACAAAATGTCTAAAGGATTGCTTTTGAAAATTTAATTACCTAGACATAATGTAACACCTTAATAGCGCAACACTTTTTTTTTCTTTTTTACTAAAGCCGAATTCCTTTGTTCTTTTTCCAGCCTTACCATATCTTCTTTTGCATTTGTGTGTTTTCGTGGGAACACCCACCTTTGAAATCCCAGAGGTGTGAACCTGAGAGTCTGCACTGTAACTCTAAGCCATCATAATGAATCTGCTCCTATTCTCTTTGCTGGCTGTCACTCCACAGCTTCTGCAGCATCTCTCTGTCTCTCTCTATTTTGTCTCAGGCCCTCTCTTGGCTTTCACTGTGCAGCTCAGAAGGGTAGTACCTCTGAAATGTAGACAAAGATAAAATATTCATGTTGGATTGCCAAACTTTAGAAAATGTCTCAGATTTCATGTGCAAGGAAATTAGGGCTGAATAGTTTGGGGAAAAAAAATATTGAAACTAGATTATTGTTACCTTTATTGTGATTTCAGAACAATTTGTAACAAGGACAATTACAATTTTAGTTCATTTTTTTCTTTTTTAATTAAGAAAGTTTATATTATAATATTTAGTGAAAAAACTACAACTATTCATCCAAGAAGGACGCATCCAGGCTGGAAAAACTGATCAGGCGGGACGGCTCTTTGGCCAGCATGAAGCTCAACTCTCTGGTGACGGTGGCAGAGGACAGAACTCTAGACGTTTGTCTAGTGTACTTTCCTCTCCATCCAACAATGGCTGTGTCATCAGCAAACTTCTGGATGTGACACAGCTCAGAGTTGTAGCAGAAGTCCGCGGACTACAGGGTGAAGGGAAGAGCGGCCAGCACTATGCCCAGTATGTGGGTTGCACCCATGAAAATTTGTCAAACTCTCTTTGCCAATGCCAAACAGCTTATTCTGCAATTGACTCTTGTTTAGTACTTGGTGGATTTAATGATTGAAATCCGAATAAATAAGACATATTGGCGATTTAGCAGTTTATTCATTTAACAAACAGGAGTCTCAGTAACATATGGAAGAACCATACACAGCCACAAAAGCCTTCCACCTCTTGGTCACCAATCTGGTCACACACTGCTGTGGGATGGTATCCCAGTCCTTAACCAGCATTTGAACCAGCATTTGTTGCAAGTCACCCAATATGGTTTTGTTCTAGCACGGACAGTATGCCCATGCTGATCCCACAAGTTATCAGTGGGGTTGAGATCAGGACTGCTGGCAGGCCATTCCATCCTCTCCACTCCAAAATTCTGGAGGTAGTTTCTGATAAACCTGCTCTATGGGGATAAGTGCTGCCATCTTAGAGGATACACTTCGGTCCTAGACTGTGGACAAATGGGATTGCCACTGGTTCCAGAATCTAATCACATGATTGCCTCCAATTATGACAGGCCTCATTTTTCCAGTGAGGGAGATGCTGCCCCACACCATCACACTGCCTCTTCAAACATGTTAATGAGTCAACTGCGCATGCTCCTCTTTAACTGATTGTGAAATTTGGAGTTTCCCAGTAGTCATAATTTGTTTTGTTCATCATTGATGACCTGCACATCTTAACGCTGGCCTCCCTGCTGTGTTGTGCATTGCCCCTGTCAAATAACCTTATATCAGTGCATTTATTCACCACAATTTGCTGTCAGTTTCACCTCTTATCATGCCGTATCCTTTAAACTCTGTCATTGCTTTCTGTTGGTGGCACAGTTGGGAGGGTCACTTGTTTGTCTCCCAGAGGGTATAAGTTTGCGCCCAGGTCCTTCAATCACATATCCACCGATACATGGACAAAACACTTAGCCCTCATTACTCCAACTGCTGCATTAGTGGCGTGTAATTGAGCATAAGCATGAACGTGATTAGCTTATTCTGGTGGCCAACTTACATAGAAGCTTCTATCATGAAAGTGTGAATGGGTGGGAGTGACCTGTGGTATAAAAGTGCTTGAGTCGTCAGATGACTATTAAAGTGCTTCACAAGCTCAAGTCCATTTACCAGTAACAATTATCTCACCGTCCTAATTTCCTTTTATGTTGCTTTCAGCTTCTTCTCCGGTCAATTAACTTCTCTCGATGTTACCCTCAATCATCTCTCAGACACCACAGCAGGGAGTAATAAAGAGGTAAAGCTGTTTAGAAAGCCCCATTTTTCTTTGCAATATTGATACTTGGCACCAGAAATTTGATAATTTTACCACATGAGTCAGGAGGGTAGCTTGACATGTCAATATATATCGCTCCCACCCCTACTTCCTTTCTACAAGTCATGCAAGACCCCTGTTTGCCTTTGGTAGTAATTACACCGGACTGAATCAAACAGTCAATAGTTTGACTTGGCTGATCCAAATATTAAGGATTTTGTATAAAAGAAAAAAAAAGTTCCTTGAAAGTAAGATTTTTACTCTCTTTTATTTGTTTAATTTCATTGGATTTTGTTAAATTAATACAACGTCTTGGAGCATGCATTCAATAACCAAAAAAATTAAATAAACAACAATAATAAATGGTATAATCTTCTTCAAATGTGCTTGAATGATAGGCAGGGAGCAATACAGTAAAACATTGTAAACAGCATTTCTTTATGTTGTATTCTGCCTGTTTTCATTTGTATGTATGTCAGTGGTTCCCAAATGATGTGCCAGAGCGTACTGGTGTGCCTTTAGTCAAATCCAGGTGTGCCCTGGCACAACCATATCTTATTACTACAGCTATGCATCTACTAATAAATGAGTTTGTAGTTAACTCCATCATCACATTTAGTATCTGTGTACAATCGTGTTTTTAGTAACTTTTTAATATCCTCATTATACCAGCAACTTCAAGGGTTTTACTGTTCGCAGAATCAGAATTGTGCTACACATTAAACCAAAATGTCACACATCATGACTGTCAGCTTGAAAAAAATAATCCTACAACTCTGTAAGTCCTGTAAGTTAAAAAAAAGTTGTAATTGTGTATAAATATTCTCACATAAAAAGTTAGCATATTGTTACAAAATGTTATGCTCAAAGTCAACACAAAAAATGAACACCAGGTGACCTTATATAATATGTTATCATCATGATGTGTTGAAATTAAACTTTTAAAGGTCCACACTATGTTTTAATTTGATATGCCCTCTAGTGTGCCTTATGTATCCTCCACATAATAGTGTACTTTTATGCACAAGACAAAAAGTCCACAGCATTAGGACTTCTCACTCTACCACTGTTAACAGCACCAGTTGCTGCCTGAAACAGCTCTTTGCCCTGGCCTCTATGAAAAACTACCAGTATGCTGTGATTCCATTGTTATTTCAGCAGTTTAAGCTCACTGGGTCAGGCTGACAAGCCCAGTGCACAGCATGGACAGTAGGAAGAATTTTAAGGAGATTCAAAAGGTTATAGGGAAAATGTGGGCTTTTTAACTAACAGAAAAAAAATGTTTTCGGAGAGATACTTAAGTGAATCCAAGTGTAATATTGAATGTGTAATAGAGTTTTTTGGAATTGTATAAGGCAGTGATTTTGTGACTCTTTTACCAAAGGCACACCCAAGTCTTGGGATGGGAATCTAAAACCAATTCCAGCTGAGAATCAGTAATAATTCCCTTAAGGAATCGATATCAATAGACCTTTGGCTTATCAATTCCCTTATCAGTTCCTTCCACTTTGTTGATCTGCATGCTTTGGAAATCAAAGATGCCACACACTCATCAGAGGGATCAGACAACAAATAAGTCAAAAATCATGGCAGACAGCGGGCGGGACTGGTCAAAATTGTGTCTTATTTTTGACAATAAAACACTTACTGTCTGTCTTTCAGTAAGTGGAAATACCTGCAGTTTGTAAAAGCATTTATCTATACAGAACTTTGGCAACGAATATCAGGAGCGTCGTGTTTTTGACTTGGTGCCTCTGAAAACCCGTGTGGTCAAATTTTTTTCCACCAAGAAAATGAGAAGGAATTGATAAGGGAACCATCACGAATCGGATCAGTAAAAGGAATCGCTAGCGGCATTGGTATCAATAAAATCTTATCGATTCCCATCCCTACCCAAGACCAAGACAAAAAATCTCAAAGCACGCCAAATCAGTATCCATGCAGAAAAGCATCTACCATGTGTTAAAGTATTAAATCTTGCACAAGTTTATATGCATCAACTAATGCCTGGTAAAAAAAAAAAATGACAAACCACTGTAATACTCAGGATTTAAACTGGTTATATGTTTATATATTTTAACATCTCACAAAAAAAAGTCATATTTCCTGACATCACATTTCAACAGATCACGAGGACAATAGTTTTAAATTCATCTAGCAGTCATTCTTTTGAAGCTTAACATGTTAAAGCCCCACTACGTAAGATTCCGTCTTTCAGCTCTCTAGGGGCCTCTATGGTCGTTGAGTGTAACTGCACTGTCATAAAACAGAGCGCCTCACACCAACGAGCATTTGTTGACATACAGAGGGAGGAGAAGCAAGCTGACAGGACGTCCCAAGAGACAAATAAACCATGTGGACTGATAAGGTACAGTCTGATCATGTTTCTTTTTGAATAAATCATCATGTACTTACAAGTCCAACAATAACAGGGCCGAATCGGCATCGGTTGGACATCCCTCCTCATCTTTCAGCTCACGCCAGCGAGTGAATGTTGGGCCAATGTTTATCCCTGTCCGTGCATTTAGCTTGTTACTCTTACGCTTTGTTTTTTTCATCTCCTACGATAAAACTTTTCTTTTCTTTGGGTTTTTCGCTGCTTCCACCATGATAACAACTCTACATTTAGCTTTCTTCTTCTTCTTCTCGTTTAATGGTGGGTGGCATCCAGTGTCAGAGGAGCATTACCGCTACCCACTTTGCAGGAGTGTGAGCCAGAGGTCCCTATTTCCATTAGGAAAATAAGTGCATATTTACTTTAAACTAAATTCTGTTCATTAAATCTGTTTTCAAAATTCAAAAACTGCTTTATATTCTCCTTTTCCCAACGTTTAGCTTTCACCTCGAGGGGGAAGTGACATATGCCGTAAAGTAGTCAAAGCAGTAAGAATTTGAAGTTTAAGTGTTACCATCCACCTCGAAGTTACATGGTGCCAGTGAAGGTGATACAGACCCCCTCAGACCATGACAGAGGTGTCATTCAACCCGTTGTAGGGGGATGTACCATCACAACGATTCTAGAAATATTATGTTAGGGTGGAAAAAATACATAGTGTTGGTTTAAATAAGGGAATTAACTTTTACTATGCAGGATTAACACAGACTTTTAACTTTGGAATGATATTATCAGGACTCCCAGAGTTATTACAGTTTATCTATCTTATTTTTTCTCCAGTTGATATCCTAAAGGTAGGATGTTATATTTTATTTGATGAATGATGCTGATGTGCTTTGAGCTTGTTTCTCCCTGCAAGAACTGAGGAACATTTGTGCACCAGTGTTAAGTGAAAATGAATCTCTGTCACAGGAGGTATGAGGCTCGATAGCCAGTTGATAAGTCCAGACATTATTGATCCACAGGTTTCAACAACTGCAGAAAAGGGTCTGTTTCAACTCTGCTTATTGTGTAGATCCCCAAACCCTTCAAGGGTTTATAAGGATGCCATATAATCACTAAACTTTATTTAAACACAAATTAAACCATGTAAAGTTATATTGCAGAAAATAAAAAAACTCATTCATTTATCACTGTACAGTTGTTGTAATAACACATGGTTGGAAGAATTCTCAAGGCACATCTGGTCTTGTTTAAAGGCACACCAGAGTACCCCACCACACCATTTGAGACCCACTGGTATAAGGGACAAATAACAGATATGTAAAGACTAATCCCATAACTCCTGTTATAGAGGCTATATTTCATATACATAAATGAAGTGCTGCCATTAATGAAATAGTTTTACTATTTGAGGGAATGTTTGTAGATTCCTACTTTTGCTATACCAAACAATTTAGTGTTATCGTATCACGGCAATTTCCTTTCACGTTTTCGGCTTAAACCATAGGAGGGATGGAAACAGTGATTTCTCTTTTTCAACATATGCTCTTCTTCGAACAGATTTTAAATTTCAATCAGTAAAAAAACAAAGTATTATAGACAGACTGTAGAAATACACACTGTAGTAGACATAAGGTCAATTTTTCATGAAACCTACAGGGTAACCTGCATTTTGCTTTGAAGAGGTCGGCTCTCTTTCTCATCTCCATTGGAGCAGGTGCCAGACAAATAGAAAAATTATTGTATTTGAGGTGGAGAGGTGTCTTTTTTGTTGCAATGAACCAAAAACAATGGGACATTTGTTTTAATCAAGTTCAGTTACAATAGGATTCTGGCGGAATATAAAAGTTATGGTAAACATCACGACTGAAAATTAACCATATTTGATTAACAGCAAATTCTGCTCTACGATGACAGCTCACCAAAGGAACTCTCTTCTATGATTAACATGATCAAAAATATGGGAAAATGTCATATCCATGTAAATAAATGAAACTTAAAGTCCCTCTTTTAGTGGTTTTAAGAATTAATTAAGAAATCATCATACATCCTTAAAAGTCATGTCAGATACACAGTCACAGATTATTGCTGATTGCGATATTTCTGGTCAAGAGCACCAGTTCTGTACTTAGCAAAAATTGACTTGTTTGTTTCAGTGTTATAGTATATTTTTTCGAGGAACAGATGAAAAACAAGAAAAACAGCATTTAACTCTTGCAAAAATGAAACCCTTTGGTTTTTAAATGTACCCATGCAGTGATGAGAAGGTGCATCAATATTGTACATTTGTGTCATTTGCCAATATTCCAGCCGATAAATGGCCGATATACGTGGCCAATATATCTGCTATAAATATCTGCAAAAATTTCAATATCAGCCTATATCGATTCTTAACTTTTTAAGCTGATATCGGCCGATACAGATATCAAACTGATAATATTGTGCATCCCTAGTTTATAGTGCCTTTAATGCAGTCATATTTTCAATATATATATATATATATATATATATATATATATATATATATATATATATATATATATACATACATATATATATCTAATGTCTCAGAATGCACCTTCTGATTCCAACGAGAGTTTGTATTATTGTTGTTTTAAAAAAAAGGGACAGACAAATTGGCAGTGCGCTTGCGCCTTTTGCTGTCATTTACGGCAATATTTAGTCGTCTGCTCTGAATGCCTGACGATAATAACCTCAATCAAACGTGACGTTATTATGATAATATTCATAACTGGCTCTCGACAACCTGGACTTTGAGGACGTACTTTAAAACTCATGAACGCATAAAAATCAAATTTTTAAACGAACTTTACAAACAGAGCTGGAAGGATGACGTGTATGAATGGGTCCTTCGGACTTCCGGGTGTGTATGAACAGACGGCAGAGGGAGTGAGCTCGCTGTAAAGATGTAAGTTCCTGCTTTATTTTTGTTATTATATCTTAAAATGTTTCACATTAGACAGTCTGTATGAAGACACTAACAGCGCTCGTGTCTCTCCTCTCGTCAGGTCTAAAGTCACGTTTAAAATCACCCTGACGTCGGACCCGAAGCTCCCATACAAAGTGTGAGTCTGCAGACACAGATGCTCTGATCTGACACATTTCTGTTCAGTTTGACTTTGTCAACACAAAGATGATGTACATTCTGATTTTAAAGCAGCCGTTTGATGACATGATGATATTTATACACGATGTAGCTGTAAATGTGATCAGAGAGTTCAACATCTGTACACTGATTACACGTGGAGGCTCTATTTAAGTTCAGCTCCCTTTTCGAACCTCTGATGTGAGGTTATTGTTATTGTTAAAGAAAATGTGATGGCACAGAATCTGCAAAATGGATATCATGGGCTAACATTAACAGATATCGTGCTAAAAACTAATTTATTTTTGTCTAGTAGCACTTGTTTCTTTATATGAGACAAATAAGCTCTGTAACAAAACCACTGGCTCAGTTATGAGGACAAATGAACCATCAGCACACTCAAGTCTCCTGTAGATATCAGTACGATGGCAGCCAGGCGAGGAACAAATCAAAACAATTCAGTAATATACATTAAAGTCTTGTGAAATAATGTATCACGGACTGTGACCTAAAACCTCTGCCATGAAAACACCATAATCCATCTCTAACATGTTGTCCCATTCAGATTTTAGATTATGGATTTAATACTTTATTTTTGAACGCGTAAATGGAAGAAAAACAACAGGACAGTTTCTCATACAAATGTGGCCAAACAATAAAAAAGAATACGTGTGTGTGTGTGTGTGTGTGTGTATAAAGTGCTTCACAAATTTATTAGACCACCTGTCTTGAAAACAAGACAACATAGATATTTTAGAATCTTAAAAAAAAAAAAACTTGTTAAAGAATGAGAATGTTATAGCCATTGTACACACAAGTCCTCATACTACAAAACCCAAAACCAGTGAAGTTGGCACGTTGTGTAAATCGTAAATAAAAACAGAACACAATGATTTGCAAATCCCTTTCAACCTATATTCAATTGAATACACAGCAAAGACAATATACTTAATGTTCGAACTGGTAAACTGTGTTATTTTTTGCAAATATTAGCTCATTTTGAATTTGATGCCTGCAACATGTTTCAAAAAAGCTGGCACAAGTGGCAAAAAAGACTGAAAAAGTTGAGGAATGCTCATCAAACACTTATTTGGAACATCCCACAGGTGAACAGGCTAATTGAGAACAGGTGGGTGCCATGATTGGGTATAAAAGCAGCTTCCCTGAAATGGTCAGTCATTCACAAACAAGGATGGGGCGAGGGTCACCACTTTGTGAACAATGCGTGAGCAAATTGTCGAACAGTTTAAGAACGACATTTCTCAATGAGCTATTGCAAGGAATTTAGGGATTTCATCATCTACAGTCCGTAATATCATCAAAAGGTTCAGAGAATCTGGAGAAATTACTGCACGTAAGCGGCAAGGCCGAAAACCAACATTGAATGCCCGTGACCTTCGATCCCTCAGGCGGTACTGCATCAAAAACCGGCATCACTGTGTAAAGGATATCACCACGTGGGCTCAGGAACACTTCAGAAAACCACTGTCAGTAACTACAGTTCTTCGCTACATCTGTAAGTGCAAGTTAAAACTCTACTATGCAAAGTGAAAGCCATTTATCAACAACACCCAGAAACGCCACCGGCTTCACTGGGCCCGAGCTCATCTAAGATGGACTGATGCAAAGTGGAAAAGTGTTCTGTGGTCTGACGAGTCCACATTTCAAATTGTTTTTGGAAAGTGTGATTGTCGTGTCCTCCGGACCAAAGAGGAAAAGAACCAGCCGGACTGTTATAGGTGCAAAGTTCAAAAGCCAGCATCTGTGATGGTATGGGGGTGTATTAGTGCCCAAGGCATGGGTAACTTACACATCTGTGAAGGCACCATTAATGCTGAAAGGTACATACAGGTTTTGGAGCAACATATGTTGCCATCCAAGCAACGTCTTTTTCATGGATGCCCCTGCTTATTTCAGCAAGACAATGCCAAGCCACATTCTGCACGTGTTACAACAGCGTGGCTTCGTAGTAAAAGAGTGCGGGTACTAGACTGGCCTGCCTGTAGTCCAGACCTGTCCCCCATTGAAAATGTGTGGCGCATTATGAAGCGTAAAATACAACAACGGAGACCCCGGACTGTTGAACAACTTAAGCTGTACATCAAGCAAGAATGGGAAAGAATTCCACCCGAAAAGCTTCAAAAATTGGTCTCCTCAGTTCCCAAACGTTTACTGAGTGTTGTTAAAAGGAAAGGCGATGTAACACAGTGGTAAAAATGCCCCTGTGCCAACTTTTTTGCAATGTGTTGCTGCCATTAAATTCTAAGTTGATGATTATTTGCAAAAGAAAATAAAGTTTCTCAGTTCGAACATTAAATATCTTGTCTTTGCAGTGTATTCAATTGAATATAAGTTGAAAAGGATTTGCAAATCATTGTATTCTGTTTTTATTTACGATTTACACAACATGCCAACTTCACTGGTTTTGGGTTTTGTACATAGAAAACTTGTGACAACCAAAATATAAATACCACAAGTCTTAAAAGAAAGAAATCATAAATATTTTAGAAGTCTCTCTAAGACTTGTTTAAAACTGAAAATGTTATCGTTGTTGGAGCTTCATTTTGAGCAGGAATGAAGAATTTCAAACTAAATTCACCTATTTATACCCAAATTTGAGCAGGCTCACTGGGCTTCCCTGAGAAGTAAGAAATTAATCAAGCACCACATTCAAGCACTAACAATTTTTTTTTGTTCAGGAATGCAAGTAAATTACTAGAATATTACATCTTAATCAAGAAATAATAACATGCTTTACTTATTTCCTGTATTTTTGTAGAACAGTATTTAAGTAAACATGTATGAAAATACAAAATATATTTTAGCAGTTAAAATATCATGAAATATAACGAAATAACTTCTACAAACAGGTATATTAACCATTACAGAAACATAAAAATGATTTGGTCATTTCCAATGCTGTTAATTTTGGGCTGCTCTGGTATCAACCTTACATTTGATGATGGTCTGATAAATTTGTAAAGCACTGTATATGTTCCCAAGAAATAAAACAAAAGACAATTTTTGATTTTTTTAGTTTATTATGGAAATTTATTGTTTGAAATTTTCCCTTTTCCCCGTCCAGGTCAAATCAATAATAAATCATCAAATGATTCAATCACATGCAAATCCAATATCTAAAAATCAGTTTTTTAACCATAAACCATCTTTCAGTGTTTTTGAGGACAAGTTTAAGTTAGACATCTGGTCAGTTTGCTTCTCTAAAAACAGGAAGGTCATAAAACCTCATCATACCACTATTACATGTGCCCTGAAGGTTTTTGTTGTCTGCATTACAAACATTGCTACTTGCTAAAATTTTTCTTGATCTGATTTTAGAGTCATTGTATATTTAACCATATTAACTGGCATTAAAGCAAACACTCTTTCCACATGTAGGCTTTTATAGATCAGTTTATTTCATGTTTTACTCTGTATGAGTTTGACAAAAGAACTGGTGAATTTATTGAAAAGCTTTGTTGGCAAGAAAAACTTGTATCTATACTAAATTAGCATTTTTAATCTACTATGATAGTTCTGACAACTTTATTTTTAATCTTTTGGAACAAAAATACACAATTATTTTCAAAGTATACACATAAATGCAGCAATGATATAAAATAATAATTTCAGTTCGCTATAATATTTTGTTATTAATCATTTAGGTATGTTTTTATACCTTTTAATCTAAGTTAAGCAAATTATTTTGGTATCTCTTGTCACAGAAAGTTAACTGCTAGACAAGTACACTCCTAATTGTGCTTCTTGTTCAAAAGTTCTGCTCCTAAAATTCAGTGGTGCACATTGCCATCAGGCATGGGTAATCAAAATCCAATACCAGTATGGTACCATCATCAATGTGCCAGATACTGAATCAAATCACAAAATAGATTTAGGCACTGTGTTTCATCACAATTACTAAAGATTTACTTCAGAACCAAAGATGCTGAACTCCCTCTGCCTTGTCTGTGAACTTTACAGTATTGCTATTATTACCGCCGCCAAGGAGGTTATGTGTTTGCTGGCAATGTTTGTTTGTTTGTTTGTCTGTATGTTTGTTAGCAAGATTATGCAAAAACTACTAGACAGATTTTGGAGATGTTGGTAATGGCCCAACGTAAAAATGACTAGTTTTGGTGGTGATCCAGATAACCACCATTAGCGAACTATAGTTTTTGCTCAATAACTGTCAAACTAATCATGATATCAACATGATTCTGAGTGCTAGGTGTGGGTTTTCAGGGTCAAGGAATCATATTATGATGGTAACTTTATCATTGAACTGTTGCTTATAGATGCAACAGTAATATGTGAGCTACCTTGGCGGAGGTTGGTTACATGTAACACAAGCATTCTCACACGAGTTGGGTCAAGAGGAAGCATTATTTATGCTCTTTTTTCTTAAGAGTATTGTTTTGGAAACCAAGGCACCAGTACTGTTTTAAAAATATTCATGTAACACCAGTATTAGAGGAAAAAGATAAGAAATAACCATCTTTACTATGGATAAAAGGCATCAAAGTTGAGACATAGTAGAGAGGTTTTTGCTGCGCATACCACACAACTACATACATGTCACAGTCAGTCCATTTTTTGTTGATAACATGCAAAGAAAGGTAATTTAAAACAGATAACTATCTATAAAAGAAAAAAAAAGCAGCACAAAAAACATCAAGAAGATCACAAGAAAAAATATTAACTGGATTAAAAGTGAATTATTTAAATATATATTTATTAAAGTTAAATTAACTGTATCTTTTGGATATCAAATGTTTGCAGTGCTGGAATGATAAGGTAAATCTTTTGTATCGCCTAAACAAATATAGAGAAAGAAAGTCAACAAAAAATCGACCTCAGAGTATTCAGTATATTCTTGATTTGAATATCTGTTTCCCTACAGACAGTTAATGTAGCTTAATGTAATGTCAACTTACTAACAGACCGTCCAGCAGAATTTAGATGAGTAATTGCAATTAAAAAGCTCCAAAATTAGATGCTCATGCAGAACGTTGTAGCATGTTCATGTGTTGACAGGGTCATTACAGAGTCAGCTCTCTAATGAGGCCAGACAAGGCCACGCCGCAGCTGTTAATATTTTAGTTTGAAGAGAGGTGATAATGATGATCGTAATTGAGGTATCATAGGAGAACTGGCAGAGGACAGAACTCAGGCTCATCATGAGCTCATTTGGCTCATTTTTATCATCACCGTCCACATTAAGACAAGAAGGAACTCCCTCCTAGTTGACATGGTGTTGTATTTAGACAAGTTACCGTACAATAATCAGACAAGTTTTATATTTATTTTTGTCTGCGTTACTGATGGTCTGTTGAACTTTTTAATTTCTAGTTTTTCTTGTGCACACAGACCAGATTTTTTTTACAAATGGCCAGTTATACAGAGCTGCCATGATGTGTAATCAACTCACTTTTGGCACCATTACCACCAGCTCAGGGAGCTGTTTATTGACACTCAGGTCAGGTTAAAAGATTAAATTAAAATTCTTAGCATTGCTGCTTTTTAAAAGCCAGTTGTTGAAGTGGTGTCACGTTTTTGTCTAATTTGGACTTTTTTTTTTTTTAACACAGATTAAGTGTCCCAGAGAGCACGCCCTTCACAGCAGTGTTGAAGTTTGCAGCTGAAGAGGTATGTTAACTGTAAACCTATTTGTGATCTTTTCTGTGTAGGAGCCATGCATTACCTCTTATTTGTCTTACATTTTATGTTTCTAAACATACATGGTCACAGTAGTTTGATCAGAAATGTAATTGGTTCATCCAGACTGAAAAGAGAATATCCAGTATTAAGTACTTACAGAGTGAGGCTTTGATTCACAGGGTTTTAATCATAAAAGCAATAGCAGTTGTATTTATGGAGTATGTTTCATTATAGACAAGCTCAATGTTCTTTACATGTAGAGGGGAAACAAAGAAGTCCACAAACTTCAATTATCATGAACAGACCTATTATTATACAGACCTAGTAATTATTCAGATGCTGTGGAGAGTTGCTTTTTAGATATCATCTCAGTTGTGGTGGACCTCAGGTCTGCAGGTAGTGTGTTCTAGAGCCTGCTTTTTATTTGGTTCTTGTCAAAGTAAGTAGACCTGAGGGGTCTGGATTAGTTGTAAACACTGAGCTTGTCAGAAATACTTATAGTAAAATGCTATAACATTTAAATCAATGCCTGTTCCATAAAGTACTTAAAGTGTTAATCCTACTTTACCAAATATTTCCCTGAGCTTAAGGGTTTATTAAAGAACATGTGCACTTCAGTCCTCATGGTTTATTTAATTTACATTAGGCAGCTTCTCCAAAACTAAAAACAAGCAGAAACAAAATGACAACACAGATTTGTGTAGCCTGAATATATTTCCCCCAACTGACCTAAAAATACCAGATTGTGAATCTTCAAGAAGGTTTTAGTTGTCTAGACAAGTGGTTGGCTACTCATGCTTACTCCTTGTTTTGGTTTGAACCTGTAAGAAAGAGGATGTGGGCCGGTGGGCAGGTGAACAATCACTGCAAAGAAATTTTGTAGCGATCAAAGTATTGTTTTTTTTTCTCTGCAATTTTCTTAGTAAAATAATCAGAAGAAACCTCATCATACAGTTCAATACAGGGTATTGACTCTTCGAGAAATTTGTCTTGGACTACAGGTGTTGGACACATTTAGCTGCCTACTTAGTGGCATTTATATAAATAAAAATAAAGATGAACAGCAAACCACATCTGAAAAGAGAAGCACATACCAATGAGAAACAGCATAGTAAGAAACAGTTGCATTGCTAAAGAACCAGTTATCTTGCACTTTTGACAAATCCTTAAAAAAATCCTGTATCCACATCTAGATTTGGAGCATCACCAAAATCTAATCAGTTCTCCCTTGAGTCATGAGCTAACCTGGCACACCAGATGGACATTTTAATGTCTTTCACTAATCCATCTGGAAAAGAGCCCATAGAAAGTGTTTGGGAATTGACAGTACCATTTAGAAGCATATCCAGCAGGTGATTGGGCAATCATTCTGTAAATCACATTTATCACGGGCCAATCAGGAGGGTGCTACTGCCACTTTGTAAAACAAACTCTCACCAAAACATGTCTGCCGGGAACAAAATTATCCTTTGTATAGAGAAGTTTGTAGTGTTATTTATTTCTCATTTAATGTGGTTCAAATCTGATAAAACTGCTGCTGAAGCTGTTAGCATCTATGCTATTCTCTGTAGAAGCAGTCACTTCCTACTGTTGTCTTGCTCATAGCTCCCACCTCCTCCTGCTCTAAAGAACGGTGATTGGGATGTCCCACTTTGGGCCCAGCACAATCATTGTAGTTTGGAGCTTGGCAAGATGGATCCTGATTACAGACATTGAATCAGACTGATCCATCTGCACTGCAAGGTTAGCCCTGAAAATATCATTTAAGTCTCTTTATTGGTTTTTGAGTTATTCTGTTCACAAATAAAGAAACTAACACTTGAAAAAACATAACATCCTTGGTGGAGGTAATACAAATCTTGCTTACTGATTCAATATTTCTGGGATCTTTATTTATTCTTAAAGAAGTTTTCTCACCCAGTTACATGCAACATGAAACAAAGCTTTTATTACTGATCTGACTTCTTTGACATGCTGCTCGTGCTACCTGGCAGAAGTTCATGGAGCAGCACTTTGCTAACCTTATCTACCCGACGACAGGCTCTTCCCTGCACCCTTCACTGCAGGTCTCACCAGCCCACATCCTCTTTGGTTGTAACCTAAAGTAGGACACATATTGTGACCATGCTGAGTGATTTTCCTTCAGAAATTGAAGCATTGCTATCTTCCCCTCAAGCTGTCTCCAGGCTGTTTCTATTGCTGTTTAGGTATAAATATACACAGGCCTGAGTTAAAACAAAATGGACGCATTTAAGTCGCCTGAGAACAAAGCTGAACCCCTTTGTCTTTTGTCAGTTTTCTGGTATCTCCAAAGTCATTGTAAATGTAACTGTAAACCGCTGCTCAACGGTTTTTTTCAGAGTGCGCTGACTCAGTGGATGTCTCTGTCTTTCTTGATCATTTATTCAAAGCATATCTTGAGGCTGAGTTGAGTTCAATGACAGCATGTCTCTAGTTATTAAAACCTTTATATTTCAGTGCTGCTCAACTCTCTGAAATGTCATACAGAAGCTTTCATTGTCAGTCTCACAAAGAGCAGCATGAGTGATCATTTTCCTGCGCTTCATTTTCTTTCACAGTTCAAAGTGCCAGCAGCAACCAGTGCTATTATAACAAATGGTGAGTTTGGAGGTTTCTGCATTTATGTTTTTATGTGTCTTCAGCACAAAGTAGATTCTTAAATGTTCTGTCTTAAACTGTGTGTTTGAATTATGTGAAGCCTCAGCCGAGTTTCATAGTTTAAACAAGGAGCTAAAAGATTAGATTGAGCTCCATCCAAACGATGCAACAAGGATCAGTCTGTCTTTTTCCACATCCTGCACCTCAGTCCCTCAATATCCACATAGTACTTTGACAAAGAAAAGGAAAACAAGCGCTAAAGGTTATTGGCTAATTTCAAAATACAGTGTAAATTGTTGGAATGATATCAAAGCAGACAGCCAATCAATGATAGTTGGGTAATATAGCCTGCTGTTTACCTGTTACTCTTCCTGTTATGCCATGATCTCACAATTACCCTCTAAAGTTGTTCTCATGTGATCTTATGATCACATTTCAAGCTATTTACTGCTTCACTCCTCTGTGCAGTTCTTTAAACATGCTTTCAGTGGTCGGAGCAAAGCCACAGTGCAGATGAGATGCTACACAGGTGGACTAAGTAGAAATTGCAGTTAGCTTCAATGAAACCTTTTTGTTGAGGCAGAATTGTCATTTTTGTAACATTTTTTGAGGGTTTTTTGCCTTAGTAAATTGAATTGTTGTTTTTGTATATTTTTTATATATATCCAATATAAATTTCACTTTTTTCTTCCCATTTCTATCCTTTATTTGACTCCTCCTGACTTTTTTTATATGTTGATTGTTTTTGCACCAGTTTCCCAAGTCAGATTCCTTGTATATGCAAATGTGCTTGGCAATAAATGCAAATTCCGATGCTGATTCTGATTTTTAACCTGATGCCAACCCTGCAGAGGCCAGGGCCCAGGCCATCCCAAATCAAAAGTCTAGATTTTGCCCCTCTTTGTTGAATTACTGCACTTACAGGCTCTTTGAGTTACTTAAGAGAGCTTCAGGACAACGTGGGCTCTGTTTATGGAACAAAGGACTCGGATCATTATCAGAAAAGCAAAAAGTTGAGGACAGGGACTGCGTTACTCGGGTCTGAATCTGACAACTTTATTTTTCTTTCCTTCATCTGATTTACACAAACATATAGCTTATGGGGTAAGAAACAGAAATACGTGTAACTTCTTCAGGAAATAGGTTTCAGCCTTAATACTCCAACAGCCCAGGCTGCTTCCACCACATTGCCCTAAAGTTGGGACAGGATGTAATGATTGACTTGATGAATAATTTGATCAATAAATCTCAAGGATAAACAAATTATTACTTGATGTACTCTTTCTATGCTTGTCCTGTTTATGAGGCATTCAGTAATCCATGACCTGTATTGATCTGTTTGCTCCGTGCAGGAAATGCAAAGACACTAATACCACTAATCTGTGGTCAACTAACACACCACATATCGGCTCATTATTGAACAGCATTTTGTTTTCACATTAGAGACACATCACTGGCTAATTTGAGCTTACACTCAGAGGTTAAAACTGTTATAAATGATTTAACAGAGAGGATTCAAAACCACATCTGTATAGTTGTTAAAAGCTTTGCTACTTCTTTTTAAGCTGTCTGGATAAACAATTATCCATCCATCTGAAACTTTATTGAATTAACTCGCATTTGCATACACAAAATAAGCCGTAAGCCCGTACGATCAATATATGTTTGTATGGATCGAACCTTGTTAAAACATTCATTACCCAAGTCTTAAAAATCAAATGAACAAACAGACTGAAAATAGTCCACCAGGCTGTTTGTCATCACATATATTGCTCCCAACAATACAGTGTTTTTCTATCAAGACAGAAAAAATATATTAGACATTATCTGCAAACTTAACATTTTTCCACATAAGCACTAAATTCTTTTATTCATCCTTTTCATCTCTAAAGTAGGGATGCAGCTAACGACTTTTTCTATCATCGACTAAACATCATAAAACAAAGTCCAGTTTTATATATGAGCAGCGATCTGCACAGTCTTCACGCTGCTGTATTTGAGGTTAGCGCTCGTGCCCTGTTAGCTCTGCAATTTTGGCTTTGTAACAGACAAATCTCCATTGTGCCTCCCGGCATGATGGAGACTGATGTGAGAATGTTTAACAGGGAGCAGGTTTGCTGTGCTGACTTTATCATCAGTTTAGAGGATAAAACACGCTACACAGAGGAGACACAAAGGTTTAGGACGTGGTAGCACAACAGTGACTTCTGCTGCTATGCTGTGTTGTTTTCCTGGTGCGCTGTGGCTGCTGTTTAATTTTGCTGCTCCAGCAAAGACAGGCAGAGGAGTAAGAGGACTCACTCCACTTGATAATGTGTTATGGAGAACAATTTAATGTCTGTGCATTACACTAAAAACATGGGATGACATAATAGACTATCAAACAGTAAAATCCATCATTGACCATTTATCAGAATCAGAAATACTTCATTAATCCCCAAGGGGAACTTCTGTTGATCAGTTGCTCATTATACATCAGGGTTCCCATGCGTCCTAGGAAACCTGGAAAATGATTTGCCAATTTTCCAGTCATGGAAAACATATGGAAAATGAGGAAAAAAGTAAAATGTCCTTGAAGTGTCCTGGAAAGTTATTTACCTTCCTTCTACTTTGTTAGTAACAAAAATCAAACACAGGGAATGAAGCAAAAATGTACTTAGTAACTTTTGCACACTTAGCCTTAAAATATGAGTAAATAAAATAATGCAAGTTAAGAAATCAAGTATAAAAACTCAAAACAATGGTGACAAAAAGAAATAATCGAAGATGGCAAAATTAATTTTGGCCACTTAAACAGTAAATCAACAAAATATATTTATAAAAAAGCAGAGTTAATGAAGAAATTAAAAAAAAAAAGTATGAACCATAAATTTATAATCGTGAGACACTACATAAAAGACAGACTGAAAAGATAGTTAGCAGACTATGTTCATGCCCGAGAGTCAGAAATAAATACATTTTAAGTTCAATATGACACGGTGGAGCTAGCTAGAGATATTGGTCATCAACCTTTATTCTTGTTTTTTAGAAGACCAGATTAACCAGAGAATTGCCCACACCAATATTGTAACTTCAGTTGGTTATGTGACGCTGGAATTTGTGTGCGTCATTGCGCTATTGGATGATAAATTTGTCATCATTTCTAAGAATGTCAGAGAATGTCTGATATTTCATAGATCTGTTAGATTGAGGTTTAAACAGCAATCTGGGTAAATGTAAAAAAATGTAAGGCACAGCTGTAGAAAAAGACACTACAAAGTGTGTGTGTATGTGGGGGTGTCCGGGAAAAGTCCTTGAAAAGCCCTGGAAATGATTTCCAGAAAAAAGTGGGAACCATGTACATAGTAAAGCAAGGAATATCAAATACATTAAGATAGATTAAATAGATCAGAGACATGTCGTGATGTTGCTGAATCTTGTCAACTACATCCATAATTCATCGCATCCCTTCTCTAAAGAGCTCTAATTGAGACTGTTGATAAGAAAATGTATATTTTCAGGTAGTATTCACATATAGATTTTTATGAGAGTTGTTCATACAAGTTAATTTCCTGTTTGGCATCGTTCTTTTACATATATATGAACACAGAAATCTATCTCTGTGCAAAACTGGCCTTGTAGAGGTGGTCTCAGCTTGCTGCCACTCGACCCCTGGAGTGGTTTGTTTGCAGTGAGGACACAATAAACCCAGCAACCGACAGAAAAGAGGTGACAGTTTACCTCATCACGCTGTTATAGTCAAAGCAGTAATAATAATAATTGCTTTACCGCAATCAGACTGACATTTTGGACCCCACAGAGTCGCTTACTCTGTTCAGACACTACATACCATGAAAATAGCAACAGGTAAATGTTACTCATTGTCTCCACAGTAGATCATCACAGGTTTCGACAACATTAATTAATTTTAAAAAATGTGTTCCCAAAATTTAGCCCAGCTTGTTTAAGCAGAATTGATCCTTTCAGCATCACTGACTGTTTGTCTGCAGACACTTACACAGGTATTGATGTAATAAAATTATTAAACTATCTGATATTCCCTGTGATCCGCTGTAGACACCAGTTAGCATTAAAACCCCCTTCTCTCTGTGCGCGGATTTTGTTCATATCTGTATTTTATGTTGGTATGGGAATTGATAAGATTTTATTGATACTAATGCTACGAACGATTCTGCCTATTGATCTGATTCATTAACAATTCCCTTATTGATTCTTGCTGATTCTTCTTCTTGTGTGGAAAAAAACTTTGCCTACGTAGGTTTTCAGCGGCAACAATGTTAAACACGTGACACACCTGATATTCAATGCTGTGCTGCATAGATAAACGCTTCTGCAAGTTGCTAGTGTTTCCACTAACTAAGAGTTGTGCAGTCGGCGTCTTTTTGTTGAAAATGTAGACACAATTTTTGACCATGTCTGCCATGATTTTTACTTATTTGTTATAATTTATGCTGATTGGCTCTGATAGACTTTGATTTGCAAAGTATGCAGTGAAAGGAATTGAGAAGGGAATTGTTAAGCAAAAGATTAATGATATTGATTCCTTGAGGAAGCTGTTAATGATTCTTAATTGGGATTGGTATTCAGTTCACATCATTAATCATACGGCATATCAAATATTGATAAATATGCTCAATTGTATAAATGTTCACATTTGATCTCAACTACTAAACAGCAGTTTGTTTGTATATACCCTAGCCTGCTAACTTCTAGTCCCAGTTTACAGGCACGGTATCCTAATCAAGTTTGGATTTGTAAATCAGGTGCTAAAATAATATCTCATCTATTGCTAATCCCAAAAAATCATCCTCTGCCAAAGTACTGTGTGGTGTTTGCAAGGAGAAACTGCTCTTCTTGTAACTGTATTTTTTCATTTCTTTTCTGGTTCTTTGACGAATTCTTCTATTTTTCATGTTTTCTTTCTTTGGTGGTCTTTCAGATGGAATAGGAATCAACCCTGCCCAGACAGCAGGTGAGTTGTTGTTGTTTTTGGAGCCACCATCATCGATTAGCTGTCAGGAGGTTTTTGTCTTTCACGCACAAAAACACACAAACATTTTGGATGTTTTTTGTATCCCCCTCCTCCATGTGATGCAATCTTGTTTTGTTCCTCTCAGGTAAATGTTCAGCCTACTTTTAAGCACAAAACAACTTTTTCATGTTCTTTCCATAATGTGTTCATAACCTGAGGCATTTATTCAAGACCTTAATAAATCATAATGCATTTTTTTAACACTGGTGGTTCTTTGTTATGATTTTTAAAGATGAATTTGATAAGGCCCCCAGAGGCTGAGCTGCAGTGGGTGGCTCAGTAAAGACAAAAGGATTAATATTAAAAGATGTGCTTTCAGGAACAGAACGAATCAATCTGAGAACAAGCGGTTCCAGCTAATCTAATCATGATATTCAGCTTTGGGGTTTAAAAAGTGGGCCAAAGATTTCCAGCATATTGGAATCGTATTATGGACAAAAATGTTTGATAGATACTTGAATCCAAAGACAAACGTGATAAAAAGCAAAACAGAGAATTGCACTCAAGTGCTACTTACTTATTTATTTGTAGAAAGCTATTAAAACAGAAATGTTTTTGACTTATCTGTTAGGATAACTTTTTACTCAGTCCAGGCTCATGCTGCTGCCCTCAAATGGTTTAATTTGAAGTGTCACGCCACATTCAGCCATGTAATATTACACCATAATGCAGCATTACATCACCATGAGGCAATTCACGTCTTGCCGCATGTATGTGAGTGTTAGGTGTGGTGAGACTGAGAACCGATGCCCACAGTGCGTTAGTGCCAAAAGTGTTTTTAGAGTTTTAGATTGGATTGTGTACACCATGTTTACATTTAAAGTGATGGTTATGTACAGAGCAATGCTGAAAGTTTCACAGATTCAAAATCTAAGCCTAAAAATCTGAAATTAATTAAAATATTTTAAGGAAAGATTTGAAAGTGCGTATTTAAGTATTTAACCTTTTGGTTTAACTCTATTTTGTCCATATAGGCAATTTTTCATGTTTCCAAAATATGCCCCTTTTGATTTGACAGTGATTTTTTTTTTTTTTTTTTGACAGTTTAGTGTAATGTTTTAATGGTTCTATGATATTCAGATTTAAGAGCATTTATTGCTTATTAACAGGACTTAAAAGTCACATGTCCTGTTTTGACCGTTTGCATCATGTCTTGGGTGTCTATTCAGCAATTATTTCATTTAAGTTGAATTAAAAAAGAAAGATGTAGTTTCTGTAGCGGATCAGATGCAGCTCTTTTTCCGTCCCCTTTGGAAATGCTCAGATCTGAGGGGGTGGAGAGGCTACAGGAGGCTGTGATTATGAGCTCTGCGCTGATTGGCTGCCAAATAAGTGTCCAACGGGAGGGTGGAGGAGGGTTGACAGGCCTCAGAGCGGACTTTCAAAACAGTCATAGTGTGTCTATGATGAGCAGAAAACACATGTAGGTGGAGGTTGTACAGCTATTTCATCATAAACCCTGGGAAGTAAATAACAGAGCATTTAAAGGAGCATTTTTAAAGGTATCGTGCAATTCTCCATGAACTGAGAGTTCAGAAAGAGATGTCATGTTCTTTGACTCTCCAAGCCCCTTCTAACAACATTAAAAGCAAAGAATTTTGATTTTATAGGACATGGGACCTAGAAGGACTTTAAAACTTCATTTGTATGGAGAGACTTGTAAAACTGAGCAGAAAAAAAAAATTTTTGGAAAAAATACTGAGTAAGGCCTTACTACAGTGGTCAGTCACCAACCTTTTTCAACTAAATACTGTTAGAGAAAGCTAGATCTACCTACCAGAATTATCAGAGACCTGTAATCAAAAAGTTAATTGTCAGTCATTGTTAATCAATTTTAGCCACATTTCAGCCAGTGTATACAATCTTCAGTTCATCATTTTGACAAAGGGAAGGCATGAAAATACAGAATTAGTTGATTTGCATCCCAATACAAACAAAACTCATGACTCTTAAGAGTAGAAGACTGGGACAATGGAAGCAGAAAAAACATTTTAATAGGTCTGAATAACAATCTAATACTCAAAAGCTAACAAGCTGGAGGGAAGTCAGTTAGACCAAAATAATGTTGCAAAGCAGCTGCTTTCACCAAATGTATGCATATCATGGAGAAGTAGGTCCATCCTGTTTGTCAGTTAAAGATCAAAACATCCAGTCTTAAAGATCGTCAAGAAATGTCTGAAAGATCTCTCAGTAGATTAAGGTCTGAAGGGAATAGCCTTAAAGGGTCAAAAATGTAAATAAAAAGGGTTAAAGCATAAAATTATGCATTAGAACTTAAAATAGATCAAATATGATTTGACTCAGTTTCAGATAAATTGGATTAAAATATTGAATATAAGTAAAAAAAGAACTGATTAAAAACAGCATGTCAGAAAACTGTATGATTTCTGAAGAAAACAAACTTTGGCTAAATCAACAACTCTGTGTTTGCATTATAGTTGTTTCCATGGCAACTGTGTTTACTGATTCATAAATATTGAACAGTGTGCAGAAAGGCAGTCTGTAATGTTGAGTCAAAATAATAATTGACCTCTGACTGGAGGCGTTCTAAGCTGTTTAGTCCGAACACACTTGACTTTAGATTAGCACATTATCAAGGAGCCGTGGTCAATCATTTTTTTCTGTCAGCCATCTACATATTTCCCTGAGGTCCTTCCTTAATGTGGAGCCCACCTCTCCTTATGGAAAGTCATCATTCCTCTCAAAGACGGGTTACGCGTGACCACATTTCTGTACATAGACCAAGAGTAAATAATGCCTTGTTTGACCAAAGGCAAAATGGGGTCTGTTCTGCTAAGAAAGCAAAGAATTGTGGGCATTCATAACATCCTTTTATCTGCTAAAAACATCCATGCTGTGAGCGGCCAAGAATTGCCACAGTTCAGACACCTCTGTCAGATTGCCTTTTTTAACCCACTGGAGCCGCTCGTCCTGAGATGTTCACATGATTGAACACACACGGAAGATTGATCCCATGTCGTTTTAGACACTACTCTCCTGGTGTCACACTCTTCCTGCTTTGAACAACAGTACATGTCCACTGATGGTTCTAGTTATAAAACTGTGAGGTAATTGCTGTTTGAATGAACCGATGAATGAAGTGTTAATAAAATACAGTGTGCTTAATGAACAAAAGAGTTGTTCTCATGTGAAGACATTCAAATAAACTGTGCTAAATACACAAATATGTGATAATAATATAAGGAATTAAAGCCTGGAAACAGTTGTTTTTACCTTTTAAATCGAGTTTTGGCAGATGTTTGGCTAAACGTGACAAAGTCCATCTCTTCTTTTTGTATTGAACAGCAAAATGTAGATAAATAAATAAAATAAAAATTATGTCACTCCCAGGAGAGGCTTCATTCACTCAGAAAAGGTCAATATTGTACATCTTGTGTTAACTTCACTGTAACGTTTTTTTTTGTTTTTGTTTTTGTTTTTTGCTATTGCCGAAGTAATTACAGTAAAATACAAATGACAATTCGCAATTACATGAGAAATCAAAATTCTTTGTTTTTCTGGAATAGGAGATGATTAACTCAGAAATACACCATTTTTTTTAGTTAAAAGGTAAAATCCGGCACTGAAGAAAGCATTAAAACTCCAGCAGAGGTACTCATGCAGGTCTTTTTAAGGGAGAAACTCAAGCAAGCTTGGCCTGGTTGTTATATTAATTCCAGTTTTATTTGTGTTGTGCTTTACACATTTGGTGATAATCTTGTCATAAGGTGGTAAATATCAGGGGTGTGCTTCTTCCAATATTCAAAATCAATTAACAAACCAATTTACAATACAAATGATCAGTCTGTTATTGGGAAGAGCTTATTTCAGGATTTGCTTTTTCCTGCTTTATACCAAGACACTTTGAAATGTGTTTTGACATTGAAAAGTCCAGTTTATACAGATGGTGTTATTGTGATGTTCAATTGTTCTGATGATAGAAGAACAGCCAATTTTATAAGCAGTGCATCTAACGGAGCTGGGAGTGACACACTGTCTGCTCAACACGCACAGAGAGAGGAGAGAGAGACTGCAGGTTAGCTATGCTGGACTGAAAATGTACTTCTTATGTAAAATGAAAACATGATCTACAAAATTATGTTTATGGATCTTTTGAATCAATTCAGAATCTAATGTGTGATTTTGACTTAAAGGTCAAATTTTTCAACACTTTTTAACAGATTGAATTTTACACTTAACAGTTGTACTCACACAAAATAGTTTCTAAACTGGACAGTGCAGAGTGGTGTAGCTGACAGGGAATGTTTAATTTGTTTTTTAAAATAATGTATCCTGTAGGAAAAAACAACAGGTTTTTGTTTTCTCATGTGAAACGGACCTTCAAACAAGACATTAAGTTTTTGACATTTTGAAATGTTGTCTTAGGTCAAAAACAGTTGGGTTCCACATTTAATTCTCAGTGAAAAGATATTTACAATAGAAAACACTCACATTAAAGGTCACATTATGCAAAATAGACTTTTTTTATGGATTTTATACTAAAGTATGTCTGAAAAAAAGCATTAGAAAAACTCTTTGTTTCCGCTGTTGCTTGTTTAACCTCCTGAAAAGTAGGTGCTGAAACAGGCTGTTTTTTTTTTTTTAAATCCCCTAACGTGGCCATCAGGGAGGGGGGGATATGTCACCTTCTCCAAACAAGAGACACTTAGGTGGTGTTTACACGACAACGCAAACGGCCTAAAACGGAGAGTTTTCATTGTGTTTTCGACTCCCGTTTACATGAGTGCCTGAATCCGCAAACTTATGAAACCAGGATCCAGAGTGGAGAGTTTTCAAAACGTATCCATTTCGGCTCCATGTAGACGGGATACAGAGCATTTCAGGGTGAGTCACTGACGTCACCGCATGAGCAGTACTCTTTCACATGAAGCCTGCGCACGCATACCAGGAGCAACAACAGCTTCGGCCGTCTACCGAGCAACATGTGTGCCGTTTGCTGTGCTCGGTTTGTTATCCAGACAAAACTATCCAGACAGATTGTTGTCCAGACAAGAGACTCCTGCATCTTCGTGTGTCCACTCGCCATTGTTGTTTGTGTAAAGTTTGTCTTCTTCGTACGTGTGTTGTAACACTGCTGTTTCTCGACAAACCTACATCGCCATCTACTGGCCTGACATGCACACTACAACGTTTTCAGTTGTTCTCGCGTCTCCGTCTGAATGCGGATTGTTTTTGAAAACGCAAAGGAAAAACCTTTACGTTTCTGGTGAAAACGTTGTTGTGTAAACGAGGTCTTACTAAGCTGGGTGTCTGCTTAGCCAACAGCCTTCTCCAGTCAAAAGAACATGTCCAGCCAACGTAAACATTAGAGCTTTGAAATTAGAAGCCACATCCACTTCTTGGGAAGGGTTTGGAAGGAGACAGTTCTGGAGGTATTGCAGTGAAGTGGTATGCTTTTAGTAAGGATGTACCAGGTGGGGTATAGATGTGCCAAAATCCAATATCGGAGTGTTTTGTGTTTTTTTTTTTTTTTTGTTGTTGTTTTTTTGTTGTTTTTTTTTGGCAAAAAAAAGATCAAACATATATGATCTGTGCACATCTGAGAACAATGCAAACTTGAATTGTAGTAAGATATGTGGCTTCTAACATTTTTTTACCTTGAGATTATGTACTGGGAATGTTCAGGCCAAAGTAAAAGTTATTTATACTATTAAAGGAGTATTGTAATTTTACTTGTTTTTCAAACAGGTAATTTTTTTCTATCATCTTTCTGGTGTTTTCATCAGCCAAAAAACATTAGATGTTCAATATTGCTGCTGAGGAATGGAATTTAAAAATATAGAAATAGTTTTTTTTTTATTATTATTATAACAATGTTACTAAAACAGATGGGACTTCTTTTGAAAATGTTTTACAACAAAATGGATTAGGGAGCACATTATGTCTTACTTTACTCTGTTTTAGTGATGTCAGGAGGGTTATATAACTGACTCACACTAACACACTCAGATTAAGCTCTCTCAATTGTTGTGTGCTTCAGCCTCTAGTGGTGGGAAAGAGTATTACAACACCAAATAGTATCTGAGGAAGAAAACAACTTTTATCTGCTAAAAATCCCTTTAATAAGCCTTTGAAGGCATAAAGTAACTTGAGAGGATGACTGCTTTTTATTTTACCTTTCAAAAGTTTTTCCTCTCCTCTGCTTCACAGTCAAAAAGATTAGAATTATCCAGGTAAAAACTATGCTTATCACCCTTTTTAAATGCATGCACTCAGTACAGATCTTATGTAAAACAGTCTTAGAAAATGAAAAACAGCACTACTCTTTTGGAGCATCTCTCTAGTCTCAGTTATTTGTGTAACCAGAAAATGTCTGAGCAAAGACAAGGAGGATAATATCTGATTTTTTTTTTTTTTTGTCCTCAAGATGGTGACTCATCATGTTTTCAGCTGTGTTGACATTGAACCCTTCATTACAGAACATGGCTTTTAAACTGTGAGCTTATCTGTGTTCATCTGTGTTGTGTTTCAGGGAACGTGTTTCTAAAACATGGCTCAGAGCTTCGCATCATTCCCAGAGACAGAGTGGGAGGACAAGGAGACTGATGCTGCCTTTTTTTTTCTCTTCTTGTTGACAGCATAATGACTCACCCTGCAGAATCATATAACACCCGAGACCCAGGAAACACCTCAGCGTGTGTCATGTATTTATTTTCTGGTCCACAAATGACAGTGACTCACATAAGAGTATAGATATATTTAAACTTGAGAAGGACGTGCACTCACACTTGCATGCTCTCTGCTTCCTCATGCTCCATCATCTCTTTTTTCCTCACTTAGTGTTGTTGGATCAAAAGAGTTGAGGGGCGTCAAAAAGTTCCCTGAGGTGCTAGTTAATTAATAAACAGAACTACAGAAATGCATCCTGGGGGAAAAAATTCTTAAATTAACACATTAATGAGTCAGAGCTTTTTTTTTTTTATCTTTGTTAATGAAAATAAATCATCAGTATGACAAACAACAATCTGCCTGCTACAAAATATTTGCTTTTTAATTAGCGTTATGAATGTGATACTGATTTATTCTATAATTACAATATGTTTCAGACAAACTTCTGTTAAACTGGCTGTCCAAATGTATTTTAATATTATTTGTTATTGTTAAGTCAGACAGGTTTATAGAAATAAATGTGCATCATGAAACTGGACTTATCTTGTATGGTGGCCTTCAGAGATGTTGAGGAACACTTACAGATATTATGTTGATTCAAAGCTATAATCTGTGGGGTTTTTTTTTATTATTATGTCTGTCAAACTTTGCAGGCACATGCATCTATGCTGCACTTAATCATTTTTACTCAAACTGGTGTTTTACCCCTGTGTTAGCCATGGAGCATCTTCAGTCAATATAAATGTAGTATGGTAATTAGTTTAATATAATTACATCAACAAATTTCCCTCTTGGGATTGAAAAAGGACTTTCATGCTGATAGATATATCCTTATACCCTATTGGCTTAATTAGGATCAGAAGGGGGTCAAAAGAAAAACAGAAAATGTGTCATACAGACGTGTGCAAAATTGTTGGTACCCTTGTGTTCAAGAAATAAAAAAAACCTCAAAATGGTCACTGAAATAACTTAAAACTGACAAAAGTAATAATAAATAAAAATTTACTGAAAATTAACTAATGAAAATCAGATATTGCTTTTGAATTGTGGTTCAACAGAATCATTTTAAAAAACAAAATAATAAAACTGGCCTGGAAAAAAATGATGGTACCCCTAGAAAAGATTGAAAATGATTTGACCATAGGGACATGTTAAACTAAGGTGTGTCCTGTAATTAGCATCACAGGTGTCTTCAAACTTGTAATCAGTCAGTCTGCCTATTTAAAGGGTGAAAAATAGTCACTGTGCTGTTTGGTATCATGGTGTGTACCACACTGAACATGGACCACAGAGAGCTAAGGAGAGAGTTGACTCAGGAGATTAAAAAGAAAATTATAGACAAGCATGTTAAAGGTAAAGACTATAAGACCATCTCCAAGCAGCTTGATGTTCCTGTGACTACAGCTGCACATATTATTCAGAAGTTTAAGGTCCATGGGACTGTAGCCAACCTCCCTGGATGTGATTGCAAGAGGAAAGTTGATGAAAAATTGAAGATACAGATTATACGAATGGTAACCAAAGAGCCCAGAAAAACTTCCAAAGATTTTAGAGGTGAACTCCAAGTTCAAGGTACACCAGTATCAGATTGCACCATCCATCGTTGTTTAAGCCAAAGTGGACTTAATGGAGGACATCACTGTTGAAAACAAATCATAAAAAGTGAGACTGGGTTTTGTCAAGATGCACATTGACAAGCCACAAAGCTTCTGGGAGAATATCCTTTGGACCGATGAGTCAAAACTGGAGTTTTTTGGCAAGTCACATCAGCTCTATGTTCACAGATGCATAAATGAAGCATCCAAAGAAAAGAACACTGTACCTACTGTGAAACATGGAGGAGGCTCAGTTATGTTCTGGGGCTGCTATGCTGCATCTGGCACAGGGCGTCTTGAATCTGTGCAGGGTTCAATGAAATCTCAAAACTATCAAGGCATTCTGGAGCCAAATGTGCTGCCCAGTGTCAGAAAGCTTGGTCTCAGTCACAGGTCATGGGTCCTCCAACAGGATAATGACCCAAAACACACAGCTAAAAACACCCAAGAATGGCTCAGAACAAAACATTGGACTATTCTGAAGTGGCCCTCTATGAGCCCTGATCTAAATCCTATTGAACATTTGTGGAAGGAGCTGAAACATGCAGTCTGGAGAAGACAACCTTCAAACCTGAGACAGCTGGAGCAGTTTGCTCATGAGGAGTGGGCCAAAATACCTGTCGACAGGTGCAGAAGTCTCACTGAGAGTTATAGTAATCGCCTGATTGCAGTGATTGCCTCAAAAGGTTGTACAACAAAATATTAAGTTAAGGGTACCATCATTTTTGTCCAGGCCAGTTTCATTATTTTGTTTTATAAAATTATTCTGTTGAACCACAATTCAAAAAGCAATGTCTGATTTTCATTAGTTAATTTTCAGTACATTTTTATTCATTCTCACTTTTGTCATTTTCAAGTTTTATCAGTGACCGTTGTGGGTTTTCTTTCTTTAACGGAAGGGTTCCAACAATTTTGCACACGTCTGTAAAAGTGAAGGTTTAATGAGAAAAGCCTTACTCTTTGTTACAGTACAATCATTGATTTTCATCCTTAAAATTACATTCTTGGTTACAGTCTTCTGTCTCTTGTTTCACAGTCAGGGGAGTCTTCCAGCAGTTAAAAAAATAGATTAAAAAAATATACCTTTAAAGCTGCTATGAGCAGTTCTGAAGTGGTTAAGTCTGAAATAAAACTGGTGCACTTTCATAACTTACAAAAGAAAAAAGAGACCAAAAACTTTTATAAAGCAATATCATTTAGGAATCATGCGTTGTGTACTTTGGTGACCACAGATCACTTAGTTCTACTGAACTCTTAAACGCACAGTTCTGCAGTACTTCACCTCATAAATCACCTACACTTAATCATAAGAGCCTAGAGCATGAGTGAGCATTCCTTTATTTTAGTTTGGGGAAAAGAAAAATGTGCCTCACCTTATGTGATTACCATAGTATTGTTTTTGGCTTTGACACCTGGTAGTAAGGCCCACCACAGGATAGCATACCCTTCACTGTGTAGTCCAGACGCAGGTCATGGTGAATCAATTAAGTGGTGACTTAAATGATTAACAAAAAATATGCAGAAGTATGCCTGCTTGAACTGACATTAAGTTTCATTTGTAGACAAGCTGACAGACATAAAGTCAGCGACAATGTTGTGAGAAGCTAAAGAACCATGTCTACTTACAAAGCACAGTAATATTACCAGATTTTTTGAAAATATGACTCTGCTAGCATTTAAAGTTAGTTGATTACCAACTGGCTGTTTTAGAAAGATCTCACGAGTGTGTAAAAGTGATTCATACTAGTCATACAAGTCACTCTCTTCTTTACCCCTGACAGTTTCCCCCTTTCTCTTCGGGCACTGTAACATACAGTTTGGTGAACTTGGTTTGGCTCTGGGGGCAAAATTGCAAGTTGTGGTGTGAAGAGTCCACATTTCAAATTGTTTTTGGAAAGGATGGACTTGGTGTCAACCAGAATTCTACCTACAAAGTTTCAACAATTACTGTCCTCAGTTCCCAAACGCTTATGTTGTTAAAAGGATGTAATGTCCCAGCTTTTTTGGAAGGTGTTACAGGCATCAAATTCAAAATAAGTGAATATTTAAAAATAAATGTCGTTTATCAGTTTGAACATTGAATTTCTTGTCTTTGTAATGTATTCAATTGAATGTAGGTCAAAAAGTATCTGCAAACATTGTATTCTGTTTTAATTTTCATTTTAGACTATGTCCCAATTTCACAGGGATTGGAGTTTGTGCATTCTGAGCATTGATGCTGCCACTTGCATTAAGCTACAATGACAATGGGAGTAAATATAGTCATTTTGTTGTGGTTTATTGTTTGTATTAGTTCATAAGCAGCAGCACATTTTTAGTCAAAAATGTGTCTTTTGCAGTGACATTTGCATTCTGGGTTTCATTGTACATATTACTGCTTTAGTAGTAGATTTCATCAATTTGATCAAGAGTGAAAAGCATGTTTTAAGAGAGTCTGTTTCACTTTCACAGCAAATATTCAGTCAGCAGGGCATTAGACAACTAGAAAAGCACTCAGAAAGCACAGACCTCCGCCAATCAGCTCAGTTCTGGCAGTGGCTTTAGTATCAGGATCAGGACTAAACTTAGTACATAAATGGAGGTTCTTATCCTGTATGAACAATACAAGTTTTGTAAACATCACTTAATTTATTTGATTTTATATGAATTATTGAATGTCGTCAATGGAATTTCCCATTATAAAGTTCAATGTTTTTTTTGTGACATCAATCTGTATTGAATCCAGATGAAATTTACCTTGATAATATACATGGGCCCCATATTATCTTGCAAAATTGGAGGGGAATTGGTTAAGAAATGGCAGAGATACGTTTTTTTTTTTTTAATTCTGCCCAATGTTAAGTTATGAGATTTGTGAAAACTTGGGAATTTTTTGCATCCAGACAAACATCCAAATCGCCATCGGAATTGAATAGCGTCTTCCTTGGACCAAACTACACCTCTGGTTAAATTTTCACATAAATCCATCCAGTAGTTTTTCCGTAATCTTGCAAACGGACAAACAAACAAACATACACCGGCAAAAACATGACCTCCATGGCAGAGGTAGTTAAAATGTTGGTACGTGTGATTTATATTAAAATCACAAGTTTTGCATGCACATGTATAAGATGCATCATACGAGCTTCAAATAAAGTCTCTGTTTTATTCTCACACAAACAAACTAAAGTTCCGACTTCTAAGGCTCATTGAGCAGTTTGTCCCAAAATGCGATTTACTGTTTTTTGTTTTTTTTTTCTTGGACTGATAAATGAGACAAAGTAGTTTATTAATCCCCTCCACTTTAATCTGTTTTCAGAGAAGGTCTAAACCATTTATTTCCGAATTTCTCCACACTTGAGAGAGAAAAATTCACATCTAATACAGGAAAATAGACCAGAGAGAAGGATGGAGTGTAATTGCATTGATACACAACAGGAAGCACTCGGTCGTGTCTCGTTCATTAGGATTCAGACTCAGATGAAAAGGGAGGAGAGCAGCAGTGCCATCACAAATGGATTTTCTCATTTGTTTTAGTCAAAGTCACTGCTGGGCACACTCAACAGAAATGACTACGGAAATGGGAAAAGATGACAGTGTTCTTGGGATGTAGCCTGTTGTTCTGCAATGAAAAATTTAATGCACCAGGATAAAATGACAGTTTGTATCTTAAAGGACTTTGTAAACGTTTTGTATTCACTGAAGAGGTGCCTGGTTGTTAGCTCTCAGCTCAGGAGAAAAGACAAGGCCGTCCTCTAAACGAAAGAAATCTGCTTGTTTCATCACATCCAATTTTGCACTGTCTAAGCATGAAATTAAAATTTTTCACTTAAAAATCTTAAAGCAACAAGGCAGAAAGATGCTTTGTCTTCAGATTTCACAGTGAGTTCTTAGCCCAGATTCAAACTGAGGGTGACCAACCACGTGGTCTGTTTTTAACTCTGAGGCTTTTTTAATTTGTCCATGTGCAAATAATGCTTTGTCCAAGCAGGCTCCTAGATGCCTGGGGCCTCATTTATAAAGCTTGCTTTGGCATAAAAGAAAGCATACACCACTTGTAAGCAATGTTTGGGATTTATAAAAGATAAACTTTACGGCAGAATGTGTGCACCTCCACGGCAGCTCTGACCCTGCCATACGCACAAAGTCTGGACAAAGGGAAGCTGCGACCCCAACAGTAGAAGGATGAAATTAAAAACAGCTATGTGACACTGATGGATTTATGTGAAATAATCATATTACACATTTCACAACACATGCCATATATGAAGGATATATTTGCAAAAACGAAAAAAGGGAAAATTTATATCGATGCCCCAGGGGGTTCGCAAACACATGCACATGCACGCGCCCACACACGTAGCCTATATTATTGAGTCAATTATGTCATTGTGGAACAAACCTTACATGTTTTTATGAAATCCATTCACATAAATAATAGGGCCGACAGTACCCGTGTTCCAAAAATATGCAATACAAATAATTTATATTAATAATAATTGTAATTAAAACGACATAACCGTTGCACAAAACTGCTGATCGATTAAGCTACAACACCTGTAGCTGTTCATTTAATTAACTGATGGTTGGATATAAAAAGGCAGGCACTCACAATGCGCAAAGACGCACAGTGGCTTATCCGGCACTGTAGGAGGACGTGGCGCATGGGAGACTCCGGCGCATTTGGACACTCTTTCCATGGAGAGCGATTCGCCTTTTCACCTCCACTTTTCTGTCAGACCATTTCTTATTTTTACTTCAGCCACAGTCCGATCCTCTGAGGAGTAGCGGTAATGCACCGAAGAGATGGATGCCAACCACCATTAAAAAAAAAAAAGACCCTTTGAGGCAGCGTTATCTACAGCATCAGCCACATGCTTCCACTCTTTGCCTTTCCGGCATTAGTAATGCCTGAACTGAGCCCACCTATCAATGTCTTAACCTCACATTGAGTAAAATTTCTTTTTTTCACTCGTTTTCCCTCTTGGTCCATCATGAAATGGGTGTTATTGAATATTCATCAAGGGCGTTCACCTGACCTTTTATAGGCACCATATGGGCGAGGCAAAGCGTTCCCTCACATGCGACAATTTCAGAGTTGATTGTGATCAATAAACGGAAACCAGCGTTGGACGTCTGTGCGCAGTCTTTTATAAATCTGAAAGTTTCTGTGCACACGCATATTCTGTGTTTCCGTCCTACACCACCTATAGTGATCTTTCCTATGCACAGTTTTATAAATGGGGCCCCTGGTCACAGCTAAACTCAACAACAAGAGCCCATAATCATATGAAACATCAGATGTGATGATTAGTTATTGATCCTTAGAGGGAAAACAAAGGGACAAAAAATTGTTTTTTTACCCACTTGCCACATTTAAATGGAAATAAAATTAATAAATATAAATTAAATTAAGTTTAAATAAATACATATGCAGTAGTCAAACATCCTTTACCAGACAGTTGAAGTCATTTTGTGCAGTACATGGCTCTTAAATTTACAACTTATTTTTTGATTTTCAGTTTACAGCAGTTGAGCAGTAAGTATTACACTGAAATGTTTTATAGAGCAAAATAGCATGATGCACGGTTAAATATACAGTATAAAGTACAGATAAAAACAAAACATATTACAGTGTGATAATAAACATAAATGATTACAGATAAAATATGTAACTTAAAATATAAGAACAAAGAGACCCTGTTAATAAAGCAAGTGGTGAAAATACTATAGCATCATTAAAAGTTAGAATAATAGGATGTAATGGTGGCACTGTGGTGCAGCTGGTAGTGTACGTGCCTCACAGCAAGAAGGTTGCTGGTTCTAACCCCGTGTTGGTCAGAGCCTTTCAATGTGCAGTTTGCATGTTCTCCCTGTGCATATGTCTATTCTCTCCGTGCACTCTGGTTTCCTCTCACAGACCAAAATACATTCTTGTTAGGTATCTGGTGACTCTTTGTTGCCCTTAGGTATGTGTGTGTGAATGGTTGACTTAACTTGATGTCTGGGTTATAAACATTTTCTGTCCTGCTGAAAAACTCAGGAGGAGGAGGATGATTTCACATTCATGACATGGTAGTGTTTACAGATTGCTGTTCTGATTTCTGAAACCGTGACCCACTTATATCATGAAACAGGTGTTGCCTTCCCTCATCCTCTTTTCTAATATCAATTGTGCCCCCACTCCTTCATAAATGACATGTTGAGTCCGCTTCGTGGCCTCCCGTTAAAGTCAGAAGATCTAAAATGAGATCTGGATGTCATTGTCCACCCGTGCAGTGCGGATAAAAAAATTGCAACGTGACAACAGGTTAGTGAGCCAGATAACAAAATCGAGGACCAGGGAATGGAAACAGCCCATCCAGCTCATTTTCACTCCATTCTCACACACCTGTCACTCAAACACATGTATGCAGGTGTGTGAGTGTGAGCACAAGCAGGATCCCAAACGAGCTGGAGCTTCAGTCAGCACAATCACACAGAGGCGGGTGTTCCTCCTGACTGGGAGATTGATGAATGTGGAGGAAGCTTTGCAAAGCCATACAGCTGGGCTGTTCACTTTAGTGAGGTTACTCTGCCCCCTGCTGGCTGAAATTCAGAAGATGGCTGGAGAAATGCAGCTCCTGTCCTGTAAAAGTCCCCCAACTTTAAGATAAAAATACCCCATCAGTTGTGTTTAATTCCATGTTGTTTGAAAGTGAGAGTGATGGTTAAAAACTGGTGAAGACTAGAGTTTGTGATTAAATTTTTTAATGTTAATATGACATATGACCACAGTCTACTGTGTTTAAACAGTCTTTCTGCACTGTTGTAAAGAAACACTGATAATTCACAATGCATGTGATAAATTAAAGTTTTTTTACACAATAAAAAACACTTTTGACCTTTAGTGTAATAAACTGCATTATTTTAGTAATTTAGACATGAAAACACATTGGTGAACATATGATTAATGAAGACCTACAGCATAATGAGACACTACTGCACAGAGAGGGAAATACTCCACATGATAAAAGGACAATGCTATTTCCTTATATATCTGAGTAGTTGATCCTTCATGCTGAAGTAAAATGTGTAATGTGCATCTTAAAATCCAGTTCATATCTTAGTTTGCTCTTGTATAATTTAATACCATATTTAATTAAGATTTGTTGTTTTTCTAACATGAGTCGAACATTTATAGAGAAATCTGATTCTTGTTAAATAAATATTCATATACGGTGGTAAATTTTAAGATTAGGAAAGTGTGTGCTAAGACATGGTCAAGCTATATTCATCAAGTTTGACTTAAAAATACGATAGTATACTTTTAAATTACACTTTTTAAAACAAAGACACTAAGTGCTTCACAACATAGAAATAGAGACAATAAGAGTAATACAGTCAAGTTAATTTCAAAAAACTTGACTTCACCAGATTTGCAAAAATAATCAGACAAAAGTCAAGAAAAAAAGTTCAAAACTCAGTAAAAACAGAAAGGACAAAAATCATTGTTAAGACAGTATCACACTCAGGTGAGAAGTTAAAAGAGAAACCTGCCCATACTGGTTAAAACTAAGTCAATACCAATTAAACCTGGTCTAAATAATTTGAACTTAATCAAAACCACTTTTACTTAGCTTAGCCTGTTGAAATAAAGTTAAAATCTGATTAAATTAGTTAAAATTGGTTAAATCAAGTAAAACAATTACAACAGCCAAAACTGCTTTAAATCCAGTCAGAACCAGTTGCAGCTTTTTTCATACATTTTGACCCTGGGTGGCATGGTGGCGCAGCAGGTAGTGCACATACCTCACAGCAAGAAGGGTTTGTTTTTTTTCTTCGAACCCCTTGTCAGTCAAGGCCTTTCTGTGCTGAGTTTGCATGTTCTTCCTGTGCATGTGTGGGTTCTCTCCAGGCTCTCCGCTTCCTCCCACAGATCAAAAACATACTTGTCAAGTTAACTGGTGACTTTTAATTGCCCTTACGAATGGGGGTCAGCGTGAATGGTTGTCTGTCTATCTATGTGGCCCTGTGATTGGCCTGTGACTGGTCCAGGGCCTACCCTGCCTCCCACCAATGACAGCTAGGATAGGCTCTTCCCCAAAAGAGATATGTGCTGTAGACAATGGATGGATTTTGGCTCTTACTCTAACAGTGAAGTTTGCTGTTGGCTACAAGATGATTTTGTTTTTGCCTGTCAGAGAACGACTGGGCTAATCAGCGCCTTTGAGGAAAAAGCGGTGGAAGTTGGGGGCATGAGAAGCAACTGCAAGCCTGTAAAGTGGCAGCAGTTTTATATGATCAAATAACAACACAGAAAGTGTTTTGTTTCTTTTTTTTTTTTACAATATTCTGGACAATGCCTTTTCTGGGCACATTTATGTTATTTGAAATCATAAAGAATTTTCTATTGATGACAGATTTCTGTCCATCTTACATTACAAAGCAGTTCTGGCAATCCACGCTTACTTTGCCATAAACTGTGTCCATGTGATTGGTCATTAATGAGACTAATGGGCAGAACATCAGTCCAATGGCCCATTTATTTATTAATTTTTATTTTTTAAAGTTTTGGCTTTTTTAAACATTGTCGATGTGGTTTTGCACTGTTTGTGTAAAATGTATCCCATGGATATGTTACACTGTTGAAAATGATGGGCCAACTCATCTCCCGTGCAACATATTTATTATTGCAGGAACTACAAAAACAGAAAAATACAGGTTAACAGGAGCGTACTCAGTGCGTGGTCTGTACACTGCCTCATCGCATACTGACTAGACCTCTTCTGTACATTATTATGATAACCAGAAAACAATACACTTGTACTTTAAAACACAATACCACAGTAGTACTGTAATTTAACTAATGACATTATTGTTTCTAAATTTATACAGTTTTATCAACATACATCACATTTGTGTATTGACAAAATCACCATATGCATTTTCCTCCATGAAAAAATACCTTAATGAACTCAAAATAAAGTTTTATAGTGGTTTTTAATCACCGTTTTATCCTTTTATCCACTTCTCTTGTGAACTGTATTTATTAAACTGAGTCTATTTTAAACCAAAGCCTTTTACTGAACTCCTGCTGTGTTCACCCTTAATGAAATGAACATAAATTGTTTTACATTCTCTCTGACCTCAAAGAAAACACACAGTGCTGCTTTAACTCAAAATACAGGTGTAGAAAATACGGACTTTAACTACGGCCTAATAACTGGATTAGCACTGGTATAAGTAGCACACTACACTCTTTAGCTTAGCCTTACACTTAGCTTAACTCTACATTTAGCTCAGTATTTCCGTTTACACAAGCATCTCCTAACATGGCACATTTACTCTGCTTTACATGGGTTTTGGCCATAAACTAGTGTTTTCACAGCTGTTATGTGCATCTCTCAGCAGTTAGCTTGTATCCTTTGAACTCATACAGACATGACACAGCTCTCCAGTTCATTACCGCGATCGCCACAGACTTCGAGTCCGCCATCTCAGGTACACAATGTGGCGAGTGGCCTTTACATACCCATAAACTTGTGAATTCATCTCTAGAAAATGGGGGGGAACTATTTTCATGCATTCATCTACATCATAGTGCCACAGATACGCGACACAGTCCTTATGATGTACCAAGTTAGAATTTGAGACCCCAAATATCAATCACACAGTAGCTAAGACCTGTTAAAGTTGACCAAAACAGCTAGACTGAAAAATTGAAAATAAACAAGACCCTTAATCTTCTGGACAAGAAAAACTCTACCCCTCCAAAAATATTGACAGAGGAAACACAGCAGGAGAAATAAGTATGGGTATGTGCAGGTGCTCAGGAAAGGCCTGCATAAGAAAAATGTATATAAAATCAAGATGAATAAAATTGAAACAGTCAACAAATATCTGTGGAAGAGCAGAAGCCAAAATGCAAAGGATAAACCTTGGAGAGAGCAAGAGGCTACAAAAATAACAAATGTTTAACTCTTATTACAAATCTTTACAAAAAAGGCCCACACATGCTCTTCATATGCAAAACCGTCCTTCATATCCAGTAAATGACTCATGAAGCAACAAAGGAGTTCATGAAAAATACTGTCTGCTTCTTACCAGCCTTTTTACATCTCTGAATGCCCTCTGTTAAACAGGATGTGACTCAGTTCTTTCTGCATCTGAAGAGCCTTGTCAGGGCTTTGAAATGATGTGATAAGACTGCTCACCTTGAACACGAACAACTCTCTCTGTTCTTGGTAAACATTTATTCAGAAGTACAGACCATAACAGATGCTGCGTGTCTCGCACTCCTGTAGCCGGTAAATACACTTTAAATGTGTACTGTGTGACACTACACATACAATAAGTCAAGTCAAAATTAATCAGAAGCTTGAGGTTATTGTGTTTATTGCATTTATTTTAATGCAACGATGTAACAAAGTTTGAATTTATCTTGTAATGTGTGAAATTTAAGTCAAAAATCATATAACACTGCCACAAAACCGAAGAATACATTTTAACTCTATGGCCAGTTGGCCTGTAACATTGAGCGTCCCTCTTTGTGTTGCATATAACATGGGAGGGTCAAATAACCTTGTCAAAATGAGGACAAACCAATCCTATCAGTGTGGACTGTTTTTCCAACTCTTCTTTTCCACTGTCAGCTCACTCTCAGGTCAGGAGAGCACATGCTGGGTTTGCACTTTAACATTGATCGTTCTAGACGACTCGTCTGCACCACCAGCAACATTATCCCAACTTAATTCGTAGGTGTTACATGCAATGAAGTTTAAGGGCGCGAGGGTGCAAAGCCTACACCCTGAGGCTCTGTAGGCAAGTGACGCCAACTCCTTCAGCTGCAAACTGCCATAACCAGTGGCAGTGCCCTAGGACATCAGCTTACATCTCTCCAGCTACCAAACCAACTTCAAAGCATGGCCCCTAGCCCAAGCCCTTAAGGACTGAGCTACACTGCCACCATATAGAATAAGTAACTACACAGGCTGTAAATAAATCAGAATTTTTAATCATGATTAATGTCTAACCTTCAACATTTAACTTCTAAATGACTTGTTTTCTTGTTTAATTGTCAACTGCATAATAACATAGGGAAGCAAATTTTACTGATGGTGTAGTAGCCTCCACCCTCAGTGTGTGAATGGATACCGCTCTTAGAAATGTGCTCTTGTTCTGTGAAAAGCCCCTGTGAGTGCTCTGATGACTTAAAAATCACAACACAAGCTCAAGTCCATTTAGTTAGTGGTTGAGGAAGAGGAGTTTTAAGTTTGAAAACTACGTAAGTTGCCGTACTCAACTGTGTTTTGGCCTTTGAGTTAAATGGTCTTAGAAAGTGTTGAGACAGTCCTCCAGCTAATCTTTTATAATCCTTTTTTCTTTCGATCTCGTCTCTCTCTGCACCAGCTCTCTGTGTATTAAGGGCTTTCGGAGTATTAATAAACCGCTCTGAGAGTGTGTTTTAAGGACACTGCAGCCACAGGCTGAGTTTGGCTTATTTTTACCATGTCCATGAAGCTTGGTCAAAACAGAGAGAGCAAAGAAGTTTTAGTTTATTTTCCCAACATCAGCTAATTTAGTCCCTGTGATAACACACTGGGTGTGCTCCCAGAGAGAGAGCAGGGTGCACTGTGGGGATTCAGAAGAACTCTGCCTCTCTGTCTAACTGTTTTTAGACTCTAACTCACAGTGTGAATCAGTCTGAGTCACCCTCCTCTGAGGAGGATTATCTCAACACATATTTAATAAAATGAACTGTTGTGATCCCCACAGGATGAATCTAGCTTACTCTGAAGATCCAATGACTTTCCATGATCAGAGACCTGATGCTGGGATCAGAGGCAGGCAGTACCACAAACTGTGGGCCTCATGAAGAAATACCACTCTGGGCCTATTAACACAGCATCAACAGACTATGTACAGCTGCTTGAATCACATTTAACAAATAAAATACAAGATAAATAAAAATAACAAAAGCAGGAAGCTGTTGGATCACTTTATTCTGCCAAATTGATCTTAATGAGTATACCTGAATACTCTCGAGTCATTCTTGTGGTCAAATAATCAGAATCAGGTTATTCTATCTAAAAACAACAAAGCAGCTTAAAAAAGTGGAGAGAGAATAAAACGGTTCAGAATAACTGTACGGCACCATTAGCATCTTACTGGCAGTGCAAACATTTTTAAGCATGTAAGAGGTTAAACTTCAAGATTCAAATTGAATTGTCCAATATAGACCATAATCTTACCCAACATTACTGATACATTGACTGGCTCATACCTGAACAACTCATTTAATCATTCAGATACACCATGGAATTATAATCAAGACAAGTCTATTTTGACACAATGATCTAAATGGCATCCTTTTAAAGTCAAATCTTATTGGGACATACAGAGGCTTTCTGAATTATACATTTTATGACAAGGAGGAAAAAGACACTGAAATGTGTTTTTCTGAACAGATGAAGAAAGTCTTGACATGAAAAAGAAAAACGACTAACTTAGTGATATATATTTTTATTATTATTTTGTTATTCATGGGTGCTTAGAATAATCCAGTTATTTTAGCTCCTCCTCAGTTTTGTTGTTCTTACTATGTTATTATTATTATTATTATTCCTATTCTCTTATTTTTTTACTTTTCCTGAAGTATCGTTGTTTCTACCATTATTTTATCTTCCTCTTCTTTTTCTTCCTTTTTGTTTTTTGTTTATATTTTGTCTATTTACGTCTTGTTTTTTTATGATGTTTATCCTTTATTTTTTTCTATTCTTCAGTCAATTTTTTATTCAACTGTCCTGTTTTTCTTCAACAAACACTCTATTCAGTTGTATATAGAAGGAGAAAAAAAACATCTTACTTTGGCAACATAAACCTCAATCACAAACTGGCCCTAAAGTTTGTGTGTGCGTGGGTGTGTGTGTGTGTAGGTGTGTAAGTGGCTCTATGTTCGTTTGTGTGTGTGTTACAGGTGTTATCGGTGAGTGAACAGCTGATTGTCAGGCTGAAGAACAGAGCTGTAGTAAAGGTAAACACTTTGACACAGATGGTTGTTGACCTTGAAAGCAGCTGCCCTCTCTGATCTGGCTGACCCTGAGGTCAGCTGGGAGAGCTCAGACTTCAGCTTTTCTTAAAGTCCTGTCTTTAGCAGAGTCAATCAGTCTCTACACAGGATTTATCTCTGCAGGGTGGAAAAAAGACGCCTATTACCAGCATCAAGGTCACTTAGGTATGCAGACCTCTGACTGTGAGGCAAACTAGGTCAGCTCACAAAAAAAATACATTTACATCCTGTTGAAAACTCAGGACTATCCCTGACATGTACCTTAAATTATTCATCCAAAGAGTTGCCCTGCTTCTTACCTTTCCTTATTTTCATCTTTTCTCGTTTATCTGTACAAAAAGTATCTGTAGATGGATTCTTTTCTTACTCCCTTTAAAGTAAAAACTGATTAAGAAGGTTTTTATGGTGGAGTGATTAATAGAAGTCTAATGGGAATGGGACGCATGTAGGACCCATTGACCTTGGCCCCTGACCTTATAGTGGCCAAATGTAATCAGTTAATTAAATCAGAGAGGAACTATGGGCTGAATTTAACATAAAAAATCTCCAGAGTGTTCTTTTGGTGTGAAGCTCATATAGAAATATCTGAACATGACCTTCAAATTCTTATGAGTTCATTCTTGAGTCAGGGTGGACATTTCTGTAAAGGTTGACAACAATCCCTGCCAGTGATCCTGAGACATTGCATTCAACCAAAAAACTGACTACAGAGCTGCTTTATGTTGACCTTTGACCAATGACCTTGAAAATCCAATCAGCTTATCCTTTGGTTGTAGTAGAAACTTGTGCAAAACTTAAAGAACATAACTTGAAGAATTCTTGTAATAGCGTGTGCACGAGATAGCATTCACACACACAAAAAGGACGATCACTAAACAACAGGACCTTGACCTTGAAAAGCTAATCACATCATCCTTAAAAGAGAGACATTTGTCTAACATTAAAAAGTTTTGGCCTAAGGTTTAGGCAGCAGAAAGGCCTGAAAAATTGGTATTCATAATAAAAGGAAATGGGATAGAAAAAGTTGATGAGGTAAACGGTCTCTGAGCCTCCGGATCCAGTGTAAACTTGAGACCTTTCATAACAATAAGCTCCCAAGAGACTATGATGTAGTACAAGCATCTCTGTAACCTCACAGTATACAAGTTCACAGTGACCCCTGACCCAAAAGAGCTTTTCAGCTCACTCTTAAATCTTCAGGTAAAATAGATTTGTTCTAAGTTTGATAAAAATTCCTTCATGAACTCTTAAAATATTATGCTGACAAGATTTAAGATCACCTTGACCTTGTATCTTTTAAATGTTTCTGCTTAACCTCAGAGTCTGAGAGGACATTTGTTCAAAGTTTGCAAAGAAAAAAATAATTCCTGAGACTGAGATACTGCCTTACAACTAGGAGTGCTCTGAGAGCACAAACCTCCACCAAGGCCTTCTGATATTCTTTGTCGAGTTATTCTGGAAAATGTGGAAAGTTGTCTTTTGGCACAACGTTAACTAGCCCTTTAAAATTTCAAGAACCACATCCTTATTAAAATCAACACCAAAATCAAACCTATTTTTCCTTGTACCATGACTAACATTCCCAAAAAATATTCATCAAAATCTGTGGAGAACTTTTTGAGTGAACTTGCTCAGTTAATAATAATAATAATAATCATAAAAATTCCTTGATTTATATCTGGATATGGATCACCACCAAAATTTCATCACTTCATTGTAGCATGACCAACATTCCCTGAAAATGTCATCAAAATACATCAAGAACTTTTCGTCATCATGCTCACAGCCAAACAACAAACAAACAAACAAATGCTGGCAAAAGCATTTACCTACTTGGCAATGGTAAATAATGGCCCAGACAGATGGACAAGCCAAAAGACAGACAGCCAGAAAATATGAAGTCTCTCACTCAGGGTAACACAGGTGTAATGATATAATGACAAAAAAACAAATTAATTTTATAAAGTAGAAAAAATCAACAGAACAGAATGAACAGGGTTCAGATGAACCATGCATAATGGCTGGTGCTAGTGCTATTAGTTTTTCAAGTAAATTTGGGGAAAATGTCTTACTCAGTGGCACAGTTTATTTTTGTTTGCTTGTTTATTTGTTTTTGTTTTTTAATGAAAACACATTTTTGCCTTCCATTATAAATTCATTATTTTCAATCAGGACTGAGCATGTTTACTTATTTGTTTTAATTTATCCCTAAAGACATCTATGGTAATGACAAATAAGAAAGAAAAGGCACTGGACTTTTACTTCTGTGTGAGTTTTTTGCATTCACATTTATAGAATTCAGGGTTATTCTTTCTAGAGTTTTTGACATGATTTGTCAATACACAGTATTTTATGTTTAATTTAATGAACCATAAATTGTTTCTTTCTGAGGCTGCTGTATAGATTAAGAGCTTGAGATCAATTTCTCACATTGTGGAACAATTAAATAACTCAGCTTATTTTTTTTTATACTGAACTTTGAAGCAGAATCTCTTTCTTGCTTTTGCTGTTCCTCGCCAGCAGGGAGCAGTAGCCCTTTGAAAAAATAATCACCCAATATCTTTTCAATGAATTTCTGCCTCTTTCAGATAAGAGGACAAAATATGTCAAATTTACGCTTTCCCGCAGAAATTTGGTCATTGTAGTTGTAAGGACAACACGTCACCAGTATGATCTGATTTGGTTATGACATAGTTATTTGTCTCCCATGTAATGGCATACATTGTTAGTCTTTTTCCTATTTCTTCCAGAGTATTCCTCTTCAAGAAGATGAGAAGAGACTTGTCTTCTTAAGTGGCCTTCTCTCTCCTATGTGTACTTATATGCTGTAAACGGTTGATGTTTACAAAACAAAAAAAAACAGATGGAAGTGGAAAAAAGGGTGATTCCTTTATTAGCTTTTGGTCATGAATAATTTGTTGAAAGGGAGGCCATGAAGGTTTACACTCATTAACCCTAAACAAAAGAAACAGAAATATTATTAAATGCTACATATTTAAACCCAATCATTCACTGAAACATATTCTTCATTTCATAAAGACTTTTATTGTGCTGACATTTTAGAAAACTTTCAACCAGTTTCATCGTGGCACTTCTTAAATGTAAGAATTACTTTCTTTGGCTTGTAACACATAACCTTTACTACCGAGCTATATGAAAATAAGACTTTAGCCTGTATGTATAATGATCTTGTCCTAATAAGCAAGGGCCCACATTCTGATTATCCTTTCAGAGAGACAGTGTCACAGCTTAAAATCCTTAAAGGGATAGTTTGGGTTTTTTGAGTAATGTTGCTTGAGTGCCTATGGCACCATATAACTGCCAATAAGCAACTTGCAAGCTTTGTCCCTAATGAGAAATATCCATGGGCTGGCTCTAGCCAATATATAGCATTCAGTGTTGCCACTGTGGTTAAATCTCTTTTAAGTTAAAACTACACAAAAAACAACATTGCGTAGATGGACTCTAAACTTTTCCTCAACAAAGCCCCTGTGTTTAGAACTTTTGTGAGTTGCAGCATAGGAGTATGTTTCCCTCTGCCTTCAGCTGGTTAGAAGAAACAAAAAACACTACAGTACACATGCTGACTCGTCAACGACATGCAACAGGAGAGGATATCTTTGTGAGCCAGAGTAAACGGAGGAAGACCTTTTGCAGATGGATTAAAGAATGAAAAAGAGGGATGCAAACTTTTGTGGAAACTGAGGAGCTGGACATATCCCAAGTAATCTTATGGTGCAGATGTTTGAGTTGTGGGCCCATTTCTTTCACCACTGAGATTTAGTAACATGGCTTCTCCTGGACCTTTAATCAGAGCACTTTAATTTCCAGCCTTCCACCTGCTGTCATAGTCCTGATCGATAAAATGGGCACTGCAGACACAATGTTCTGTCATTGCAGAGGGGTGAGACTGCTATGTATTGGCTAGTGTCTGTCCCCTGATATGTCCCATTAGAGACAAAGCATACAAGTTGCTTTATTGGCAGTTACAAAACAAATGCCATCGGCCTCAAGCAGCCTCACTTCAAAATCCTGAAATAACCCTATGAGTAAGGAGGGTTGGTATATAAGTGATTAGAAATCTTAAAGTAACAATATGTAACTATTCAACCTTGACATTGTATTCATCTAATATTAAATAACTTTAACAAAAGTTTGGTGTCTCTCCAACTATTTTGTCCGTCATCATCCTTTCTGTCTCATAGCATCAAGATGAGCCTACGTGCTACTTGGGTGCAGAGGGTGCATAGCAGTCATCATGCTCTGGTGGGCACCTCTTTTTAAAATAGGTCTGGGTTGCTGAGATGTGTGTGTGTGTGTGTGTGTGTGTGTGGGGGGGGGGGGGGGGGGGGTCTAAATCCCCAAAGGGAGAGACAGAATTTAGAAAACTAGGCACATAAATTAACATGAATAAATCAGATTTAGAGAGGGCCGGGTTGCTTGATCTTTCAAGGGCCTAGTACAACATCCTTCTCAGTTAGAAGAAAATGCTGAAAAGTACTGTAACAAATGCTAACCTCCAAAAGAGCTTGCACAGCTGACATCCATGGCTGAGGATTGAGTGTGCCTGCAGGGTTGAGAGCTTTGTCTGATGTGTGATGGAGTGTGGCAGGCATGTCCCTTATTAGACTCATCAGCTTTGTGAAATCACATGAAATAGGGAGAAGTCACTCTGTATGGGGCCCCGCCGCAGAGACTACCAACTGATAAAAAAGTCCCACACATCGGCTGTAAACAAGTCATTATGTATGTGCAGAGGATGTTGAAAGAAGTTATGTCATTGGATGTCAAAAGAGAGGGAAAATGTGAGACTTTGGATAAGTTTGATGGCTGCTTGGCCAAAAACAGAGTCAAGGAAGAACACGATGACAATGAGAGTACAACTTCTCATTTTCACTGATACATTTTCACTGATACCTCAGTTTTCACATACATACATTTCACATACACATTCAAGAGAGAAAATTGCAGCTCTGTGGTCAAACCTTTTTGTTTGGGTCAGATGCTGTCATACTATTGACCTTTTGCATCTGACATAAGTCTGTCCCATCCCCTGACTGGACAGTAGTGGTGAGCAACACTGCAACATTTGGTGTTGTTCCATTACCAAGAAAAGACAGGGCCAGTATCACCAATACCTATATAGATACTGATACTTTTGAATAATTAAGGGGGATGCATCATGAAATTGCTTACTCTGATTTCATTCTAAGGTAAGTGTCTCTGGGATTTTTTCTTTGGAATATTAAAAACAAACATTTTTTCCCTATACATTGGCATGTCTGCTTGCTCACTTGGTTGGTTGCCTGGCACTGCAGAGTCACATGACGGTACTATTTACACAGACAGCTAGGTTACTATTTGAGGAAACAGCAGCAGTGCATAAAGGAGAGAAACTAAAGTATCAATCTCATTGCACTAGCTTTTATCAATATCATAAACAATGTTGGTATTGATATTATCATTATATGGATCAATCCGCACTCCACCAGTTGATTAACCTGACACACTAGATGGACTGGAATGAGAATGGGCAGAACCTTTCAAAAGCATATCCAGTGCTGATTGGACAATCGTTCCTTCAATCACATTCATTATGGGTCAATCAGATAAAGTAGTTGGTAGGCACTACTGGTTTGGTGTAAAATTCAAAACAACAAGTGGATAAATATCATTTCTTTTGAGAAATGCTTTCAGTGCTGTTGACTTTTGTACATTGAACGAAGAAATGTGGTCCAGATCTGATCTGATAAAACCCCCCAAGACAGTCTGGCTGCAGACCTGCACTGTTAGGACCCCTCCGCTGTGAGGACCAGAAGTTGATTCGAAGCCTTTCAAAATAAAGCCATCATCCCGGGAAGTATGTATTTTTCATCTCATGTGTGAATATACTTTATTTTGGAGGGGGTTATTTTATGTTTATTATGTAAATATGATTTATTTGTGTATTCATGCGTTCAATTAAAAAGATGAAAAAAAAAGTGAACGTTTCCAGTTCAACAGGATAATGGAAAAAAAAACACAAGTAAATATGTATTCAAGATAAAAACAGAGTAGACACAAAACAAACTTTAAAAGATGTCTTTTATTTTTCCTCCTCTTTGTATTCACAGTATGCCGAGTACCCTCTAGTATCCATTATCTCCTCACACAACATCCACACATCTTCAGTGTTAAAAAAGATAAACTTAAAAGGCTCCAGAATGCATTCTTTGCTTTCTTCATCTTGTGGATCCATGGTGTCGTCAAACAGCTTTACCATTTCCTGCGCAGCCTCCTCAGTTTGTTTACTGTCCATTTGTAAAATATCAGGCATCTCTACTTTGGCTGCAGACAAATGTTTGTCATCCTGCACCCATTTCACTGCTTTTTTGCAGTGATGCACCACTCGGCCCACCGCACTGGTCTAGAGAAAAAAAATCGGTATTTGGATTTATTTAAATTATTTGCGTATACTAATCAAGTAGTCCACTTACAGTGATCATTTTGGGCGTTTTTTTTTATACACGTCAAAATGCCAACGACAGTGAAAGCCCTCTGATGTCAAGCTTATCCCATAGATATATCTAAATAATACATCCATGGCTAATCCTAAAGTTAGCCTAGTTAGCGCTAGCCACCACTACCCTGACTACAATAACAGTGCTAAAAAAATACCCAACAGTAAAAAAGTCTTTTCTTTCCAATTAATGTAATGTTACAGGGCAATATCTAGGGGAAAACGCAACATTCTAGTGAATAAAGACTGTTTCTGCTGCTTCGAAAATGATGAAAAGTAGCCACTTGACTTTAACTCACCTTCTCCACACAGTCCACAGCAAAAACAAACTGGAACGCCTGAGAAAAAAACGTCACTTCGGATCTTCACAGTGGAGGGGTCCTGACAGTGCAGGTTAAGACATCAGTGCTTCTCTGACTTTTACTTAAATAGAATTTCATCAGACTGCATTTTTTCTTGAACACAATATTTTGGCCAACTCTCCACTCCTGGTCTTTTCTCATTGTTTTAAAACCCCATTAATGTGGAAACAGATCTACAGAAACAACAGATATTTACCCAATTCCCCTTCACTCATAATAATAACTTTGCCCCTCTAACTGAAAGGCAAAATCCACAGCAGTGTTGTCATTTGTGATGCAAATGAGTATGTGAGACGCAGGAACAAATTGGCGGTTTCACCAGACAGTAAACGTTTACCAGAACGCCACTTTGTGTAAACTCACACACTCATTGTGTAGATGATTACAGAGTGGTGGTGGCGGCGTTCAGAAAGAGTTCCTGGTGTGTTCTTCTGAGTGCACACAGAGGAACATGGGAAACAAAGCTGGACCAGATGTGAATGTGTGTGTACCTGTTTGAGGGTCTTTGTGTGACTGTGTGTGTGTTTGTGTGTGGGATTGGAGGGGGTTTCCTGTTAAAAGTTTTCAAGCTGACCCAGACAGGATGTAATTGCAGGTTGGACTCTTGCAGTGGGGTAAAATCAGTGGGTTTGTGTGTTGGGCTGTTGATTTTATGCATGGGCCGCCTCTTGAAGCTGCAGGTTGTGTGTGCCGTGTGGGAGATGGAGAGGACGGAGCGCAGAGTGATGGGAGAAAGGCCTCTTTTATTGATGCTCAGCGCTGAAAGAATGAGAGGAACAGCTGTGTGCTGTGTCTGAGGAAATGACAAGACCCTCGGCCATTCAAAAATCTTTACTAGTACTGATTACTAGTATTTTTGTAACTGTTTTACTTTCTTTTTCATGTTTAAGAACGAGACAGGTGTGATAATGAAAGCCCAAGACGACATGCATCAGTACATTTTATTTTGCTGTTATAGAGCCAGACCTAACCAATGTGGCACCCTTGAAAGATTTCGACTTGTGCCCCTTATTATGGCAACCCTAAAACGCTGACTGTGCCAGGTCAAAGCTTTCACCTGATTCATTTGTTTTCAGCCACTGGGATCACCTCTAAAGCCTATTTACAGTTATGTCATGATAAAAATGGTACCTTCTTGATATTATTGTTTCAGTTTTTGATTCCAGTTCTGTTTAGAAATTCTGGTTCTGGTGGCTTCATTATGATTGCATTTTTTTATATATATAAAATTTAATTCATGTTTCAGAAAACAAACAGCCTACAATTGTTAGTGGGCAATTTAAGATCTAGAAAGTGATCTGCTTTGATAAAATTCTCATAGAATGTTGGTCATGGTACAAGGAAGGAGTGATTATTTGTTGATGGTGATCCAAATTTGGATGTGAATCAAAGATTTGTTTTAAGGATTGGTTAACAGTGAGACATTGGGCAGTTTTCACATTTTTGACAATAACTTGCCAGACAATGTTGGAAATGCTTTGGTGGAGGTTTGTGCTCTGGCAGCACTTCTAATTGTAATTAAAATTGCAACTTGATTAATTGACCAGCACTATAGTGGTTATAGATTGTTCTGCACTGTAGACGCCATCATGATATCAGATATCCATGGACAGCCTGTCAACCGCCCACGTACCAAAGTTTTGGAGGATCACAGTCATCCGTTAAATCACCACTTTGAACTTCTGCCTCCAGGATAGAGTTACAGGGTCCTTGATATGCAGAAAAAAATGTAAAAAAAAAAGTCTTTGCTCCAGTTTCTATGAGAAAGTTTGGTCAGTGGGGAAGCTTTTAAGTTAGCCTGCATATCGGATACTAAAACTCCACAAAACAGTTTTCTCCATTAAGAATCTTTCTGTTTTGTATCTAGCTCCATTAAGTCTGTTTCTAATAATTTCTATTGCCTTTTAAGCTTGTTTTATAGATTTGAAATGTGCCAACATGGGAATCACGCATGTTTTTTGCTATTTGGTTGCAAAATTGGAAAAGTTTATTTTTTATTTTAATTTGATTTTGACCAATTGAGTGTTTTGCATGTAATATATAATTAATTCATATTTAATGCATTTTTCAGAGCTTTGGATCACATGTTTAAGAAATCATGCTGGACACATCAAGGCCAGTGCAGTAAGGACACATAATGATGTAAATCCCTATGAATGCTGAAAGTGCTGAACTAACTTCTTCCACGTGGGCTCGAACCCCTCTGGATGCCAACAAAAGCACATATTAAAAGTAAGAGAGGAATGAGAAGCACAAAATGTCCCCTCGGCTTTGTCACAGCACTTCACATTAAAATTTCTACGTCTCTATTCTGGTTGGAATGAAAATGTGTGGGTGGCGTGTGTGTGTGTCCACAAAAAAATCTAATTTTCTCTGAGTGGTACAGTCACATTTTTTTAGGTGATTCAGGGACAATAGTTGCTTTTCTAACAGTTATTTTAGGACTATTTGTTGGATATTTATGAATTTTCATTTCCTGGTAACTGGCAAAAGCATTTGACCAGAGATCACAAAACCTGCTTTTTCTATTCACAGGCCAAACAGCGCTGATCAAAAGCATTTTTATACTCGCTAAAAGAATCACATGAATATGTAAATTTGATTTGGATGAATCTGCTCCCGTAAAGGCCTGCTGCTAAAGTGCACAGTTTGAGAAAAATCATTCTGTTTAAACATGTAAATGTGAGTCCAGTGCATCGTCAAGCTTTTGTTAAAATATAAACTACCTTTTAAGATCAGTCAGGACTTTTTTATATAAGCATGTATGGATGAAATGCCATTGCAATCTGATGGTAGCTAAACCCCTCACTGTCTCATTACCTCACAGTTTTGGATCATTCACATGCAGGCTCAAACTCCTGAATCTCCATGAGGGGTCTTATCAGAGCAGAGCAGCTGCAGAGCAGAAGGAAACCCCATTTCCCCTCGCTTTATGAATATGTCATCCACCCAATGCTGGACTTTTCCAAAGTTTGGTTAATGCTAAGCAGGTAAGTGCAAGGGGCTGCAAGGATAAGCCGGATTTTCAGGGATAATTAGCTGAAGAGGGAGTAGAAACAATATTTTCAGTTCAGAATAATAAGAATCAACACTTGAGTGCTTGTAATCAGAGGCAGTTCTGGTCATTTGGGAGCCCATAGGAAAGACCAAAGTCAGGCCTTTTTTATATTCAGCTTAAATGTATCATAGCATGTAAAGAAAATATTTTGAGTCTTTTTGCTTCATCCTAGGCAAAATCCTCTTAAATAATGACATCAATATCAGTGGTTTAGTGACAAAGTTGCAAAAATATCAAAAGCGGGTAAGGCCCTTTTGAATTGCACTGATGGGTTTGAGACAGAAAAATATCATTTAATGACTAAAAAGTATTAAAATCATAAGCAATTCTTCTGACGCTGCCTAATTGCATAAATATGTTGGACATTTTTGATAAATGGTTAAAACTGCAAAAAGAAGGGAACGGAGTCTAACTAAAATGTTTTGGTATTTTTTTCGGGACTTAATTGAATTTCTCAAAAACAGTTTGCTTCGATTGATCATCGAATTTCATCATTGTTTTTGAAATGGGTCCATTTGGAAAAGGGAGAAAAACTGATGCTTAGTTTCATTCATTTTTCCAAAATAATTTGGTTATTTTAGGCAATGTGAAGAAAATTGCCTAGAAAAACTTGAAAGCATAAAAGGGAGAGCACATCTAGCTTTTATAGAGCACCAGGTGCATGTGTGCAGGGGCTTCAGAAGGGGGAGAAAAGCTAGGAAGATTCTAGGGGCCATTGACTGTGAGGGACCCTACAGATATATAATAATGTTATGAATATAATTATTTTCTTATATATTAAATTATTAATTCAGTTCCATAAACACATTTATTACGGGCCAATCAGATAATATAGAAGATGGGTGCTGCTGCCGTGGTGAGCCACTTCGTAGTGTTGTGACTTGTTTTCCATTTAATAAATGCCGTCCAGATCTGACAAAACTGTTAGCATCTATGCTAATCTCTGTTTAATTAGTAACTTCCTGCTGTCATCACACTCCTAGCTCCTACCTCTTCCTTCTTTAAAAGACACTGTTTGGGTAGTGTGTCTGCAGACAGCACTCAGTCATTTTGACTAAGAGCTGTACATGATAGATCTGACTGATTAAAGACTGAATTAGGCAGATCAAGCTGTGGTGCGAGGTTACTAAAATACATCCAATTTGATATCACCATAGCCCACACTTGTAGCTACTGCCTCTTTGTCCTTAAAAAAGGCAGCTGAAAAGCTTGTAAACAATCGTTTTAGCTCGACGTTTCACAAGATGGATGTGTCTGATGCCAGATGTGGAACATGGCAAATCCAGCTGCTAAACAAGGCTACTTATTCTCTCCTTTTAGGTTTGGATGTACTCATTTAAGCAGTCTATTACTGTTTTTATTTATTAAATTTAGCACCAAATCACAGTCACTTGATGTCAAGTCCATTTTGATTGCTGTGGCAAAATTTTACATAGAATGTACATTTCCTTGTAAAACTGTATCATTCCAAACATTAATAGAGAAGCCAATGTGCCTCCTAAGGCCTTTTTATGCCCGAGGCCCAATGAAATTGCCTTATTTTGTCTAACAGTAATACAGTCTGTACTTGTCAATACTTTATTTTGACTCCATATTTTTTATTCACTGATATGGAATATAAGTTCCTGTAAAGGAATTTATATGTTAAATACCAAGAGAAAATGTTTATAGCATGTAATTTTATTTAAATCTCATCCTTTTTCCATCATCCCCTCTGTCACTCTTCCTCATTATCCATAATCTGCATAAATACACTAATTTCTCATGGGCCAAATGAATCTGGATGCTTTCTCTCATGTAAAAGCAGTAGAAGAATGCTCTTGCCACTTATTAAGAGTATGACAGCTGGAAAAGTTCCCACTGCCATGTACTTTGAAATAACAAGGTACCACCACAGAGCCTCTAATCACCTGGTATTTTAAACATGGGTGGTGCTGCTGATGCTGTTGAGGAGTGAGGGAGAATAAGCAGTGACAGGCAGCACTACTTCTAAGGTTCAGGCTCATCTGAGAGGATTTGAAAGACCGCAGACTGTCAGCTTTGGAAAAAGGGGTGTGAAACTTTTTACAACTTGTAGGAACATTCATGGGAAAAGGTGCCTTCAGTAGAAGTACAGCTGCTTTGTGAATTGCCTTGTAATGCATTTGCATGAATTGGAGGTGGTCCACTTTTCTCACACTCTACCTTTTAATGCTCCCTCAAAGTAAACTATATTTCCCAGATATCACATATTTTTTCACAAAATTTGAACAGATGTTTTATTACATTTGCTGCATGAAATGTTGTGTAAAGAATTGCAGCCATGATTTTGAATTTGGTTGCAGCAGTTTTTGCAAGATGCTGAAAGGGACACAAAAATCAAAGCAAGAAGCAAACTTACAAACCCCAATTCCAATAAAGTTTGGACATTGTGAAAAGTGCAAATAAAACAGAATACAATGATTTGCTAATCATTTTTTAATCTGCGTTCAACAACCTTTATTCAGCTGAATACACCACAAGATATTTAATGTCCAAACTGATAAACTTCTTTTCATTTTTTGCAAATATTGTTTGACAACTGAGGACACTACTTGTTGAAGCTTTGTCTGTACAGATGTTTTCTATCCTTGTCTGATGTACAAGTTCAGTTGCTCAACAGTGCAGGGTCTCCACTGTTGTATTTGCAGCCTCATAATGCACCACACATTTTAAGTGGGAGACAGGTCTGGACTGCAAGTAGGCCAGTCTAGTACCTGTGCTCTATTACCATGAAGCCTCACTGTTGTAAAATTATGAAAGACTGGGGATGCTCCCTTTGTACACAATCATGAAACTCACCTGTTTCCAAGTAATTTTTTCACCTGTAGAGTGTTCCTAACAGGTGTTTTTTGAGCATTCATTAACTCTCCCAGTCTTTTGTTGCCCCTGTCCCAGATTTTTTGGAACTTGTTGAAGGCATTAAATTTAAAATGTGCAAATATTTGCAATAAAGCAATTGAGTTTATCAATTGGAACATTAAGTAGCTTGTCTTTCAGTTGAATACAAGTTGAAAAGGTTTTTCATATCATTATATTCAGTTTTTATTTGTTTTACACAACAACACACTGCATTGGTACATTTGAATTTATTATGACTCTTTATGCTGAACGCGACTTGGCAACCCAGATCACGTCGCCCACCCAAGTAGTGTCTCCTGCCCATAAATATTTAATCTTGGTCACCATCGCAGTCGCTCAGTGACATCACGCCCGCTCGAGTTTCACCGTGATCATATCATAACATATATTACGATGTATTTAGCTGACATTATTCCAACTGTATTCCTTCCACTCACCTACCAACCGCAAAACACTGCAGCTGCTGGCCCAGCAGCACCATCGTCCGTGAGTTCTCTGTGGTCCTGTCTAGGCGGAACTAATGTACTCACTAATTTAATGTCCCCACACGGACATGGATTGTCACTCTGTGATCCGTTCTATGTTCAAAAGTAAATGATGGTCATGATACCCAAGGACCTTTGACTTTGTCCCTTCAAAAACTTATGAGTTCATCCTTGAGACAAGGTGGACATTTGTGCAACATTTAAAAGACCCTTCAAAGCCTTTCTAAACTACTGTGCTAAAAGAAGGGGGTGATATAATGACCTTTAACCTGTGACCTCTAAACTTTAATCCCTTTATCTTTCAGTCAGAGCAGACATATGTGTAAGTTTAACGGGAATTATCAAGTATAGAGGGTGTGCACATAATGTCACAGTCAGCGCGTGTGAGGGGAATTACAGTCATTCTGGCTGTGCAGCTTGTGAATAAAATAATATCAAACGACAATTATTGGCAACTGAGCAAGCAGAGGAGTAAAAACAGTCGCTATGGTGCTCTTTGCAACAGGGCTTATTTGCATAGGGAGGGATCTACTTTGCACTGATTTTAAATAATCCCTCATTTGCAACCATACAATTGACAATGTCATACCTTGAAGGCAATTTGCTTTACAGATCAATTTGTGAGCAATATTTGCGCATTTCACCCTTTGCACACGCTCTTTAACCTGACACACCAGATGAACAGTTCAAAATTTTTCACAAGTCCTTCTGGGAAAGAGCACACAGAAAGAGTTTGAAGACGGCAGAACCTTTCAAAAGCATATCCGGAAGGTGATTAGACATTAATTCCATCAATCACATTCATTGCGGGCCAATTAGATAGTGTAGGCGGGCGCTACTGCCACAGTGTAAAGGACAACGTAAGCTACTTCCCAACACATGTCGAAAGCAGAGTGAAAAATGTCCTTTCTGTAGAGAATTTTGTAGTGCTGCTATTTTTTTCATTTAATGAAGAAATGCCGTCTATTGCTGAAGCTGTGAGCATCTATGCTAATCTCTGTATGAACAGTCACTTCCTGCTGTTGTCATGCTCGTAGCTTCCACCTCTTTCTGCTCTAAAAGATGCTGATTGGGCTGCTCACAACTGTTTTTCTAGGTTGGATCTGACTGATTACAGACATTTAATTAGGCACATCCATCTGCACCGCAAGGTTAAATGCTCTGTGCATTTGGAGCTATACTTTCCTGTCATTTGCACCAGTTTGGCGCAAGTGCAAATTCTCTGTGGATTTGGCCCTAGTTGGAAAAAAATCCAATATGATGCATCCCTTATATTTCAAATAGTTAGTTTTGATTTCCTGTAAGAGCTTGTCTTTTTAACTTTACTTGACAGCAACTCTCAAAGTTTACCCTACTGTAGAATCAACAAAGTTTTCGTCAACATACTCTTACTTCATCCAGACTGACAAGGACAAGTTTATCCTTCATCAAATCCCCTGGATTACAAAGCTTTTTACCATTTCTCTTTCTCGCCTGTTGCAAGGTCAACATGTTTCCTACACCCACAAAGAGTGCCTCTTCACATGCAAGCAGAAAATAAGTAAATCTGTAATTAAAAGAAACAAAACATCACTTTTACATCTTTCAGCTCATTTCCTTTAAAGCTTTGTGCAGGAAGTGTGGGGTTAGACAGACTTATGAGGAGCACTGGAGAGGATTAATGAGCCAACAACATGCAGACTAAAGACAGCTTCTCTTTATTTAGAGATTTAGTATGCCGAAAGCCAAACATTTATCTGACCACTATCACATCTAATCCATATTTTATTCACTAACTGAATACATTTAACCTTGTTTCCCTTTTTATTTGTTCTCAAGGCCTTGCATCACTGTCATGGAAACATCAGACTCTGAACTCCAGCAAAAACACATTTCAGCGAAAATCAAGTTTGACGGATGGATGATGGATTTTCAATGCCTCCAAACTGTAGAGAGTTCAAGGACATGCTGTGATGTACAAAATCATTTTTGCTCTCTGGATTTGCATAAATTATCTTTTTTGTTTGGTTATTGACTGTCTGGATTTTTTATACTAGGACAGACAAAGAAATTGCATCCAATAATGGTGCACAATCACACCGCAGAAAGGGACTGTGCACTTATAATGCAAAGAAGATGATACTGAGCTTTTGAAGATGTAAAAAAAGCAAAAAAACAAAACTAGGAGAGGAATTTCTTAGTCTTTGGACCACTGCATTGGTGTCACTGCAAAAAATAATTCACCAGCTTTAATTAGGTAGGTACAAAGTTAATGGTACAACATAAGTACCTGAGAAAAAGATAATTCCTTTTGTCTGCATAAACGATAAAACCCTGCCAATATTTATGACTCACAGCTGTCAAATGTACCAGCCAAGCTCAGTATTTCACCTCATAATGAGAAGCATTGAGTTTGTGGAATTTTAAGCAAAACCAACAGTCAAACCTCAGATGAAGCATTTTCTTCTTTTGTCATCTAATCGCACATACAGTATCACAAAATGTGTTCTAGGAGCAGAAGTTTCAGTTCTAAGGTAAGTTGTTTTTCTCTTTTAGAAGGTGTGTCTTTGAGTTGTTTTAAGCCCTTTGCCAAGGTTGTCAAAGTGAACCATCCCATAAACCAGATCTCGTATGAGAAATAATTCCTCCAATCAATCACCCAATAGAACGTTGACATTTGTTGAACGCGTTTTTGTTTTAAAGGTTAGTATTCCTTAAATAAACCATATGATGTGGCTTATAATGGCTTTAAGTAAGGGCTAGCTCGGGCTTGGACCAGCTCATAGTTAAGCTGCAGTAGGTTCAGACTGCTGGGAAATTGGCACACTGAGCTCCTCTCTCCCCCTCTCTATCTCTCCTACACTCTCTCTCCATCCTCTCTCTGTTTCTCTCTTTATTTGTATCTTTTTTTTTTTTTTTGCGTTTTTGATCATTGGTATGGATGGTCTTCTGCTGTGGATCTACAAAGCTTCAACTACAACTACTACAATTGCAAATATTTGGTCCTTGTTTTAGCCCCATTCCATTGTCACTACAGATCCTAATATCAACCTCGAAGTGATCAATAGATTAAAACACATGACAGTTCCTGCAAATATCACACATATATTACTGTAGCAGTACTACCAAAATGACCCGCATGATTCATAGTGCTTTATCTTACATCAACCATCAACAGAAATGTTATCATTTAACACAAAATACTCATTTTTAAATCAATTAATCAAATTTAGTTGCAGTTCAACTGCATGCTGCTACATTAACCAACATCAGTCCTCTCCACTTTACAATCATTATCGCTGTTAATGTAATATAGAACCATCTCTCTATTCATGGTTGGTATTGATTTTACCTCCATAATAAATACCTTTACAACAATATAGAGAGGAGGACCCCCTTGAAAACCAGATGTCATATCTCAAGGGGCTAAGCTCTAACAAATTTCACTTTATTAGAGACAAATATGACATATGACAAATTTATGGTCCAAGCATCCATAAATTTGTTGCTATTATGAAATCTTATTGAAGTCCCTTTATCTGCCCACCTCCCTTCCTCTGCCTACTCACCTGCCAAACACGGCTTCAGTGGATAGTGGTTTAAAATGAAACTGGTTCTGCTCAAGATTTCCTGCAGCTTAACACAGCCTTTTCTGACCGCTGTAAGTGCTATACTCATGGTGGATTCATGTTTGGTTTGAGATAAATAAAAATATATATGAACAAAAAAACATCATAATACTATTTATAAAATGTGGAGTAAGGCATCTACCTGCTCTATTGTAAAGTGTCTTGAAATAACATTTGTTATGATTTCATGTTTAGTCTGATTGATTGATTAATATGAAGTTAAGCAGATTTTTTTCCACCAATTTTGACGTTTAATTCTTTTTTTCAGCCCTACAGTGTTCTGTGTTATTTTAAGGATAACACCTAATCCACAGAGGCCAAATACTGACACATGTAAACCCATTGTATCTGTGATATTCAGTAGTATGACCTCTGCAGCGTAAAAACATGTAAGGACATAAAATGTGCTGTTAATTCGCTGTCCAGGCCTCAAAATATACAATATTTTTCAGTGTTTTCCATCAGATCGAGCTTCTTTCTTATTTTAGACCCCTTAGGCAAATGTTGCGGTGCTCCTACTAACCACAGGGAATTCAAATATGACTTTTTTTTTCTTTAAGCTGACATAGCACAAAAAAAAGTACTTAATTCAGTGTTGTTAGTCATTGATATTTCCCAAATCACATAATTCCTTCCTTTTCTAGTATTTGAGAATGTGCACTTGTTTTCTTTATAAATAGCACAGACATATTGAAAAAATGGTCTGTATAGGGTTACACATTTTACTTCTTTGAAACATGTTCACACTGGTCTGAGATGTCCCAAAGATGTAGTCTTGAAGTTTACTCCCCCCAAAAAGCCCCTCAGATATTGGATTTTGGCACACCTTAAACCCCTCTGTTTTATCCCCGGTCAGACTGGGCTGTTTTAGTGTAAATCTTAATGAGCTGTGTATGAAGGGGGGCTGGGCGTAAGCTTTCCTGTGCGATGCTCTACCTGTGGCTGCACAGACATGCCTGAACTTGTTCTCTCCCCTGGAGAAAGCTGTGGGCTGAACAAATATGTGACTTAGCAAATGTGTTCATCTGGGGAAGGTGGCATATCATAATGATATCACAAGTGGATTTTTTTTAGGCATACTGTTTGACCACATATATTCTGGCAGGTAAAGCAAGCAGCAGAGAGAGAGGAGAGATTTTAACATGTTGGCGGTGGGATTTGTAGACAGGCAATGCACCGCTCATAATTAACACAGCCAACTTATTCTGTTTAAAGACACAGTAGGAAAAACACTCTTCAGCTGAAATTATGGAACAAATTGTGATTTAAACATTATAATTTAGAGAACTTTGTAGCATTTGGATCATTTTATGCATTAAATAAACTTTTGCAGATTAAATATTTGCCTTTTCCTCTAACCTGCTTTTTTCCAAAGATCCATACATTTTATCATGTTGTTTGTTTCAACAAAAACATAAACAAAAATAATATTCTCTAACAAATGTTTAAAAGGGCCTGTTTTTTAGTAAATGTTTTTTTAAGAGAGTTGCAGAAAGATGTACACTGATGCAAAAGATGCCTTAATTACTTTTTTTTTTTCAATTTCATAGAAATAAAGCTTGGAATGTTTTTTAATTATGAGAGAAAATCGTTTTTTTTTAAAGATCTAAGGCAAAAGTTTACAAATTGATTCGCTTCACAAAACACTGAACTATAATGGGTCCTGAGAATCTCATTAACTTCCCCCCCTTTCTGTTCCACATGTTGCCCTCCACTCTCAGTCCCCACCTCCTGGATCTTTCCACTTTCCTCTACACTACATTATGCCAGGAAATACTGTAGATCCCCCAAATTATCACAGGCAGGAAAATGTGTTGTTAAGAAGTGGGTTTACACACTTTAAAGGAATAATCAGTCAAAAATGAGACCACCCTAAAGGTCTCACTTCATAAATGCCCCTCAATCACTATCAGCTGAACTGATAGTGAGCATGCTCTTACGCACGAGAGTCAAAAGTGTGTCAGCCGACCCAGGTCTCCCCTACAAGGTGTAACGACTCTTATCTGTAAAACTCAGAACCATCACATAGCCCATCCCCCCTGTGAGTGTCAGCTGTTCTGCCCAGTGGCTGCAACTCTGAGCTAGCAAGCCCTTAAAAATCATCCAATATGCGCAGAGATGGGCGGTGGCATTTTTACGCAGCCTCTCAAGTGTCTGAAGTTAAAATCCTGCGCGCTACACTCTCATTGAGTATGTCGAAGGTCCATGAGGATAGATGCATGGGATTCACCGTGTAGGCGCCCCGCGGACTGAACACTTGGGGGATTTGTAACATTTCGAAGAGGAGGAAAAGGACTTAGGCGTTTTGGGGTTTTGGGGGGATCTCATCCGCTGCCAAGATGCTCCACAGACTTCTCCTGTGCCTCTCACTCACAGGTTTTGTTCTCTCGCAGCCCGACAGCGACGGATTATTTTACGCGCTGAGGTCAGAGCTGTCAGAGGATGCAATCTTGGTGGCCAATAACGGAATACGCGTGCCTTTCGGGAGAGCGGTCTTCATCGATCCCATCAATGATCTGGTGATTCAGACGCAGCCCGGGGACCGGTGCAGCATCACGGTGCTGGATAATGATCCGCTCTCACAGAGACCCGGGCATCTCTCTCCAAAAAAGTTTCCCTGTGATTTCGGTCCCAATGATGTGACTTACTCCCACTACGGCTCCAGGAGCCCGGCCAAAGACAGAGTGAGACTCCAGCTGAGGTATGACGCGCAAACTGAGACAGTTATCATCCCTTTCATGATGGAGGTGGAAGTCGTTTTTACACAGCTAGAGTTGCTCACCAAAAACATGCCTCTTGTAGTTGATAATCTTAAAGGCACCAGTAATCCTATTGACAAGAAGATCCTTGAGTTTACTTATGACAGAGACACTCATAAATGTGAGGTGACATCTTTGTCCAGCGGAAGCGCACTTCCAAGATATGGCACACTCATAGACGCGGGAAAACTTTCCAAAATGATGGACTGTGATGAATTTACTCAAGCTGACATCCGCTATGAGCACACTTTCGACCGGAAGTCTCCTAACAAAGATTATGTCCCCATGGTCGTTGAGCTGCATGACAAAGAGGGCAACCTGGTGAAGCAAGAGTATTTCCATCTTATGATCCGGATCAAAGAAGGAGAGGAAAACACTCCACCTAAGCCTAGCTTTGTGTCCATGATGATGATGGAGGTCAGCCAGTTTGTCATGACAGCCCTCACTCCTGATATGCTCGCAGCCGAGGATGCAGAATCAGACTCAGATGAGCTTATCTTTAACATTACCTCTCCTCTATCCTATGAGGAGGGCTACATAGTCAGCACAGATGATAGAAACCTCCCCATCAGCTCATTCTATCAAAGAGATCTACGTGATCTGAAAATAGCCTACAAGCCCCCCTCCCTGGACTCTGACACAGAGAGGATTTTCCAGTTAGAGTTTGAGGTGGTCGACACAGACGGGGCCGTCTCAGACCCCTTCGCTTTTATGATTGTAGTAAAGCCTATGAACTCTCTAGCCCCTGTTGTGACACGTAACACTGGTCAGTTGCTCTACGAAGGGCAGTCTCGGCCTCTCTTCAGCGCCCACAACTTGGAAATCAGTGATGAGGACAACCTGGATGCTGTCACTGTCACAGTGGTGGACGGGCTGCGTCACGGCGACCTCATGGTGCTCGGCTCGCAGAGGAAATTCTTCACTCCTGCTGATCTTACAACAGGGGTTGTTGTGTATCAACATGACGGCAGTGACACATACAGCGACAATATTGTGTTTAAGATGTCTGACGGGAAAAATGAAGTAGAATTCCTGTTCCCTATCACAATCGTCCCCACTGATGACGAGCCGCCGATCATAAACGCCAACACTGGCCTGGTGCTGTTCAAAAACCAGATGATGCCCATTTCTCCCCTCATGCTCAGTGCTGCCGACATCGACTCTGAAGACTCAACCATTAAATTCACCATCGTTCCTCCTTTCTCCACTATTGGGACAGTCCTCTTGAGGCAGTCAGATGCCCCAGAGGACCCCTCTTCTTGGAAATTCAATGCTGAGGATGAAGTCTACGAGAAAGAGGTGACAGAGTGGCTCCAGAAAGATATCACAGACAGCAAACTTTTCTACAAACACACAGGCCCTCATAATACAGACACAGTCATGGATCAGTTTGTTTTTACAGTCCAGGACGACAACGACCCCCCTAATGATTCAGGAGAGAATGCTTTTATAATCCGTGTTTTACCTATAGACGATGTACCCCCCGAGCTGTTCCCTGGTACCACCCTGCAGACAACAGTCGAGGAGTACAAGCTCACTCACTTTAGCAAAGAAGTTCTACGCTACACTGACCTAGACTCCGAAGACCGTGACCTCAAATACATTGTAATCCAGCCCCCAGTAGATACAGATGAAAACAACCCTGTTGTGTTTGGATCATTGGTTCTGACAGACAGCACTGACACTGAAGTCACAGAGTTCACACAAGCTCAAATTAACCACCATAAGATCTCCTACAGCCCCCCGGATGTGGAGCTTGGAATTACAGCTCATGTAGTGCAGTTTCGCTACACGGTTGAAGACACAGCTGGGAACAGTGTTGAAGGGGCTTTTACTATCTACCTTCAGCCTGTCAACAACAAGCCCCCTCAAATTACAAACACTGGCTTTACTGTGCCTGAGCGTGGAATGCACATTATCAGTATTGCTGAGCTTGATGCCACAGATCTAGACACAGAGAATGAGAAGATTACATTCACTTTAAGCCAACTCCCTAAACACGGCATTGTGCAGATCTCCTTCACTGACCTGGAGAAAAAAGGGGTTTTTAGTCTTGAGGATATCGCAGAGGGAAAGATTTCATACATCCACAGCGGGGAGGAAACAGTGAGTGATGAATTCCAGCTGGATGTAAGCGATGGTATCCATGTTGTAACTGTGACTGTAAAAGTTAACGTAAAGCCTATAGATGATGAAACTCCAACCGTAGCTTGCCTGCAGGAACAATTGGCTCTCATATGGATGTGCTGGAAAACGGAGCCACAGAAATTACTACAAATGTCATCCAAGGCCACGACGATGACACCGATGACCTCCAGCTGACCTTTATTGTGGAAGACCCTCCACTGATGGGTGAAATATTAGTCAAAGGAGTGCCCGCCTCTAGGTTCACACAGGCTGACATTATTAATGGCGTGGTTGTGTACGCACACACTGGTGGTGAGATTGGCCTTGCAGCTCAGCAGGATGGCTTCAATCTGACCCTCACAGACATGTCCGATGAATGGACGGTAGGTGGCAATAAGGTCAACGGAGTTCACATTCGAGTCACTATCCTTCCTGTTGACAGCCAGGCCCCTGAGGTGGGTGTTGGGATTCAATTCAGTGTCATTGAGGGGGAGAAATACGCCATTGGGCCTCAGCACTTGGACGCTGATGATAATGACACTCCAACAGATGATATCCTTTGCACCATCATTGTCCAGCCAACTGCCGGCTATGTGGAGAATATATCACCAGCCCCAGGCTCAGAAAAGTCCAGGTCAGGTACGGCTATCAGTGCTTTCACCATCAGAGACATCAGGGAGGGGAATATCTACTACGTCCAGAGCATCCATAAAGGGGTAGAGCCGGTGGAGGACAGATTCACATTTAGGTGCTCCGATGGCATTAATTTCTCAGAAAACCATTTCTTCCCGATTGTAATCATCCCAGCAAATGATGAAAAGCCCGAGATTTTTCTTAGGGAGATAGTCGTAATGGAGGGGATGAATATTGTCATAGACACTCCTATTCTGAATGGGGCAGATGCAGATATCCCACCTGAAGAGCTTATGTTCATCATATCCAAGCCTCCGAAACATGGTGCCATTTTGAACCAGCTCCCCACGGGCTCAGTAACAGTGACTAATTTCACTTTAGAGCAGATTAGGGAAGCATCAAGCATTATTTATGAGCATGATGACTCAGAGACAACAGAGGACAGCTTTGATGTCACTTTGACTGATGGAAAGTACTCGGTGCAGCAAACAGCCACAGTTTTGATCATCGCTGTTGATGACGAGACCCCCAGAATGCTTATCAACGACGGCCTGGAGGTTGAAATCGGAGAGACCAAAGAAATCAACAACAAAGTTCTCAAAGCGACAGATTTAGACTCTGATGACAGTACCCTCACATATATAATCCGCTTTGGGCCAGGCCAAGGTCTCCTGCAGAGGAAAAGCCCATCTGGGTCTCTTGAAAACATCACCCTGGGCATGAATTTCACACAAGCTGAAATTGATGCAGGACTCATATTCTACTCCCACAACGGTCAGGAAGGAATCCGAGACTTGGTCAAATTTGATGTCACGGATGGGATGAACCCACTGATTGATCGTTACTTTTACATCACGGTGGGTAGTATCGACATGGTGTTCCCTGATGTGGTCAGTAAAGGAGTGTCCCTTAAAAGAAGGCGGCAGAGTAACTTTGACCACCGATCTTCTTAGCACCACAGACCTTAACAGCCCGGATGAAAACCTTGTTTTTACCATAACAAGAGCTCCTGTGAGAGGCCACCTAGAGTGCACAGATACTCCTGGGATGCCCATTGTGTCTTTTACCCAACTCCAGCTGGCTGGTAGTAAGATTTACTACATCCACACCTCTGATGATGAGGTGAAAATGGACAGTTTTGAATTTGAAGTCACTGACGGCTACAATCCAATTTTCAGAACATTCAGAGTCGCAATTGTCGATGTCGATAATAAGAAACCTGTTGTCACTGTAAATGGTTTAATGGTCACAGAAGGGCAAAGTAAGCTTATTACGCCTTTTGAGCTTACTGCTGAGGACCAGGATACATCCGAGAAACTGCTGAAATTCACCATTACCCAGCTTCCTGTTCATGGTAAACTCCTCTACAACCATTCAACTCCTGTCACCAGCTTCACCAAACAAGACCTGAATGAAAACCTCATCAGCTACAAACATGATGGAACCGAATCCTCAGAAGACTCTTTCTCCTTTACAGTCACAGATGGCACACACACTGACTTCTATGTTTTCCCGGACACTGTCTTCGAAACTCGGCGGCCCCAAACCATGAAGATCATCATTGTGGCCATAGACAATGGTGTCCCCCAGATTGTGGTGAATAAAGGTGCCCCAACGTTGAAGATCTTGACCACTGGCCACCTGGGATTCCCCATCAGCTCCAAAGTGCTGAGGGCTGAGGACAGAGACAGCAGCCCTTCCTCCCTGGTGTTCCACATCACTACCCAGCCCAAACATGGCTACATCGTCAACCTGGGACAAGGAAACAACTCCATCGACACTTTTAGCCAAGGTAAGACCTAAAACCTCCAAACTGTTTACACCTCAAGGCAATGATGTGTAATCTTTTTGTAATTTTTTTTTCTAAAAGCCCCAGGATGGGATAACTGCCTTCATTAGGACTGAGGTGTTAGTTACTGCTGTTAAGCAATGTGCAATTAGTAGGAGTGTAAAAAATATTTATTCACCAACATATTGTGATATTTTGTGGCCTGGTACTGTAGTTATATTCTGTAGTGCTATATAAGTATTTTTTATTGCCATTTATTTTGTCTTGCAGTTTAGCTCTAGCCTCTAGTTGACAGCAGACATTCAGCCTTTTGTCTCTCTGTCTTTCTGTTACATTTTTTTTTATTATTTCTGTCTCTGGGACAGAAGATTAGGTTAGCCATCCATAGTGACCATTATTTATTTAAACTAGAGTTGCCCCGAGAGCACAAACCTCCCCAAAGGCATTTCTCACATTGTCGGGCGAGTTTTTGTCAAAGCTGTTGAAAGCTTCCCTATTTAGCCCCCTGTTGGCAAACCCTTGAAAAAATTCTGGATCCACATTTTATCCATATTTGATATATTCATACCAATGTGTAAGTGTGTGTATGTTTGTATATATAACAATTAATTTTTGAGGTATCCCATTCACAAACAAAGAAATTAACAAAAACCGACAAGAACATAATGTCCTTGGCAAAAATATGATATATCATCTTGCTTATAGTATCAGGATATATAAGATAAGATAAGGTAAGATAAAACAATCCTTTATTGATCCCCAAGGGGAAATTCTGGTTTGCAGCAGTACAGGGATAGTAGCATGCATTGAATACAAAAAAATAGAGATCAAAGAATCGAATATATTTACAATTATCAAAATAAACCAACATACTAAAATACTAAATTAACAGAGTAAGTGTCATTCAATTATCAAATTCACTAACATACTAAAGTAGTTAAATTAACAGAGTAAGTGTCATTCAATTATCAAATTAACTAAAATACTAAAATAGTTAAATTAACAGAGTAAGTGTCTTTCAATTATCAAATTAACTAACATACTAAAATACTAAATTAACAGAGTAAGTGTCTTTCAATTATCAAATTAACTAACATACTAAAATACTAAATTAACAGAGTAAGTGTCTTTCAATTACCAAATTTAAGTAACATACTAAAATACTAAATTAACAGAGTAAGTGTCTTTCAATTACCAAAATTAAGTAACATACTAAAATACTAAATTAACAGAGTAAGTGTCTTTCAATTACCAAAATTAGGTAACATACTAAAATACTAAATTAACAGAGTAAGTGTCTTTCAATTATCAAATTAACTAACATACTAAAATAGTTAAATTTACAGAGTAACTGTCTTTCAATTATCAAATTAACTAACATACTAAAATACTAAATGAACAGAGTAAGTGTCATTCAATTATCAAATTAACTAAAATACTTAAATAGTTAAATTAACAGAGTAAGTGTCATTCAATTATCAAATTAACTAACATACTAAAACAGTTAAATTAACAGTATGTGTCATTCAATTATGAAATTAACTAACATACTAAAATACTAAATTAACAGAGTAAGTGTCATTCAGGACAACTGAGCCTCCTGTACAGTACAGTAAGGATAAAGCGACAGTGATATTAAAGTGACAATGTGAAATGTAACAGCAGTTATTGACCATACAGTAACAATGCAAATTATTTACCTAGAGTAATTGTGAGTAGTAAACCATGATCAGAGATATGAATCAATAAAGTGCATTAGTTTATATGGATAGAAATGGTTTGGAGAATATGGAGGGTTACTATAATATATTAAAGTGCAGCACAGTGTCATATTGCCTGAGTACAGTCCGGAAGAATGGGGTGGGGGGGGGGGGGGGGGGTCAGTGCAGTGACACACTGTGGCCTCCGCCGCTGCTGTAAAGTCTGATGGCAGTGGGCACAAAATATATCATGATACACCAAATCATCACCACTTTTAGAAAGGACTGGAATAAATATCATTGTCCCTGTTGACAGGTATTGTACTTTTCCACTTTATAACTATTAATTCAAAGTGAAAACATTATACTTGTTGGTCTGTGTAGATTCTCATTCATCCAGGTCATGGTCATTCTGAGGATTCAAAAGCAAGGCAACTGGACTGTAGAAGAAGCTTCTTGGATGAGAAGTGAAACGTCTTCCCAACAAACTCTACACAGTCCAGTTGCCTTGCTTTTGAATCCTCAGAATTATACTTGTTGCTTTGACAGCCAAATATTGCACATTGACACATTTCCTCAAGAAAGCTGTTTTATGAGGAGGTGCACCATTATTGAGAGACAGTACTTTTCAAAAGGATAACAAGTTTTGAGAAGTTAAAAAGTGTTCCAAACTATTTAAAAATGTCAAGTGTTTTGATTGAGATGTACATCTAATGTAGTTAATAAATCTTATTCTGACACTTGGAGAATTTTCTCGTCGAAGTGACAGAAGTTGATAGGCCTTATTTTGTTTTGAAGTGCCATAAATAAGACCTTTATATGGACAACATGAGTCCTGTATTAGTTAAATGGGTAAAATAAATCCCAGCTAGTGTGACAAGTATTTTTGAGTGTCTCCTTGTCATTTGTCTTAAATTAGATGTAAACCAAAATTAGTAAGAGCATCATATTACAAGACATTCAAAAAAGGTTGTGGCACAGGTTGATGTTTTCACTAATAAGAAATACATGTCTTATTATGTCGTTGACAAGTCCATATTAGTGTCTTACTGAAAGACAAAGGAACACAAACTGTAACATTATCAGTGAAGTGCAGAAGTCTCAGTATAAATGGAGTGCACTGACATTATTACCAGGCTACTTGCGCCCTAAATTAAAATGTATTCTTCTGAGATATAAACATTCAGTATAGTTGATATGTACAAACGATCTGATACATCCGATATACATAGTTTTTGAGCTTGGAACTGTTTTTGTCACAATTCTAATAATCAATTATCATTCTCCATGGTGTGTCAAGACAGTTTTAAAACTCAAAGGAAACTCACAAGTTAAATCTCTCCTGCAAACCCTTTAAGTGTTTGATTAACGCTTCACAGTGCATACCAAAGGTTTCAATTTATGAAGTAATAATTATTCATATGTGTGACAAGCACAGTCTGGGGAACTTCAATAGTTAATTTGTAGGGCCTGATTTAGATGTGCCTTGCTCATCAAATCATAATTAGCAGACCAAAGTTAGAGGCTGATGTTTCACGCAATCGTCTTGTAGACGGTTTGAAATGAATAATTTATCATTTCTGCATCCCGGGAGAAATGCTCACATTTGATGTTCCCTACAGTGGTTTGTTAAATGAAGTGGGACAGAAGTAGAGGATCGTGTGAAAAGGTCAGTGCAGACCTTTTAGTGACAGGATGGCATTTGAGTGGGAAAGCATTTTGTGGTTTTGTGGGGTCGGTTCAATCTAAAACAGTTCATGGCCATTTTTGCATTTTATAGAATTCATTTAGAAAATTAATACCTCACAAATATATGTTGACTGTGATGTGCACATATGAGATGTGCTTTCGTTATCATTTTTGCAGGTGAGCATGCCTGTTGACAGGTATACTGACAAAAAAAAGAGGGTCCTGTGAGAATACAGTTGGTTCCACCATCACAGCTCAGACTGATTCTACATAATTGCACTGACCACATCTCCATTACTCTTAAAAAGCTTACAATCTGCTTAGTCTGGTAAGTTATCTCTAAAAGTTAGCTGAACACTCTCTTGTCACTTTTGACATGAGCAAAATATTACCTCCAAGTTATTCTGTTAAAGTCATAAAACAGAAATCATACTTTGCCATATTGCACAAGTCTTATCTCTACCACCCAACTGTCCAGGGACACTGTAGAATAGACAGACAAGACATATACCATCCAAGAAATGTTTAAAGGGATATCTTTTTCTTTCATAATATTATTTTATTGACATTTTGCATCTCAGGTCCTGCTTTAATGTAACTTTTTTTGCTATAGCAGTGAGACAAAAACAAAGAAATCTTTAATTTGGGGATATTTTCAGTTAATAAAGAAAGAAGAAAGTCATATTTTATAATGACAGGTTGATAGGTTATACAGAATAATGTGGTAACACTTTATTTTTAGGTCACAACTTTTAGGGTCCTACTTTGCTTCACATAGGATGTCCTGATTTTTATAGATTTATAAACTCATGACATTAAATGTATAAAAAAAGCTTCTGGTTTCTATCAGTTAGATAAAAAAAATGGATAATCTTTATTGTCTACCCTTGAGATGATAAGAGTTAAGTGGCTGAACTACATTATGAAACAAATGTCCTGAATTTGTTTTAATTATTAACATAAATTATTGATGTGGACGGATCATATAGTGACACATTATCATGCTACAAAAGAACATATTTGTGATTCAATATTGTCTTACTCCACTAATTACTATAGTAATGAAAATATAATATAATATAATATAAATAGAGAGGCCTAATATTCACCTTGTAGTAGCTGTTTATTAACAAGGTCATTACATCATCCTGGATGCTTATGAGTCATATTGAGGAGTTTTGAAGTGCATACTTCATACTTCAATATGACTGTAATTTGTAGTTTGCTGGCTACTGTTTAGCCCCTACCCTGTTAATTACCGTTTATTGATAGTGAGTCAATCAATCAATCAATCAATTTCTATTTGTATAGTGCTAAATCATAACAGATGTCATATCAAGATGCTTAACAAAGGAATAGGTTTATGTCAAAGTCTTATTTAATTTTTTTAATTTATTTTCAATTTAATTTAATTTAATTTAATTTAAATTAATTCAATGTATCTGATTTGATTTAGCCATTTTTGTATTTGAATTGTATTATTCTCTTCTATTTGTATTTCATTTAATTTAAATTACTATTTATTTGTTATATATTTATATTCATTTCTTTATAAGATAGGAAGGTGTTGTACATAAAAAAACAGAGAAATCTTGTACATGCAACACTTATTGGATTTGTATAAATAACAAATTAAATCATGATATATGTCATATAATGAGTATCTTAAGTTTGTGGGGAAATTTGTGGATTTTTCAAGTCAACTTTCATGTTTTACTATCTTGAGATAAAATTATGGTTTACCGAGGATTTTTTTTTCCTGCAGATTTCAAGACAACACATTAGTTTTACGCCTCTGTATTTTACTAGAAACTGATAAATATAAATTATATGCATTGGAGTTGCCAAAGAAAAAAATATATATATGGTATCAGTATCTTATCAAAGAGGAAATGGTGGCTAGGCCATAATAGAGACACTGCTTTTGTACCAAAAGCTATTGTCCCTTGATATTTCTTTAAAAGTATGGTCAACTCCTGTGAAACAAATGGTCTAAGTAACTAAATAAAAAAGGCTAAAAAACTTATAGCGAACTCTTTGTAATTCAGAATGTATCCCCAAATCTGAAGTGAATTATTTTTCATGACTAAGTCACTCTTTACTTATTTTTGTTCCCCTTCTCTGAAGATCCTACACTTTGCCCTTTAAATCAACAGAGCACACAGCTAATTAAATAAAAAGCACATTTCATAGAAACAGATTAAACCAGTGATTCTCAACTGGTTCTGCTTTAGGACCCACTGCCATTGTCTTTATTATAAAACATGTTCCACATTAAAGCCACATTTCAGCCACTTTTGTCTCAGATCCTAGTGGAGCACTTTAAACATGAAGTAAAAGTTATAAATATTGACCCTTTATTTTCTATTTTATTCTTTGAAAGTGGCTCAAAGCTGAATTTAAGGTAGGCTTGATCCCTGAATTAGAATGGGTTGTAAATAAAAAACTGCCCACCACTGTGTGCACACTCTGTCAGAGGAGTCCTGAATCACTGTAAAACTGACAATCAGCACAACTGCAAATTTACGCTTAATGGATGGAGCACTTCAGAAATGTTCAAACATCAAGACTTCAGATGCTTCAAGGCAAAAAATAAATGCACAGCCTTGAAGAAACTCAGTTCTTACTGAGAGGGAACTTCTGTGGTCTATTGAGTTTCCTAAATATGAAGAAAGAGAAACTTCAGAATAGGGAACAAATAAGTGGGAAAGTGTGAGTGAGATTTCACTTCAGACAGGGGTTGTATACGTAGTCACTAATACTAAATTATGAGTAGTTAGAAAATTATTGAGACGTGAAGGTCTTTGCTTTAGTTCATGAAAATTTACAGTTTTTTGTTGTGAGTGGTTAAAATTCACGCAGTTTATCTCTTATTAGCAAGTGAAACCTCTTATCTCCAAAATGCTACTTTTCAGGAAGTGAAGAAAATGCTCTACTGCTGGATGAAAGAATATGGTGTTGTTCTGATTACATTTTTTTGTACTGTAATTTAGTTGCATGATGGGGACTGCAGACTGCACAGGCATGCATTAAGGCCACTGCTATCCTCTGTTCCTGAAACATCCTTAACTAATTTTTCAGAGTTACACTGTCTTTTTCATCTAGTTTGATAAAGATTAGCTCAAAATTTACAAACCTGTATCAACAGGTAATGTGGGTTTTGCCAGTCCTCCAATTACCATAAAGGTTTCCTCCATTTTTCATTCAGACCTGATGACTCTCCATCCACAGAAGATCAGGTCATACAAGTATTCTCAAGTATCAAAAGTAAACCGCTGTCATATTAGCTGCTAAAATCACACATTTCTAGAGTTCAGTAGCGTTTGTTTCCCCTTGTAAAGCAAACTAGTGGAAGGACACGTTGGCTATACCGTGCAGACAAGTAAATAAGTTGTTGTAAATGTTCTTTTATCGTGTGGAATCACTCTATGCTGGTGGTGGTACCATGTGCAGTGTATAGCCCTAGCTCCTAGGCCTGTGCTCAAAATATCGATACGGCAAAATATCGTCACACACTCCTTGGGGATACATGTATCGATACGAATTCTACAGAACTGATATGGCCTCAAATGCTTTGACAGTTGTTGTCAATACTCTTTAGATAATGTTAACAATGGCACAGTTCAAAGTAGAAGCTAAGCTACATGATGAAGCACATGTTCCAAATCTGAAGTTACATCTACCATCTCTGAGGACCTGAATTTAAGTTTCCTAACTTGTAGAATCATTTAAAACGCATCCTTGTTCTACTTCTTTTTGTAATAAAAAACAAAACCTTGTTGAGAACTGTGTTAAAGGGTAGTCAATATTCACAATTATTGTATTGGGATACATAGCGTATCATGGTCTCAGTGTCGGGTTACGTATTGTATCGTGAGGTTGCTGGAAATACCCAGCCCTACTAGCTTCTGTGCCGACTGTTTCTGTACTGATGCAGAGCTGATCTCTGCCATTTACCTCTTAAAACCTCACTTCAAAAATCACAAACTATCCCTTTAATTAAGATCAAAGTTAAAACAACAACTTCCTAAGTTACTATCAGGGTCAACAATGACAACAATCAATATTTATAAAATTATTGTTATGCTAATTACTTGCAATCTGTCCCCTAATTCCTCATCATTTTGTGCTTATTACTACCTTATTTTATATTAGCATATTCAATAAATAAGTGGCCATTAATAAAGAGTTTTTCCTTAATACCCTACTAAATACTACTTATATGAACCAATCTTTCTAAAAGATGAAAGTTACCAGTTTTATAATGTTATAGGACCCCTGTTAGTTATGCTATCATCCTTTTCCTCCTTCATACAGCACCCCTCGCCATTGGTCCATAATGACGTCCAATCAGGACAACAATCCCTCTGATTGGGTTTTCAGCAATGTAATCAATGCTGCATATCGTGTCACACAGCAACAATTATACAAACCAGTAAAGAAATTCAGCGGTTTGTTTGAGCACCCGCGGGCTGAGAACACCAAGCGAGAAACAGCTCTTCAGTGGGCAGGGGACGGACACTTCTGACAACCACTGTGCGGCTGCGGTCTTAGAAAGAAGATGGCACAGATGGGACAAGTGGCAGCGAGAGAAAAGGAAAGGCAAAAGGGCAGAGGAGGTGGCCGAGAGAGCAAGTAAAGTGGAATAGAGTGCAGAGGAGGCAGTGGGGGGGAGAAGGGGAGTGGGTGCGTATGTGGCATGAGAGAAATAAAGAATGAGGCAAGGGGCGTGAGAGAGTGACTAGGAGAGAGCAAACAGGCTCGTCAGAGGAATCAGTCAGGTGAAAGAGACAATCCCTGGCTCTTTATTTACTGTGCTTATTTCCAGGGCACATCCCATGAGGCTTTTTTCTTTAAATATTTGATGAACACGGTGCCCCCGGTTCACAGTGTTGACTTTAAATTTGCAAGGTCTTCGGGTTCAAGGCTGCGTCACCACACTCCAGAGAGCATCCTTTACTTGCTGCTTTACTGTGTGATCAAACTGAAGGTCACCAACCCAAAAGTAAAGCAATACTCATCTGATAATGTATTAAGCGAAGTTGTCATGCATTTTTCTGCCAGCATGTCTTTGTTTGAGGGAAAGACGGAGAGGCAGCCATCTCAAGAAGCCACCTAAGAGGGTTGAGACTCGCACCAGCCGGGAGTCAGGGGTTTATACTTTTATGAAGCTCCTTCCTCAGACATCTATTATTGAAGGAGGTGGTTTGCAGGGGCCAAGCCCTTTCACAGTCTTGATGATTTTCTACACTGTAATAGACATTTCTGCAGAATGGAGGAAAAAACTACAGTCTGAGGGAACCCTGTAATTCCGAGAAGTTAAGAAAACAGCTGTGGAAGTGTAGGTACCCGCTCCACAGCCTGTTCTTAACATTCTTAGCCTCGTCTGTCATTAGAAAATCCACTGTCACCTGGTTTTCGGGGGCTGTTGACACAGAGAACTGGGATTTAAACGCTTTCTGTTGGTTTAGCTCGAGCTGTCTCCAGGATTTGAAGTTGTGGCTTTATCATACTGGATTACGGATGCATGACTTTCAGAATGCTTTCTCTAGTAGAAAATTGTCCATGCTGAGTGCTGATAAGGAGCAAAATCAGTGTGATACGAGGGACCTGCTGTTTCTGCAGCTGATAGGGGGCCAGAGCGGGACAGCCTCTATCTTTGAACAATTATTTGACAGGGAGAGTGTTTGAACAATCCATAAGACAACTTCAAAGTGTGTTTGAGGCAATTTCTGCAGCCAGCATGGAGCTACACATGAATGTTTTTAATCTTAAAATGCAAATTGTGCCATAAATGTATTTTATTTTATCTTAACAAGGGCAAATCTCTCTGATATACAATTTCTAACACAGCGATCACCTTGCATTAACTCTGAGGTGATTGTTAATATTCAAATCATGCACCGTCACACTAATACAATTCTGTTATCCCTCTGTTTAACTGCACAGTGAAGCTGTTAAAGTTTTGATAGTTTTCTGTTTTTCAATACCACGTGTTTTAAAAAGGTGCAGTCTGTGTTTTTTCAGTGATGACAACATCAAAAAGTTCTCAAACTTCCAGAAAAAGAAAATCTAGCTTTACTTGGCCTAGCATAAAGACAAATAATGATTTCCTGTTGAAGCCTTCTAGTTTTTATCCATAATATTAAACATCTATTGTTATCAAATGTTTTTATAGTATTTTGTTGAATTTGAAACTTCTGATACTGTGACAATTAGAAATACACCTAGTTTACTCATGTCTAAGTTGGTTTAGATTACATATGACTTAACAACTAGTAAGAATAAAATAATTACTCAGAAAGTACAAATTGAGACCTTTATACTAAAAACTGTGTTCAGGAAAGATATTACAAGTGAGACTGACAACTGCTAGCTCCACCAGTCTTTTGTCCTCCTTATAAGTTAACATCAGCATACCTGACCTAAATATCTGAACGCTCTGCCTCGGCTGATTGTTTGGGTTGTTCTTGACATTCTAGACAACAGAGCCAATATAGCTTGTCATAGCTGATTTTATTGCTTTCAGACTTATTGCTCTTCATCTAACTGTCAATGAAAACCCGGTATGATGCATTCTCCAGAAGTTTTATTTTTCCATTAAACTAATACCTGTTTCCTCTTTGCAGCTGACATCAACGACCTAAACATCTGCTTCATCTTACGCAGCGAAGAAAATGCCACAACTGATGTCTTCCATTTCTCTGTGGAGGATAATGGTAAGAGTTAACTCTTTTCCACTTCATTCCTGCAGTGGGGTATGTAGCTTTATTCCATGCTCACAGACTTTTAAACATTTCAAGAATAAAAGTCCTAAATGTGCAGGCAAATGACATTTAGACAAAACGTTGATAGAGACAAGTGGTCCTGGGTGAAGCTCACACCTGTCAGCTTTTTATTCACTTTTCAGTGGGAAAATGTGTGACTGCTCATTTCTCCTGAGTTTCTGCAGAGCATCATTTATTCCTGAAGCAGAAGCTTAAAACCTTATGCTGTCAAGGTCCTATGCATGAGCTGTCCAGCATTGTATACTAGCTTTAATTTTGCTATTTAGCCCAGAGAGTAAAGAACAATGTGTAGAATTTCACTCTGCGATTTCTTAACTAGTAAATAATAATAATAATAATGAATAATATGAATTTTCTGCCATGCCAAGACACAACCTGTTTGTTGTTGCCATATATATATACACTGAATATTACATTTTTATATTATATTATATTATATTATATTATTTATTTATGTTATATTAAAATGGGGTGGCCGCATGGTAACAAATTTTCAGATACTCTCAATGGGGTAAAATAATGTTTGATAAACAAAATATACAAATATAAAGTTGTCATAAAATAGTATACCAATATTTGTATATTATAACACAAACACAAGTTATTATAATTAAATGGATTTAACATAGAATTCAAGCTAATTTAGCCAATGTGCACGGATTTTAAGCCAGTTAAGCTATTTTTAAATCAATGTAAGAATAAGTGTTTCGCAATTTTTAAAGCACAAACATTTTACTACATATTTTTATACAGTATTGAGTAATACTTGATATAATGTTCTAATGCTCTATGAAAGAGATTTAGAGATACTATTATAGCAAAGGAAGTTCTTTAATGAATTACAAAAAGCAACAAGATATCTGGGTTTTCTTCTTCCTTGTTGATTTTTGGAAATGACTGGCTGGCCGCATTTAGTGAGGTGGAGAGCCACATGTGGCCCCCGGGCCACCAGTTCCCCACCCCTGCATTAAAGACTGCGACTTAATAAAGTAGGAACAGCTTTTAGACGATACTGGCCTGTATCTGTATCTTCCTCATATTTTGTGTTCTTTACTTGGGAGGGACAACCTCTGCCTCTAGTTGTTGGTTACCCAAGCTGACTCCATACTCTAGACCCTGTCCAAACAGAGATGAAACATTTTATGTAAATACGCTTTTGTTTCAAGAAATTTTTCCATCCACATCAGAACACTGAAACACTGTAGTACATATGGCAGGCCTGTAAGTGGTGCTGTAATGCTGGTGAAGACATTCACCAAAACTAGGGAAGAAGACATGGCATGTGCATAAAACATGTCCAATGCGAACAAAGACTGGTGTTGCTTACAGTGGTAGTAGAGAAGCAGAGGATTTTGCTGTGAAAGCCATAACAAACTCAGTAGCTTCTGTAACACAAATGCAACACTATACCGCCATTCTTTCTATTGTTGTCAGGGTTAGTACAGTTTAAGACAGAGGCAGGGCGATGAGATCATCATCTCTGAAAATGTGTGCATTCATTGTTCCCATGGAAATGCGAACAATGAATGTTTTGAGATTTATTCACTCTGGGACCTGTTTTCTCAAAATGCTCCCAAGACACATGGATGAAACCCCCTTACGATAAAAAAAAAACAAAAAACTTTTGCTGATACTCCATAACTGGTCTTTGTGTGGATGGCCCCTTAATCACCTCACCACTCCATCAGCACTCTGTATTAGGGAGGAAAGCTGTTAAACGTGAACTTCCTCATTGGCAGTCAGAGCAATCCAAGATGCTAATGCTCTCAGCATGAATTAAGAAATCCACTTTTAACAGCTTTTCTCCCACATCATGGAAAATTTCTCCATGAGGCCAAAACGTATTTTTTTTGTAAATATACCTTATGGAGAGCAGTAATTCTCCAACAGAGTTTTCAATCTTAAACAATAAGTAAGCAGTGGAGGTGGGTAGGCCTGACATGTATATCTCGACATGTCGTCTTTTGTTTCTTTTTTTGAGTGTGAGCACCCTGGTGGCTCACTTACAGTGTGTTAACATAAGGTTAACCTCTCTGTTGTTTTAATGAACATTCATAAGGCTAACTGTAAAACTCTTTAAAGAAGCAGAGCAGGGTTGCATTTGAAGGTCAGAATTTTAATTTCTCAAAGTATCTGAATGCAAATTCAGCCTTTTCACCACATTTTGCCTCTGCACTCAAATAGTTCATCGGAAAGGGTAGCAGGTGGTTTAGACATAGAGATGTACTTCTGTGGTGCAGACATTAGTCATATCATGATCACTCTTTACTCTTTGCTCTAGTAAATTAACTCTCTGCATGTGTTACAGTGGCCCATTTTTAAAGCAAAATGACTGAAGGTACATCTGAGATTAAAAGGAGTGCAGCTGAGCGTGGTGCCAAGATCACACTTTTCGATGGACCCTCTTACTATTGGCATGGCGTTAGAAGTTAAAAGTATTTGCTCTCTTATACAATATTCTCACACAATTTGATATTATCCCAGAATCGCATTAGAGGTGTATTTTTTCAGAGGTATTGTTATTGGTGGTAGGTTGAGCTCTCTGAATTTTGTTTGTGGCTGCTGTGAATTATCCAATATTATCTGTTGTGGCTTTTTCATCACTGTATTTCACAGTTGGTGACTGGGATCGTCTTTGGTTTGAATGCTTATAATATGTTCATCACCACGATGGATCAAAGTTCAAATTATAAGGTCATATTGAGTTTTTTTTAGTTTCATGTGCCCTTCAGTTGGTCTTACTCATCTCATCCACATGATAGAGTGCTTTTATGCATAAGACAACAAAGCCCACAGTATCTCCCTCTTCTCTTGTTAACAGTGCTGGTTTCTGCCTCAAACAGCTGATCCCCCTGACCCTGAATAGACCTACCAGTGTGATGTACTACCACTGTTATATCAGTAGATAAAGCCCATTAGTTTATGATGGCAAGCCCAGTGCAGAGCATAGACTGTAAAAAGAATGCAGAACCACTGAAAACATAACAATGACATGCTGAACTGACCAGTTACCACAGAGTAGACCAGTCAACAAATCAGGGGAGACTAGGCTTACACGGGGAAGGGGGTCTTAAAGTGGCAGGTGCTCCAACAAAGCATCTCTGACAGAGAGAGAAAGAGGCTTGGGTACCGAAAACGTGAACCTGACACACCAAATGGACCATTACAATATATTTATTTATTTATTTATTTAACCTTTATTAAACCAGGAAAACCTCACTGAGATTAAAAATCTCTTTTGCAAGAGTGTCCTGGCCAAGACAGCAGCACATTTAACAGTTTTATACAAACACATGCAGTCATCAAACACATAAAACAAGAATTCAATACTTTAAGAAAGAAAAAGTCACAATTTCAGACAGCCAATTTTGCTTGGGTTGTCCACATGAGAAAGATATCAGTGAAGTGTATCAGTCAAAACATCTGCAGCCAGATGTGCCCGACTCCAAGTCACTCAACATTGTCTTAAAAGTGTCCAGTGACACCAGATCTTTTAGTTTCAGGTCTTTGTAGATCATTCCAAGCATGTGGCGCCGCAAACCTGAGAACCTTTTTTTCCAGCTCAGTTCTTACCTACCTTACATTTCAATTGTCTTCCCGGGAAATAGCCCATAGAAAGTGTTTTGGAAATGGCCGAACCTTTCAGTAGCATATCAGGCAGGTGATTGGACGATCGTTCCATCAATCAAATCCAATCAGATATTGTAGTAGGCAGGCAATACTGCCACAGTGTAAAGGTCAGATTGTAAGCCACTTTGCTCAACATGTTGGAAGTGGAGCAAAAATATCCTTCCCGTAGAGAAGTTTGTAGTGCTGTGATTTGATTTTCATTTTAAAAGAAATGCAGTCCAGATCTGATATAACTGCTACTGGAACTGTTAGCATCTATGCTAATCTCTGCACAAGTAGTCACTTTCTGCTGTCGCTCTAAAGGATTCTGGTTGGGTCGTATCGCTTTGGGCTGCTTACAATCTTTGTAGACTGGAACTTGGCAAGATTGATCTGACTGATTACAGACATTTAATCGGACTGATCCAGCTGCACTGCAAGGTAATAAACGCGTTTCAATTTTTCAAGATTTGAGGAATCAATCAGGGATGCGAGTTTCAATTCCACTTTTCAGCTCCTTAAAGGTGCACTAATCTTTTTTAGTTTCTAAACCTCAGTGAAGATATCACCATGCATAACATTTTATGTGTCTTTAAGGACCTGCTGTTTTGCAGAAGCATTGCATCATTTGTGATGCAGCGTTTACACAAAGTTTTGAGAGAAGGATCATGTTGGATGGCTGCAGTAAGGAGTTTGACTACACTCAGCTAAAATGATAATGACAGCTCCAGGAGTAAAGATATTTGGTGAATAAATAAAACATTTCCTTCAGTGTAGCATAGATGTGAGGAGACACACCGTGTTTAGTGTGTTACAATATCTCATCTACATAAGCATATGTACTTCCAGATAGGGCTGGGAAATTAATCGAAACATAATTGAAACTGACATTTAGACCCTCCAATCGAAGTAAATTTACTCATGTCGATTATTTTGATTATTTTCCCTGTGTAAGTCACATGACCGCGCCCCCTCCATACAGTCTGCATTAAGCGTGGCCAAGAGCGAAGGACGCGCTTCCATCATGGAGGAGACAAGTGCCAATCTATCAGAGGACGTTGTAGCCAAGAGAAATACCGTCTCTGTTGTTTGAGCACATTTTGGATTCTGTGCAGAGGATATCGAGCAAGAAGAGGTTAAGTGTAAATAATGCAGGAAGACTGTTTCGACGACCGTCAGTAACACCAATTTGTTCCAGCATGGCATGAAATAGTCATTCATTAATCTTAATTGAGGTAAGAGCTTCAATTAATCGTGATACTGACATTAGGTAATATCACCCAGCCCTACTCCCAGACACAGGAAGCGGTGGTGCTAACTTCTTGTCACAAACAGGTAAAAGCACATATCAGCTCACATTTCTGCTTATTTATATGAATCATGTTGACAGATATAAATATATTCTTTAGATACGAGTCCAGGGATGACTTCATTCACCTGTGTTCGCTGTGACGAGCCCCTGCAGAGCTCACTGTGGGGATAAATAAACAAGAGGAGAGGGGATGTCAGTGCACAGCAATTTCATTCATTGAGTCTGTAGACCTTGTGGAGGCATAACACCACCACGGAGTAAATCTAGTTACTCTCACAAGAAGTAATGAGTCATAAATCCCTTTCTACAATTTTTGGGTAACTTGCAGAACACTGCCTGGGGACTACTTGAGTCGTGTAATCATCGATTGAGTGTTGCAAGAAAAACATGCTGCCCTTTGTGCTAATGCAAAAATATTATCTGTTACTTTATTAGTATGGATAGTGAAGACCCACACTACAAGATTTCTGAAAACTGTTTTTTTTTTTTTCAAGAAAAAATCTCCTCTTTGTGAAGCTAAAGATGAAGCATGCCAACTATTTGACTGTTCGTTTACATTGATAGCTGGGATAGGAAAGAGAGAGAGACAGAGATGGCTAATGGATGTTCTATACTGACTTTTAATTAAGACAGAGACAGAGAGAGAGAAGAGATAGAGGGATAAAGAAGAAAGAGAGAGGCCATTTCTGAGCTATTGAGAGTGTAGAATAATTGCGCATCTTTCTTGCACTCCTGTAAAACCTGGTCTAGTGGTACCTTGAAATACCCCTCACACATGCATTTTTTTGTGCATTCAGTTAAATATATTAAAAACAAATAGTCATCTAAATCTGAAAAACCATCTGTGTTATCAGGAACATGATTTCCAAAGAGACATTAACCTCGTGTTCAGAGACTCTTGAAATTCTTTGCGTTTCACTCCATATGTCTGCTCCTGACGCTCATAAAATTAGCATCTGTTTACCGCTGCAACCACTGATGAGCAATCAGGGAGCAGGAGTGTTGAATAGAAAATTTTCTGTCAGAATTCATCATGCTTTGGAAAGTCAACCAAATGCTTTAACAGTGTAACAGGAAAGATTCTAAATGAAGATGTATTTGATTAAGCAAACAAATACAAGAAGAAAAGAATGAACACTGAGGACAGTGTGCACTCAAAATTCATAAATGCTGCAAACACCTTTGAGATCCGAGGCATAGAAAGTAGGACAGCTCTGCAAACTATTAAACACAGACTATAAGGTGGTTATCTATGACTTTTGTCTTTATTGTTTCTTACATGATCGGTATTTTGGGGCCATTGTGTGTATTAAACATGAGGATTATTTATTCATAGGGAAGTTTTAAAGCAATGCAGTTGAAGTAATACATCAAAGACAAGACTCAAGAATAACTGGATTAAAATATTACTCCAACTACGATGAATGATTCTATAAAAACCTTCAGTGTGGTTGGAGTTTCAGGACTGCAGAGCTGTGAGTTTGTACACTCATGATTATGTGATAAAACACTAAGAGAGTGATGCATAATGGGTTTAAATTTTCTGGCCTCTGTGTCCTCCAGCTTGTATCAATGAAAAGACAGAATAAATGCTGATTTTATCTCTTAACTCTCACTATAACCTTGCAGTACACATAGAACCTTTTACAGCTGGCACAGTTTACAGTGGGAGTGTAAGAACAAGTAATATGGATATTCTAATAGTTGATAATCTATAGAAATTCTGGACATTGGTCTTGTATTGTGGATAATCATTTGACTCTCTGTTTCAGGGGTGGGATTTGATAAGATTTTATTGATAACAATGTCAATATCAATTTAATTTTTCCCTTAAGCTGGGTACCCACAACATGGCAATCCAGCCGACTTTCGGCTCGGATCCCAGCTTTTGATCAAACTAGGCAAAGGCTTGATTATCTGATCGTCCTAAAGATTATCTTACCTGATTATCCCGTAGTGTGAGGTGTGTTAAGAGTCATTTTATGCTGGATCGGGGCCAGCTTGACTTGAAATCCTGATGGGTGTGGAGTGCACCAAGGACAGCAGAGCACGTCCTCTGTGTTTAGTCACATGGACCAGAGCAAAGCCGATCAGGGAGTGGCTGGGTGAAGCAGGAAGCAAACATAGTCACGGCAACAAGAGTGAGGGCAAGCCATAAAGTTGGATGGATGTCAAAATAAAGGTCCAACTCATTGATTTGTTTAAAAACACAAGTGCCTAATCAGTGTAACCTGTAAATTATATATGAAAAATGAAAAGGAGAGGAGCTGGTCGAAAATCACAACCATCAAGGATGTTATTGGAAGCTAACCTCTTGCCTCATTTAGACTTCTGACATTGTTCGCCATGTTTGTTTACATTGAAGTCGTGCGTGATCACACAAGATCACAAGCTTGCAAAAGCAGAGGCGATGCCTTGGGCTTCATGATGAATTTTGAAAAAGAAATGAACACACTGAGCTTTATCGGTATGTTTATTTTCTGTGTGTATCATATGCTTCTATGATGCTGTGTAAGAGACTAAGAACTCACAAAACAGGTGATGCACAGCCCGGTTGGCCTTGATTTACAGGGGTGTTTGCATTTAATGAACCTGACAGGAAAAATTCTTAGATTCTCATTCAGTAACTCAGCCGAATAACAAGATGGTTTTCAGTGAACTGCGTTACAAAAAAACTGTTATTGTATTTCTTTTGAAATACATGACAGGATCAAGGGTTCTTTGTCAAGGTCATTTTGTACATCACCAGAGCTTTCATTCCTTAGTGAGATTCTTGTTTAAGTAAGACGATGGTTCTTTTTCAAGTTACTCTTGGATTAAGGCATCATCACTTAGAAATGTAATGTACTGCATGTTTACACAAAGAATCACAGAGCTGGATACTTTCTGTCAGTAAACATGAACTCGCATATTTGTAATTTATCTTCAGACCCTCTTCTCTGCAGTGTTTGTTATGCAGTCGCTCTTAAGCACTTCGAAAAAGAAGTCTAATTTGCTAAAGAATAGCTCTATGCACATGAAAGGAGACACATTGACTAATTGATTGTCCATGCTGCTGTTAATTTCTTTTTCTACCCGTTTTTTTCTCAATAAAAAAAGCCTGAAGCTTTGGAAGCAGTTTTATGACATCAATCCATAAGTGAGCTGGATCCACTGAGGCTTAAAACCTCTCTCAATAGACACAGTGTTCTCTAAACTGGATTTAGAAATTGCAGAGGAAGGATAAAAAGTTTGCAAATGTTACAGAGGACATGCTGTTTAAAAACAGAACTACTATGAGTCAGGTCTCTTCATACAAACACTAATACAAACGATGTACAAGGTGTAAAATGTGGGAAAAGAAAGATACAGGTGAAAGACACTCTTTGAGCCAAGTGTTTGCTCATTTGGCTCCAATGGGGGGAATGTATGGTGTCTGTGTATCTGCAGTAAACATTAGATCTAGAAAGCTGGAGCCAAATCTACTTCTTGAGGGAGGACTGGTCTGACACAGCTCATCAGGCTTAACTCTTAAACAGTATGTTCTAAGCAAGGCTGAAACAGAGGCGTCTGTAGGAAAGCCAAAATCCAATATCTGAGTGAACTTTTAGAAAACCTCAAAATACTTTCTTCAGGCATCTTGGACCAGTGCAAACGTGTTGAAAGGGAGTAAAGTATAGGACCTTTAAAGAGTAAGGGTGTGGCTTGTTTTGTCATCAAGAACTTACAAAAGGGTAACACTGAAACAATCACGATTACAACACTTCCATGATCTTTTTTTCTTGTTCCTTTAACTGAAGACTCCCTTCTGAGGAATCGTGAGCATCATGACATCATTGCTAACTCAAGTCCTATGATGACTAAAACACATTAATTATTGCATGAACACTTGCAGGGCCAGGATGCCATTACTAATAAGAGTCTTGTGTGGAAAAACTGGCTGCTGGCTGGATATCAAGCTCTGTTATCTGTAATGAAAAATAACCAACATGAAGAGCAATGCATTTTGAAAACCAAATTACAACAAAATATTCACATTTACTAGTTTAATTAGACATTTTATCGATCGTCATTACACACAGAAAGCTGTAAATGTCTTCTGTGTTTCCAAATGGTAATTCATCCGACATGCCTCAGAACAAATAGCAATTGATTGAACACTCATGACACACTTCCCTCTGCTTTACTCTCTGGAGAGGTTAACAGTCTTGGTTGTCAACTACATATCAAAACTCAATAAATTATATTTTTTGAATGAAATTTGTTACATCAGCCGGTGAGGACACAAGCCTGAATTATACTTAAACAGAGCCCCATCTCAGAAAGAATACCCAGAAAGAAGCAAATAGTGTAAAAATGATCATTAAACTGTCAGTAAATAACATTACCATGCCAATGTTAGCTTTTACTTAGTGATGTTTTGTATAACATAATTTTCCTTGCTTCTTAAACAGCAGAATTATTGATCATAAACATTTTTTAAAAATTGCCTGTTTATCCGTAGATTTGATCAAATATACAAACCTGTGTATAACATAAAATATCAGTATAAACATACCTGAGGTTACAGTCTGGCTGTTTTGTAGTGATTTTAAATAATTTCCTGTGAGCTGTTAAGGGCTCCAAATGGCTTAAAACCTGACGTTTACATTCATATCTCAGGTCTCCTGCAATTTTCATGGGATGTAAATGTGAACATTAAAAAGCATGTGCTGCAGCTCTACACAGTGGTCAATGCTAGCTGACTCTCTTTTGCTCTCCAGCCCTCCACACTTTTCAAGTGACTGAAAGCTATCAAGTTATTGTGTGTCAGAAAAAACAGAACAACGTTTATAATGTTGAACATTAAATATCTTGCACTCTTTCCACTTTCAAGTTAAGTAAGTTTAAGTTTAAATGTACAGTATTTTTTTTTTTTATTTTATTTACATACAACACAATGTTCCAACTTTTTTGGGGAATTTGGGTCTGAACAAAAAATGTTCTCAGCCTCTACCAAAAATCCCCTCAAGTCTGCAACCCTGTATTTTAGGGGAAGTGTGCATTATGTTCTTGTCATACATTAATATACCTGCAAGCATAAACACCTACATACAGCATATGCACTTAAAAGATGTAGTAAAACTGTTCCAGATGTGCACTTTAACACCTCACGCAACAGTCCCACACATGCATGCACAGCAGAGCTCAGAGGCGTAGCTGTGGGCTAAGGTGTAGTCTGGCCTCCAGCACAAAGAGGTGTTTGATATTTAAGAGCCCAGAAAGCATTGTGGGTAATGAGAGCCCTGGGCGTTAGAGCTGGGCCAAGCTCAGAGGCAGCTACTGGTAATTACGTGGCCCTATTAAAGGCTCATCTACAGAGGAAGAGTGTCAGGAAGCTGCCCCAGTCTCAGGTTAAGAGCAGCTGGGATCACTATAGTTAACTGTAATGGGCTGGAACACAACAAGTTTCCCAGGATTCTCTGTGACTGAAGGATGTTCACACAGACATAATGGGGCAGTAGAAACAACAATCATTACAATGAAGCAAATTTAAAGATCATGAAAACCAAACAGGAGAGTACATCCTTAACTTAAAGCTGTTGAAGGTTGTTCAGAATAAAGTGGAATAGAAAATCCCTCAGTGTCCGCCCCTGAATTAAAAGGATAAATTCTGTTTTAAACATATCAGTTTGTCTTTACTCATAAGTTGTCTAAAAATTGCAGGTCATACATTACATATGTATCAAAGAGCACACATGAATCATGCTTTTGGGTCTCAGTGAGGAGTGTGGAATCTTGAGATACAATTTGTATCGCAATATGAGGACAACAATTTGATATAACAGGATGTACCACAATATATCACAATACTATAAGCACGGCAATAGATCACATTTTTTATTGCATTGTGTATTTTTTCTATTATTTATTGGTTTTTTTCATGAACCAACAAAACAATCCCACAAATATTTAATTTTCTATATGAATACAATCTATATGAAGCATGGTACCTGCTTCATGGATAAACATCATTGCCTCAGTAAGAAAAATGGTAACGATTAACTGTTGTCACCCCCGCATAAGCACATTACCGTATATTGATGTACTCTAAACACAATGCTTGCATCCTTTGGCAAAAATAAAATAAAATGAATAAAAAATATTTAAGAAAAGAAATCCTAAATCTAAAACAACAGAAAGTAATTTAGAACCACTGATGTGACGGATATGGTGAGTCAAATGGTTGAAAGTCTGCTGCCAGCTAGAGGTAGGAGGCTGAACTACAGCACAAGACAAAGGTCCACAATTTTTTATACTATTAAGTAATAAAATATTGATATTGTACCACAAAATATCAATACAGTATTGCACCACAAAATATTGCAATATTTTGCTGTATCAACATTTTCTAGCACTCCCAGGCTCTGTAGAACAAGACTTAGCTCAAAAACTAATGCCCTGATGCAGAAATGATACTTAAAGTATTATTTTGAACAATGAAGATTGCATCAATATATTACCTGAATGTGTCTTACATACATCTCTCCTAAATTGAAATACTACTATACTCCTCCAAATAGACCATCAGTGTGATGCTTTGCTCAGGCTGTCAAGGCTAGTGCAAAGTGTAGATGGAGAGCCATTAAAGAAGACGCTGAAGTGACCAGTAAGCACAGACTGAGCCCATGTGGGGTGGGGGGCCTCATGAATGTGAGCGTCTCAGACAGTGTGAGAATAAAGGTGGCTTAGGAGTATGTAAAAACTGTCAGGTTTCTTCAGATATTAGTGATTGTAAACACACTATTACAGTCATCAAACTGTTCATCTGAATCTCATTCTTAATCAAGGAAAAATACAACTACTTGAAAAAGATGTTTTTTTTAAATTGAGAGCAGATTGCCAGAAGTAAAAGTCCTAATCCTGCACTGTTATTGATTCAGAAATAAATTTATTGTTAGATTTACTGTTAGAAATCAGCTTGATTAGTGTTTCCTCTACCAGTCTTCTGCAGATCCCTTATAAGCAATGCAGCAGTAACTGCAAACAGCAAACAAGTCACTCTCAATCATTTGCATATGAACAGCTTCCAATCAAAGTTGCATTCCTGGTCAAATGGGATCTACAGTGATGTCTTTGTATTTTGATTGCAGTGTCTTGTTTCTAAACGCAAAAAACACAAATCTGTTTTGTTTTATTGAGTTTTTGTTTTATTAAAAACATCCAGAGTTGATTTCACACTCAGCAAATAAACCAACATTTTCTGGGTGCCTCTTACGTTCTCCTCCATGAAGGTCTTTTCTGAGAGGATCGACATGTTTCCTCTTGACCTCTCTTTTTATTCTGTGTTGCACATCAGACTGCACACAGCATTGATTGTTACAGTAGAATAATTTCACCTTCTCCCCTGTGAGCAGGTCAGACGCACAAAGTTTCAGCAATACACTCTTCACCTTTATGTCTTTGTTATCATCCTTGTTCCACTGCATTTGATTCTTATAACGTGTATGTGGCCTCCTTTGCGGACTTTTTTCATACAACAAGAGTCCTCGTCTGTGTTCAGTTTTTCATGTTGGTGTTAGAGGACCAATTATAACTACGGACTTTGAGCAAGGGCATTACTTCTTTATCATCATCATCATCTTGTTTGTGCATGATTGTGGATCCGTGGTGCCACTGTGACTTTTATTCTCACTTCAAAAGGCCTTTTCTTGATAAAAGTCATGGCAACACTTCTGATGAAATGTCCTCCTCTTGTTGCTCTCTCCGCTATTAAATGAAAGTTAGATCATTTGTGTACAGAGAGTCTCTCTTTCTGATGGAATCAAGAACACAGCCCTGGAAATGACACAACTGATTCAATATCAGACAACTTTAAGCTTTCGAACACAAGGGAATGAGACTGATGGTGTAACATATGAAAGCTTGAAGTCATCTATGGCCTTACTGATTTTTAGTTTAATCAAATTTTAGATGTTTGGGTTCTCAGCGAGTTACTGAAGAGAATTATGCATTTTATTTCTGTCCAAGTTTAAATGTATCTTTTCCTTAAAAGGGCTGATCTCAAAGGATGGCAAGGGGGGACATGGGCCCTTGAATATTAAAAATACTGAAGTATCCATCAAGGGAGTACAGGCAATATTCAAGGGCCCATGTCCTGTATTTTACAAAATACTCCTTTCACTGTTTTCATACAAAATATTGGAAAAAGTAAGTCGTGTTCCAAGAGCACAAACCTTCACCAATGCATTTCCTACATTGTTCTGTAAGTTATTGTCAATGTGGCCAATTACTGGTCCATATGGAACTCTTAACAAACTTTAAAAACTTCCTGGATCCACACCTGGATTTGGATCACCACCCAAACCCAGTTACCTTTTTGTGTGCCCTGACCAACATTACCTGAAAACATAATCCAAATCCATTGAGAAGCTATTAAGTTATAAGTGAAAATGTGGAAAACTGCCCTGTCTTGCAGTGTTAACAAATCTGAAATAGAGTTACAGGATCTGCATCTGGATATGGTCATCACCGAGATCTAATAATGTCATTTTTAAGCAATGACCAACATTCTCTGAAAATTTCATCAACATCTGATTATTATTTTTCAAGTTGTTGTTCACAAACTAACAAACTATTAAATGTCAGCAAAAATAACATTCTTAGCAAAGGTAAAGTTAATACTTCGGATGAAAGCATCAGGCCGCTATGTATCTTATGTAAATCTTCAACTTCAACTCAGAAAATCATACCATGCAAATACATTTTTCAGTGTTTTATTTTAATACACACAGACGTGTACATGGCCTGTCTACAAACCCACCCATCATGTGAGAAATCTCCCCTCTCCTTCTGTTGTTTGATCCACCTTTCAGAAAATGTGTGCTCAAACAGGGCAGGGACAGAGAGGTTTATGAGCAAGCTAAATCTGATATCTAAATGTTTTTTTTTTTTATTATTATTTTGAAGGTCTTTAAGTGATGCACAATGTTATATAAACATTAGTGGTATTGGCAGATAATTGTCTAAAACGTTGACGATCAGTACTTGCAGATATGAACATTTTTTGACAATATTTACAGCCAGATTTTGGCAGATCAAATTGGCCATTTATATTCCATATTGTCTCTGTTGGACACAAACCCCTTTTTTTCCATATTTAAAGAAAAGTGCTCTTGATCATCTTTCACTTTGGTGTGTGAGTTTAATAAATAAAATAAATTCAGGACATTACAATACTTATTTATCTATATGTCCTTGTGTGTTAATTTCCTGAAAAGAAGCAATTTTGTTGATAAGAGGTTTGTGTTCAACAGCTATGATCAATGTAATTTTAGCAAATGTTCAAATGTACCATAATGGTTTACCAATCAAAAGCATCATTTATGAAATAATGAAGCATTATTTCTAACATTGGTCACATCAATTTTAGTAATATCTGCGTAAAATATTGTTATGATTTTTGTACCATCAAAAATCCAATACAAGGCATTCCTACAAGAAACCTTAAACATATGTTCTGGGGATATCAGGAACTGATGTGAACTTGCTGAAAAGGAGGAAAATATGTGACCAACACAGCCCTCTTCAGTTGTTTATCCTGCATGTTGACAAAGCAAGATGGCTCTGCCCAACAAAGGACATTTTCTGTAAAGGCACAATGGCAGCAGTGAGTTGCAGAAGTTAAATTTAGTTTTTTTATCATTACTTTTTATCATCTTAATCATTCTGTCCCTGAAGCTTTGATCATACCATCATGCCAGCTTTGCAGAAGTTAGAGCCCCATCAGACCCCCTTAGCTTCACCGCTCCTTTTCAAACATTTCATACCTGCAGTTGGAGGTGGGCTTAGATTAGGAAGTACCTAACAAAAACAAGCATTTACAGGCTTAAACCAGCTGTACTGTGGTTACAAATGGAACAGGTTAATCCTTTGACCTTTCTTTGTTTTGCTGTTAACCTGTCCTGCAAAGTTTCCTGATTAGGACTGTGTAACACATTAGCATGCAGCACACACACCAACACGTCCCCCGGCTTTAGGAGAGGATTCGCTTTATCTGTCTGCATTTAGGAATTTACTGTCACTCACTTCTCCCAGGGCCTGGCTCGCCCGTCTTTATCCTCTTCATCTCTCCTTCCTCACACTGTTAGTCTTAGATCTTGTTGGATGTGTTTTATTCATTTCCTATTCTTTTTTACCCTGCTCAGCCTGGATGTTCATTTTATATTTGGTGCTATTTTTGTTCATCATGCCACCCATCAATGTCCTTTTTTTTCCCCGCTTCAGGTAGACTCGTAATATTTTGCCCTCCTGTCTCGCCCAGTTCCATTACCAAGTATGCCGGGGTCTATTGTGCCAAGTGTCAGCTCGGTCTCAGGATTTAGTCTCACTCTCACTCCCTGCCTGACGTATTTGTCTGTCAGCCCCAGTGCTGATGGATCTCTCTGTTGTAGGATTACAGCACGTTCTGAGGCTGTGAAACGGCACTCACCCCATGATCTGCATCTCATTAGAGTGCCGAGACAGGCGCATGAGACTTGTTGAAGGGATTTTTCATCATGTTAATCATCTTTGATTCGTGCGTTTCTTTGAGCTTGACAGCCATTGCTCGACATGTAAACACACCAGCCAAGGCAAACACCAAACTAATCCGGTGGATAAACAAAGCTCTGGCTCATTTCGACATTTATTTGTCACTTAAATGTTCTGATTTACATTCGGCACTGCTGGAATACATTATGGGTACTGGATGTTTAAAGTTTTTTTGATTTGTAGTTTTCTGTCACTTTCATTCCAGATACTTGACAATTCCAGATTGAATACATGCTAATCTTTTGTTTTACGACCTTTATTACTATCATTATAGCAACACTATTACACTGCTGTAAAACAATCATAGGTCTGTTAAGCCCCCTTCTTAGACCATGTGCATATATTTAAAATCACACAACGGTGAAGGCAGCAAAGGTGGGAGAAGACCATGAACCATGTCAATTGTCATAGTAAACTTACTGGACACTTTATCCATCCATCCATATTGTCATGATGACATCACACAATTACTGCAGATTGTTTGGCTGCCCATGATGCTAATTTCTCATTTCACCACATCCCAAATGTGCTCTATTGGACTGAGATCTGCTGACTGTGAAGGCCACTTCGGTACAGTGAAATCACTGTCATGATCAAGGAACTAGTTTGAGAGGATTTGAGCTATGGGATGATCCCGTGTTATGGTGGAAGTAGCCTTCAGAAGATGGGTACAGTGTGGTCATTAAAGGAAGGACATGATCAGCAGCAATACTCAGGCTGGCTGTGGCATCTGGATTGTGAACTTTATTGGTCACTGTGTGCCCAGACCCTGCATTTTAGTACTATTTTTGCATTACTTTAAGATGACTTGCATATACTAGCATATTGCTCAGTAACATCTATCTGTGTGCATGTTTGTACTGTAACTCCATGTCTTATGTGTTTTTGTGCTCCTCGCTACAACCCAATTTCCAAGTTTGAAAGGGTTTAATCAGCATTTCGACCCGGGTCGACTGACACATGCAAGCGACACAGGTTTTTATCGGCTCGCCTCCGATCGGCTTCATTTAGAACATCACACCCGGGTTGACCCACTAATTTACATCATGACATCGACATAATGTGCCCACGGCAAAATATCGCGCCCGTCCCCTCTGTCTGTAACTTACATGACTCTTTGTCATCTCAGCATCAAATTCCGTCCACCTTCGTACCATCAGAACTTGAATGTCGTTCAGTCTGCGCTGAGTTTGTACATTTATAAAGAGGGACAACATTACAAACAGCTGACCAACATGTCCACGGCCTCCATGCTCCTTGCCATTGTTTACATGGACGTGTTTCAGCACGCGGATGATGTCATCAACGTGATGACATCAGCTTGACGCACCGGGGAAAAAAAAAAACAGCCACACAGCTTGTCTGCTGGCAGTGGGAAAGGAGTCACTTGCTGATTGTTACCAGGTTAACCCGCGTTGAAAAAACCCGCGTTGAACCTCTAATTTTAGTGTGAAAGCGGTAATAGAGACTCCAATCATCAGTGAGTGACTGTGAGAGTGAATGGGTGTGAATGGGTAGGTGTGACCTGCCATGTAAAGCAGCTTTGAGTAGTCAAAAGACTTGAAAAACGCTATATAAGCTCAAGTCCATTTACCATTTACCATATACTTCTGAATAGCTCCCCCTGACATGTAAAAGCCTATCCAGTATTTACTCTAGTCCAGCTTCTTCCTCCAGCACTCTCTGTTTCTCTTATTAGCTCAGTCAAGGTCATCATCCCATCATACCTTGGCTCCATCAGATTTAAAACAGCTGGAGGCTGTAGCTGATGGTTGATTTGTGGAAAAAGAATGGCAGTGTCTCTGTGAGAAATGCAATCTGATCTACATTAAAACTGCAGGAATATAGAAAAAGTTACATATTGTGGCTTTAATACCACTGTTTTCTGCTGTTTCACTGTTAATGGCCCAGAAGTTCACATAAAAGTCATTCAAGCCTCAATATAAAAAGTGCATTGCATTGTTCTGCTAGAATTGCAACATTAAAGTTGTCAACACTGGGGAGCTGTTGTGAGCTCTGATTTGTTGTTCTTATTTAAATCCTTCCAATGAAAAACATTTATCTTACAAAGAAAAATTGATTTTCTGACTAAACAAAATAATGTTTTCATGAGACAGAGAGGATAATGGAGGGCAATGAAAGCATGAAAAAAAGTAGGGAGGGGAAAGACAGGATCTCAGCAGCTAGCTTATCTTCTTCGTGCTCTGACACAGTTTGTTCTCTTGAGCTCCACTAAACCATCCTGAGGTACATAAAACTCATCCTTCTGTTAAATATTATATCCGCGGTGCGGGGACAAGCTGGAGCGATAGGCTTGCTACAGCGCTGCACAAACAAATCCTGCAGGAGAGAAGCAGCTTTTAGCTGCTATCATTCATCTGATACACACACAACTGCACACACACACACACCAACAGCCAAAGAAAGCCACCACTTTCTTTGTCCCCAAGCCTTCTCCCTTTCAGCAGTGCCTAGGGTCTGAAACTGCTCACTTTGTAGACATCAGCGGGAAAGCTCACGGTTATTATTGGTATCACACAAACTTCAAAGGAGTATAGATTCTGTGGCCTCCATGTCACTTTCATATGGTTTCATGTTTGGGTCGCTGAAGGTGTTTCTGCAGGACATGCCTGATGGCTGTTCACTGCAGGGAGGAAACATTATTCAATTGCAGCAACTTTTATCTCCCTGGGCTACTGTATGTTCACTTCACTTCCTGTGCTGCCCTCAGGCATACACACAGAATCTAGTTTAGTGTATGTAACACTCAAAGCAACATCAGACTCATTTTTACTTTTACACCTGACATCCTGTAGTGGGGGGGTTGATCAAACACTGGGGCTTGCAGACTGGTCAAGCAGATGCCCAGACATGGATGTGTTTACACAGCACCTTCTATATAAACATTTAGTCCTTTGTGATCTAAAAAAAAAACTTATAAACAGAAAAAAAGGAATAAAAATGGCAATAAATTATAAAATTCATGAAGAGATCTGATGCCACTGGATATGACATAATGCAATACAAGACAATACAATAAGATGTAATACAACAAGATATAATATGATAGGATGAGATTATGATACTATTCAATACGATATGATACAGAACAATTCCAGAGATAACTACAATATGATATGATGTGATTCAGTATGATTCAACACAACTTGATACATTATGATACAATATTATACGATGCAGTGGTTGAGATATGACATGAAATGACATGAAACAATATGGTGCAGTGTAATGATACAAACTGACACAGAGCACTTGTCTGCACGAGGAAATGTAATGGACTGATATGTAATAAATCTCAGCAGCTGCCAAAGTAGTAAATAAAAACAAAAGAAGCAAACAAAAACCAATCATCATTAATTTTAACACAGTGAAGCATTTAACAACAAACAGAAAACACAACAGCATTATAATGCATATTACCCATAATTTACAAGGTCTGTATAGAATAAAATGTTATTGCTTTTGATCTTTTATCAATTGTAAAGTGTCTTTGAGTTTTTGAAAAGTGCAGATGTATGTATTGATGAAATGTATTCTATTATTATTATTAATATTATTATTATTATTATTATTTGTAATATAATTGGGTTTTTAAGTGACATTTGAGATCAGCTCAAAAAATGTGTGCATTTTTATTGTTTTTGAGTAAAACAAAAAAGCATCCCGTATTCAAACTGGCATTTAAAGGGTTAAAAATCCTAAAAATGATTGAATATTTGGTCATTTTGAGCAGAGATGGAGTGGTTTAAGAGATTAATGCAGAAAAAAAAAATCACAAAACGCTGATAATTTAATGAAATCAACTTTGTTCCCCCTTTTTACATCCACCCCCTTTCATTATTTATATAAAAAAAGACCTCTTTTTTCATAAACAACAGCAGTGACACTATGTACACAAAGTGGCATGTAAAGGGTTAAAATCCTGAATTTTTTGTTTTAAATTTTTGGTCATTTTGAGCAGATCTGAAGTGGTTTGACAGAAAAAGCAGAAAATGTTTGATTCATGATGATTTTATAGTACTTTTTGTGCATGTTTATTTTTGGCTCAAGGGTCCCTAGAGGGTAGTAAATGAAATAGATGCATGGGGGATAAATAAAGTCTTTGGTGCTGTATAAGGTTTGCAAGTTCTTATTTTTTGAAATTTATATTAATACCTCCATTTTTCCTCAGTTTCCATGCGATGTAAACACATTTTTTAATGTTGAGATTAGCAGCTGCTCCACACAATTGTACATCCTAGCTGGCACTCTTTTGCCATCTATAGCCACAGTAAGACATGTAACAAATGTTTCTGTAATCTCCAAAGCTGATTGGACCATGATGCAAATGAGCACTAATGCAACTGATCATGCACATGTTGAATGTACTTTATCTGCCCATTTCATGCTTCTCAGGAGCTCAACCATTTCTGTAGTCAGGTCTGGATGCACACAAAACTCTGTAAGATATCTCCTGCTCATAGACATGGCAAACGACCAAGCTCATCGTTTGCCAAGCTCTCAGAATATCACAACTCTGTGGGGCTCGTGCCATTTTTTCAGTGCCAGAATTAATGCCATTGAAAAAAATGTATAGAATATAAAAGGAAGACACATGATAAAAAGAAGATACAGGAGGCCTTTAATTACCTTTTAATTACACAGAAAAAGCCCCCCATTTAAATATCCAGTTTCACAGATTAGGGGTATAAAACAGATGGCTCTCTTGTGAGTATTTTAGCCAGACACATTAGGAATAATAGAGACTCAAGCATTAGTGGTCTAGTGGGTCATAAAGTGATGGATAAACTTGTATGTTTAGAGGAGCCAGATCATTTAAAACCTCTATAAAAAGGGTTGTTCGTCAGGCAGCATTAATAAAGTTAAATGGGTATTTTGAATGTTAAAAATCAAGAACGCTGAATACAGTAAAAGAGATAAGGCATTCAGCAGAAATCAGTATTGAAACAAAAAAAGGAATTCCAAGATTCAAATAGCACAATAAAATAAAACAAAAAATGTACTCCATTTCTGTTATATTGCCTTGTTTTGTTGCTACTGTCTTAAAGGACATGGAATGTTTCCCATTTACCTTTAAGTTTGTCCTTCAGGGCACTGATACAAATTTGTCAAATTCATTAACATGCTTATTTTACATTTGATATTTATTAGGAATAATTTCCTGCCTCCAGGTTTATAGATTGGTGCTTTGATTATGTATATTTTAGCATCGCACTAGTTCTCTCTACTGAAAGCCATGGGTTTTCTTTACTGTGTTCTGGTATCATTACAGATAATTTGGTCCTTTGCAAATGAAAAATCATGAAACTGACACGTTTTGTTCATCATGATAATCTTTAAAACTATGAATCTACTCTATGGCGGTCATACTTCAAAGCAACAACCACACTTACAACTTATAATGCCTTAAACTTAGAATTATCTGATCAAGTTAATGCTCACGGCTGTGGCTGTGTACTTTACCATCCTTTTAAAAACACATTTATGCTTCAGCATTCATAAGCGAAGCAATATCAGATGCTTATGCTTCATCACTGACTTTATTTCAGGCATTCATCTAAAAGGCTATTGTATAATCCTTTATACTTTCTGCCTTGGGAAGTAGAGGTGTTAAAATGCTAACTTACTTCCATGTTTTTGGACTCATTTCTGAACTACTCTGAAGTGCTCTTAAGTTACTGACAAAACTGTTCACATGCTACCCTGACAATTTCTAGACAAAAAAATCTCAGGAGTCTGTCAGACAAAGTGTGGACAGATGAGTGACAAATCACCAGGGGGTTGGCAATTGATATTCTACTTAAATTTTGGGAAAAGAAAAAAAAAAAGGTTACTTGCGCATGCATGCAGGTCACCAAGAGGGAAATTTCAAGGGGTTTGTGCATTTGTGAAAAGAGATTTTCTGGATGGAGTTGTGTCAGGAGCTGGTTGACCTGCATGTGTGAATACAGCAGCTGATTTTCTGCCCTAGACTTTATCCTGATTTTTTTCCTGCCGGCTGAAGCCCTTCTCATGCATTGAAATCTGAGATATTTGGAACATTTTCCAGTTGAACCCTAACTTGCATGTTCACACTTGTCCTTTACAGCAGGAATTTTTTCAGTTGTTTAAATTGTATGCAAGTCAGTGCAGGAGTGGGGCAGGGGGAAATACAAGGGGACCACCAGGCAAATTTTAGAGTAAGCTCATCCAGGTGAATACAGGACATTTTTGGCTGTGTGCATAGTTTTGCATCCCTCTAGAAGTCTTTGCCTTTAGGAGCCAAGAACTATATGTCAAAGCTGCTTCTTTACAATTGTTGCTCACAGCTAGGGAAGAGCCTGGAGGGGAAGGGGAGAATACAAGGGAGATAACAGGAAAAAGTCTGGCTTATCCATTTTAACATTTAGAGATGCAGTTCAGTTGGGAAAATTCAGGACATTTTCTGGTGATTTTTTTTTTAATATATATAAAACTGCATTTATGTACACAAATAACCCAAAAACTCCCTCAAACTTCACCTTAATGAGCTGCACATGAAGGTTTAAGTGTGAAAGCACTGCTGGCAGGTAAACCTCCAGGTCCAGTCTAGGTGACAAATGCTGCAGTTTCTGGGAGTTTTCAGGATGTTTGTGCATAAATGAAAAAACACAATTGTCCCAAAAGATAATCAATCCTATTAATACAGGTTTTTAATTCAGTGCTTGTAACACTGTGTAATGCAGTCTGTTTTTTTACTGTCATGCAAAACCTCAGACACATCAGCTGCAACATGCCCCCCTCTGGTTGCATCTCGAAAATTTTGCTCTTTAGCCCAGGGCCATGGATTCCTGGTCAGCTTGTTGATATCTTGGTAAACCTCAGGAGATAACCACTATCATGCTGATCGCTTGAGGCTGAATGTAAATGATTGCTGGATACAACTGAGATAAGCCCTAAGCTCTCTAAATTAAGATACCACTAAAAGACAAAAACAAACCTGTTTTCAGTGAAATTTAACCAAGGCCACACACAAAGGCATGTAGAACGCTGAACTGAAGAAAGATGGTAGAGCAAAGTGGCTTCCAAATTTATTGAAACTTTCAAGAGGAGATTTTTTGCACATCTTTAAAACTGAAATCGTCCATAAAGAGGCCCTCCCGTTTAGTCAGATGAATGGTGTGTGGGTTCTTATTGCCAAGGATAGTTACATTATTTCTGCAGAACTGGTGTTGAAACCCTTCAGTGGTGCATGCTGTGTAAAAGGAAGTGTGTTGCCAACTGCAAATAATCTAGAGATTGCATCCTAATTCAGTGTTTCTAGGAAGGTTTTATTCATTCAAAGGGAGCTCATTTTTTTTGTCAGTTGAATGTAGCTGTTATGTTGGCAGAAGCGCGGGGAGCTGGGGACTCGTGTACAAAGGAGTACAGACGGCAGATGGAGAAGTAACAGTGAGGAGAGGGCCGTGAAGCTAGAAGCAGAATATGCACTGAGAAAATGTTGTCTTGCTGTGAAAATTGCCTTTGATTTTGGTTTCTATGCCTCAAACACACACAGATACATGCTTTTGAAAATTTTACAACAGGACAAAAGAAAACAGTTATTGTCATGCTTATTCTGAGTTAAAGGATACACTCTGAATAATCTGCAGTTTCTCAAACAAGTAATGATAATCATCCAGCACAGTCTGTTTAACTGCATGCTCTGGCAGGCTCTTTTATCAGAAGCACAACAATCCAGCGGAAAGAGAGGTGACCTACAGGAGAAGCACCCTCTGTCCATACTTCACCAGCACTCGCACACACACTCAAGCGCACACTTTAACACTTACTTCACACACCCACAAACCATGATAGTTTCACATTATCATGTTTGTGCTGCACTTAAAAATGAGCTACGCTTTTGGACAAGTATGAGTAGAGGATTGAAAAAAATACAGGTTTGATGTATTAAGACTGTGTTCTTGGTTCTCTGATCGTTATTTTTATAGCTGAAAACTTTCAGGCTAATTTCAAAGTCGTCCCAATTTAATTTTTCACAGCATCAGAAACTGGAGTTTTGAGATTAAAACAGGCAATTTTCATATGATATCAGTTCCACAGCTAGAAGAAAGTTTTCACAGTAACTGTTGAAAGGAAGCTTTTGTAATGCAGGATGGATATTTTTGTAAAATTGCAGTGAATTGTGGTAAAATTACAGTAATCTTTCATGCATTTATAATAACTACTACTTATTTCACAGTTTAATTCCCTGGTTTTACAACCCTTTGCTGTAAATTTACAATGATTATATCACTAGGAAAACACTATAAACCATCATTTTCAAATATGTAACAAAACAAATCACAATATTCTACTGTGAATTCAACGCAAATATTGCTTGAGGTATCACTTCATTATGGCTGGCTGTCCATCCTGCATGTAACTTGATAGATGTCTATGCTAAGTAAATAAAATGTCCCCATGGGAAACTCTAACCTACATATCCAACCATGGTTATATGCTGTGTAGTGGAATATTCTAAAAAGGCTTTAAATGTAAGTTTTATATATCTGAGAGACATTTTATGAGGCCCAAACTATCATTTACAACCAAAGCACTTCTTGGTCTAATTCATGGTCAAATAAACCTATCATTAAAAAATGTCTTTGCCTTTATTCAATAAACAATCAGTGTAAGCCAAATACTTACTATGATGATAAACTTTCGTTCGGCTCTTTGTCTTTTGAGTTTGACCCAAACGGACTTTGTTTTGGTCTGTTCAAGTATAAATGTTCATTAAAGCAGGGGGATCTGCACAAGTGCCACAGGCTGCAGATTCACACACATCAGCTGCTGGTATTCTCTGATTACCAAACATTCTGAAACATCCTAACGTATTTTTACCAAGTCACACTGGGAATTCACTGATTTGGACAAAATAAGCCCAAAATGTATACACCTACATCCACAGGTGTGTACTTATCCTACTTTATCAGAAAATTAAAAGCAAAAAACAAACAGAAAAGAAAGACATTAGTGATGGTTGGATAAGACATATTTAAAAAAAACAGTAAATTTTGACTTAATACCAAAAAACATTAGTCATTACACACATTCATGCAAATGTTTTGAGTTATTACCCTCTGTTCTTACTCTGTTATTCAAGCTCCATATTTTAAATCTTTGACTTTACAGCTGAAACTGATCCAAACATTGACGACGTTCAGACCTCATGCAGGAGAAGTCAGAACCACGTGAATATTTTCTGAAAGCCAAAAAAGATGCAGCTTTCCACTTAGGATACTGTCAGATCATAAATTTGACAACAGAATATGCTTTACAGTATCTAAAATAACATCCAACTCCTCTCTGACTTGAAAAACCACTGCCTCTTGACTCTACATAGCCTTAGGTTTCTGCGGCTTCAAAGACTAGATCCTCTCTCTAAGCCCAAAGTGTGAGAATCTTGTTCTGTTGCCTGGCAGTGTGCGCCGCAGAGGAGCGGGTACTCAGGAGTGTATGAAGGTCCGTAGCACTTTTGAATGAGTGATTGTACCTTCATGAGAGCCTTTCCTTCGAGGTTGAGGATCTATATAACTTAAGAAAAAGAAGGTTTAACAAAAAGGAGAGGCTTGGGGTTATGGGATGAGAGTCTTCTAATTTGTACTTTATAGGAAATAGACATAGGAATGGCTTTTTTTCTGTTTTCTGTTTGTGTGTTTTGTGTTTGTGTAAAAGAAAAGAAAAGAAATACTGACCTTCATTTTCATTCTGCACTACAGCACTTCTCTCAAGGCTAACCAGAGGGAACTTCTAATTCTATGATTCAGCTTTCCCTCCTCGGGTAGTTTGAAGTGATTACCTGTTACATTCTGTCAGTATTTTACTTTATCTTACAGTGGTCTGAAATTTCTCCAAAAGACATCCACTAGAATCATGTTTACCATCTCTTTGAGGAATTGTCAAAATTTACTTTCCTTGGGTGGGGCTACAGTTGTTTGGTTTTTTTTTAAGAATGGTTTGACCACAGCTTAAAGCAGTAATGTACCAAAACCCCAACTTCTGAGAAAAGAATCCCGGCCTGAGCCATGAAACATAACAAAACTTGACATGATTTATTTTGTCATCTTAACAATCAAATTTCAGCCCCTTGACTGTTATGTATAAATATGAAGTATTTTGATTTGATGTGTGAACAACACCAAAGGTAGCTGATACCTACAGTATCTTTGTTTCCACTCAACTACATCAAAACCATGTGAGAGTATTTAAAATGTACATGTGTGAAAAGCTGATTGTCAAAAATAATGTTTTCATTTATTTTGATAAATTCTTACTAAACCCATGACACCATAAAATTGTGATTAGTTTAGCATATGTAGTTGAGATTAAGGTCACAAAATCATAAATTTTCAGAATTGGAAACTTTGCAGGGGAATTGAGATTGACCCTCAACTGGGATTTTAAATATGGTTGGGGAAAATATATTTTTGTATAATTTTGACTAAAGCAACCAGGTTTCATGTGAGTATTCTTGAGAATATCTATGCTACTGGTATTGAGGCAGCGTCCCCTACAAGTTCTAGGCAGTTTGGTCAAGTATCAACCCAAGCAAGGCCTTTGAGAGAGGGCTAGAATCTGGCAGTCTGGCTAGCACATATCTGCAGCCCCCCCGTGGAAGGAACTTTGTGGTTCTGAGGCCTTTGCACCTGTAGCATCTATGATCCTCCAAACCAGCATCATCAGCTGCCTCTGAGCACAAACAGGTCACTGTTCAGGAGCATGGACACAATGGTTTTACAACAGGCTCACAAATATAAGAGGGGAAAAACTGGTGGCCATTCAGGCATATCCAAGGAAACTGAGCCTGACACAGAGCCATCCTTAACAAGACTGGACAGTAACACTGAACAGGAGGAGTTGGATGTTGAGGAAGTGAACATGGAGGATGCAAAAGAGGCCTGGGAAGAGGTCATATTCTGAAAGGGTTTAGCAAAAATGAGAAATCTGGGCTTGAGAAGCTTGTTTAATGTACATATTGAATGGGACTTCACATGGAGGGAGTGGGGACTCTTTAGATTAAAACTTTTAATGCGATTTTATTTGTTTGGGGGTCCTTTTAATTTAATCTTGAATGGGTGTGGTTGGGGGTGAGTAATATTTTAGTCAGCATATTTCTATTGTTCAATGAAAAAAATGATTATTTAATAGATTAATTCAAACTTCATAAAGTTCTACTTTCAAATAAATTTGTTGAAATATAGTGATTTAACCTGTATTATTTTTGCATGGATGTCTGCCTATGATAAATTAAAGTGTTTATATTTATGTTTGGATATGATGCAGTTTGTTTAAATTAACCAAAATTTCCAGTTAATTCCCCAAAATTCTCATTAAGTCCCATAATTTACGTAGAAATTTCCAATTTGGAATATTTCCAAAATTCTCCTGCTAAAGTTCCCATGGAAAGTTTCTGGACATTTTCAGCCCATTTACATCCCTAGCTGAGACGCTATTCAAGTTCTATATCAAGAACTTTGTGTGTAATGTGTCAGACCATGTGGAGCCATAAGATGTAATGGTTTAGACAACAGCATGCAGCTTATGTTGCTGATAAAAGCTTTGGGTAACAAGCTTCGAAAGAGCTTCACACACACCAACAACATGAAACGTTCTTGGTAAGCATTAAAGTTTGAAGTTTAACCCCTTTATGTCACAAGAGAAACCCTTCTGCCTGGACATCTGTGGGTGATTATTCCACAAAGTCCATCTAACATCACAAGCTAGCATCAAAACTGTGGCATCAAAGTTTTCTCGCGCGAGATTTCTCAGAGTGTCCTGATCCTTGAAAATTTTCTGCACCGAAACTCTGATCCCTAATTGGTTCAAAAAACCCTTGTGGTGAGTTTTTTGTTGGGAAAGCCTTTGAAAGGGGGTGTAAAGTGAATTTAGCTCTATTGAGGGTGATTTCAAAGCTGTTTTTTTCTGTATGGTCAGCACATGTGAGGGGTCTTTTATCCTTCTCAGAGGCTGAAGGAATGAGACAGTGTGAAGACCACTGACTCCAAGTACTATTGTGTGTGCACATGAACACACACACATCAGACCTAAGAGAGCTTATGCTGTATTTACCATCAGGGGATGAAAGCCAAGGTTACAGTGATGTTGGCATTAAGTGTGTGAGCACATATTTACTTGTATGGGTGTATGTGTGCCATTCTGTATTTTCAGCAGCTAAGTGGAGCCTGAACGTGGCCCGCAGGCTTTTTGGAGGGTACACGAGCTCTGATTATATTAGCTGTCTCCTCACCTCGGCATGTTGTAGCTGTGTCTGCCAAACTGGAAAGTGCTGAACTTTTCACCTCTGCTGCGTTTTAACACCGTGGCGGTATACCATGCTGGAGCTAGCAGAGCTTAGCCTGCATATGTGCTCAGCTGAGGAGGTGAAAGGCAACATCACTTTTTATCACACTTTCTATGAGGATGACAAAATCCTATACCATGATACTGACAAAACAAAAATCACAAAAAAGTTTAACAAAAAGATTTCTTTAGCTGAGAGAGAACTTGTTTTTCACAGAAAGATTTAGATTTTGTCTTCGTAAAGTTCAAGTCCCTGATGTGGTATCTCTCTGTTTTTAAAATGCTGCAGCCTCCAGTCTGCTGTTCTCATATTTTTAGAAGCACCTTCTAAATAAAAAGAGGCAAATGTAACTTTATCCATAGACCACAATTTATACATATATCAATATATCGTTCTGCATAGTCATTATGACAGTAGAGCACTAAAGACACAACATTAGCAAAAGTAGGATGTAAAATATGAAATATTGGAGAATTTTAAGGTCAATGGAAAAAAACAAAATGAAAAATAAATATACATTTAATAAAATGAACAGAGGCAATAAAAAGAGAAGAAACTAAGAAGCTGCACTTATGAAGAGGCAGTAGAAAATAAAAATGTACCTGTTTTTAAAAGGGTTTGCATATGCAAAACCTCAGGATATCTGGTGGAAACATATCTTTGTAATTATTGATTATTGGTTTCATTCTTGGAACAAAAAAGCATAATTGGCTATAGTTGTTCCTGTAAAATATAAACTGATTTTAAAAAAGGAAATTAAATTGAAAAGATCAATGACACATCACAAAGGCAGAGCTGTTTTTAAGAGCTTGGCGTACTTTTCCTCTGTCTCGTAGTTCCATCTCAAAGCAACAAATTCCCTTTGCTTTGCAGTTTGGTTTGTTTACATAAGTGACCGTTGTTCATGTTTAGTGCTCTATGCTCTGGTCAGTGCTTCTCACATGATGGAACAAATTGTTGGCAGGACAAAATCATGCTAGACTTTCTTTCAGGAATTCATGAGGTGTTCCAGATGCGGTCTTGATTATCTTGCACTATGATTCTCTACACAAGATTTTACCACACCAGGCCCACACCAATTTACCCTGATATCAGGGTAAACAAATCCTAAAACCCTTCAACAGCCCGGTCAGTCCAACTCCCACATAACGCAGTGACAATTTAATTTATGTGGCATTCCTGAAAACTGAATAACATGACTTCTCTTCTCATATATTTTGATAGTTTTCTTCAAAGAATGTTAACATATAATCTTGTCTTGTTTATAAGAACCCAAATTATGTATTGGGTTTCCCTTGCGTGCTGAGTGTATTACCACACTGCTGCTACTTCTTTACCATTAAAGGGTAAAACACTTATATTACATGTGATTAAAGCACTAAAGCATTAGATTATGTCCGCCTTTTTTTGCACAAGGTGGTTTTAAAGAAGAATTCCTGCCCTATTTGACCTCAATAATGATTTAGAGCGAGAGCTATGCTGTGAGTGCTGTTAATGGCCTTATTTCTGCCGTTAAGAGCAAACAGCTTTAAAATCGTCCTCAGAGGAACTAATTGAGATTTCCTCCCCAACAGTCTACACAGAATGTTTGCATATGTAGTCTACCTCCACCTCTGCATTTCCTCCTGATAATAAACACACACACACACACATTAAACAACATGCTCATATGCATACCATGGATAGTTGTGCATTGTTCACACAAAAAAAGACAGCCAACATGTCCTCATTCTTCTTCTGTTGTGTAAGATTTACAATCTCCTCTCATTATTTAGAAGAAGACATTATTTCCCTTCATTACCACAATTGTCCTCCCATGCAGGTGGGTAAATCAGCCTCACAAAGCAGCATCCTCTCTGTCCGCTTGTTTAAGTGGCAGCAATTTAGCAGCTCTATTAGCCCAGCGCTAACAAGACTATTAACTGTGCAAACCTACTCCTTAATAACACTGAATGGATGCCATGCTGAAACTGTCTGTGTGAGCTGTTTTTCACATAAAGGAAAAACAGTTCAACTAAATTTTATTTATATTGTATTATAAATAATGTATTTTAATCACAGAGTACATGATGGATAAGGTAAAGAAAGACATGTAATTTCATATTTTATAAAAGAAAACCTTTATGTTTTATCCATGAGTTGTAATCATTTGAAGTGCATATTAAAGTATTTGATTAGAATAACACATTTATTTATTTCAGTTGAACTGTTACAGCCTCTCTAGTAAAAGAATCCGACAATCATTTCCTTTCCTTTCTTCATGGAGTATTAATCTTTGCTGTATCTGAGAATTACATAACAAATAGGCACAGATCCAGACAGTAAATACAGTCATCCAAGGATGACTATAACTCATCCAATCACTTCAGATTATCTGTTGATAGAAGGGTTTACTTTAGAAACAAAAGAAAAATGAAACAACATTCTTTGTATTTTTCTAGGTGGAAACAAGCTGAAGGGACAGCAGTTCCGTCTGGACTGGGCCTGGATCTCTCTGGAGAAAGAGTACTACGTTGTAGATGAGGAGGACAAATTCCTGGAGGTAGTGCTGAAGCGAAGAGGATACCTAGGAGAGACGTCCTTCATCGGTGAGTCTGTGCTTTTGTCTCCCTTTGGCTAATTTCTGTTCAAAAGCCCTATTCTGACTGCATGACGTCCAGGGACCTTCGGGATTTGGGATTGTCCCGCTATCATCAGTTTATTTGTTCAGTCAAATCAAGGTACAGTTGAAGCTTTATTAGGATAGTTATCTCATCCAATGTCCCAGTATAGCTCTCATTATCCCTGATTTACAAACACTGGTGAAAAATCCATTTATGGATAATAATATGTCAGACTTAGTTGAATTAGGTGGGGACATGCCCCCCTTCAACTAGTTACTGTAAGACCCAGCTCTGGTTGACCTTTTCACAAGTTAGCAAGCAGCTAACTGGTTGTATGGAAAAATCTCGAGTTTTACAGCTTTCAGTGCTCTGTATGTACCTACACTTTAAGTATGCAGGAAGTACAATGGACTTGATCACCTGAGCTTCTGGTGATATCTGAAGGATGACCATGTGACCTTCGCCATGCTAAGTATAAGTGCTGTTTGGTTCCAGAGCCAAAGCTTGGTGTTTTGCGCTGTGAAGCATGCTCAGAACATCTGTCTGTTTTAAGTTTGACTGAGTTCAGTACATATGAAGGATTCACCTCTGGAAACAAATAGCATTGCAATGCTTTTTCCTGTTACCCCAGTATGTTTTTTTTTTTTTTGTACAAAGGACACTACACAAGATACATGCATGTTTTAATTTTTATGTACATAAATTGATTATGGGGCTGGACAGTGGCACAGCAGGTAATGCACATGCCTCACAGCAAGGTCACTGGTTTGATCCTGGAGTTGGTCAGGACCTTCCTATGTGGAGTTTGCATGTTCTTCCCATGGGTGAGTTCTCTCCAGGCACAGCAGCTTCCTCCCACAGACCAAAAACATGCTCATTAGGCTGATTGGTGACTCCAAAAATTGCCCTTAGGTATGAGTGTGAGCGTGAATGGTTGTCAGTCTGTCATTGTTGCCCTGGGATTGGCTCCCCGTGTACCCCGCCTCTCGCCTAGTGACAGCTGGGATAGGCTCCAGCCCCCCATGACTCCGAAAGGGACAAGCAGAAAAGATGATGGATGGATGGACAAATAAATTGATTATTATTAAACAGCTTTTTCCTCATTTGACATACTCTGATGTGGATTATTCTGTGTTTCAGCTTCAATTCTCCTCTTGCGTAGGTGGAGTCATGAGGACTCAAGCTCTGAATGTTTTTTTTTTTTTTTTAAAGGATCAAATTGTTTAGGTTATTGATTAAATGATAACCTTATGCCATCCCCAAAAGACCTTACCATGATTAAACTACAGCAAATCAATATAATTTGTTTGGAAAGAAAGGAAATTAAATGTAAGATCCAAACAGACAAAGTCAGAACTTTTTTTCATTCTTTATCATAAAATATAAAATGACTTAAAAATATCTTTAACATTGTAGAAAACAATTAACAGAAATTAAAAAAAAAAAGAATCTTGCCTGGAGCCTCACATCTTGTTTGTTGAAATAGTAATGGTAATTACTCTTATATTTATTTTCCACCCAAATAATTGTCTAGAAAACAAAAAAGAATGAAAATGTTTCAGCCTTTTTTATGACGGAAGAACATAATTTGTTGGTCTTTAATTTGCCAGATCATGGTTTAAGAAAATTGATTTAGTTTGAGAAAAATGACATATTAACAAAATAATGTTGATCATAGGGATTTATTTTTGGTGAAAAAATACTGTTTTGCCAAAGTAAAACTTTGAAATTAGGGATGTCCCTGTCAACTTGTTTGGCCACTGATCTCAATCCCATTTTTCCAAGTCTGATTCCGATTCCAAGTCCTGATCCAAACAGACACTTGTCAAGGGACATGCTTCTTTAAAGGTTAACATTACAAACTAGAAAAGCACTCAGAGAGCGCTGACCTCAGCCAAGCAGCTTCAGTCCACTTTGGCGAAAATGGTCCAATCTGGCAATGTTAACGAATCCTTTAAAACATT
>JBAMNC010000151.1:0-385000 GCA_037902135.1 Cetoscarus ocellatus | reverse complement strand
TCAATTGAACAAGGTTCTTAATCAAAAGAAAGTTCTCATCGGAGGTGGGCAGGATTGACAGCATGTCATCTTTTTATATTGTTTGATTGAGAACCCATTGGTGGCAGAATTGACATTTTGTGCATTTGAAGTATTTAGCTCGAGCTTCTTAAACTGTAATTTGTCCTTTAGATTAACTAAAAATTAGGGATACATGATAATATCTGTATGATGTCGATATTGGCAGATATTGGCCTAAAGATCAAAATGTCAGTATCAGCCAATAGTGAAATTTTTGCTGATATTTACAGCTGATATATCAGCTTTATGTATCAGCCAAATACTTTTTATCCTGCTGTACTATCACCAAAATACACAAATGAACCATATTGCTTCCCCTTATCATCACATTTAAAAGTCAAAAGTTAAAATGTTGTTTTTTCTTGTTTTACATCTGTTCCTTACACAAAAAGAAATAAGACTGACCACAAATAGAAGAATTAATGAATAATGCAGTCATCTTTTATTTTGGTGAATTATATGATCAAATATTGGGCACCATAGTCACACATTTTTTTAAACCTTTTCTTGTGTCTTTATAGTTATTGTAGCTATTTACTCCTCCTTGCATGTTTTGAAGTTTTGTTTTCCAGTCAGTTCTTCACTCGTAAAGTGCGGTTGGATTGAGTTTTATTTCTCATGTCTAAAAAACACTCCTGTTCTTAACCATAAGACTTGTCAGCTTACCTGGATGTCTGTATGTTGAGGGTCAGGCAGTGTTGCTCAGTGAAATTAAAAGATGATGGAATGTCAGAGAGATATGAAATATGACCATCACATTTATTCCCCTTTAATATCGAGAGCATAAACTGCAAGGACATTAAATCAAAAGTGTATGTATATAGACTCACTGCCTACTTGATAAGGTACATAATATGCTCAATTGCTTGTTGATGGAATTATCAGCCAACTCAATGTATTTAGGCTGTAGACATGGTCGAGATGACCTGCTGAATTTCATAGCCAATTGGGGAAGAAAGGTGATTTAAGTGACTTTTAACACTGGTGCTGGTCAAGATTTTAGTATCATGGATGTGCAGCTGACAAATCTACAGCAACAGCGAGACAGTAATCACTGTGGAATGATTCCAGCACCTTGTTGAATCTATGAATAATGAATGATGATGAATACCGTGCCCATTTCATTATTGATTTGATAGTTAGTGACATGATTGACACAACCACAAGTCTGTGTGGAGTCACTATTAATCAGACAGCCTTAGGTCTTGCCTCAACTTAGCCTCATTGTCTTTCAGCTGCTTCATCAAGCTTTGGTGAAGAGGGCATGTACATGTGTAGGAATAGGAATCAAAAAACAATTCCTGTTGAGAATCGATTACTCCTTCCAGGACTCGATATCATTAATCTTTTTGTTTATCAATTCCCTTATCAATTTCTTCCACTTTGTTCTACATGCCTTGCAAATTTAAGATGTCTTGCTCTTGTCAGAGGCAGTCCGAAGAAGTTATAACAAAGAAGTCAAAAATCATAGAGGGCATGGAGTGGACAAAATTGTGCCTCAATATTTGTCAAAAAGACACCTCCTGCACAACTCTTGGAAAGTGGAGATACCAACAACTTGCATAAGCATTCATCTATGCAGCACAGGATTTAATATCAGGAGCGTCATGTGTCTGGCAGGAATTGTTAAGGTTGTCATTAAAGTTAAAGAATCAGATCGAAAAGCGAGAGGTTCATGGAATTAGTATCAATAAAATCATAACAGTTCCCATCCTTAAATACTGTATGTGTGTTACAAATTATTAGTATTTTGTGACAAGTTTATTGTTTGTTGTTCATGTTATAATGTGGAAATATGTCATTGTTAGGATAAATTTTTCACTTCATAACTTGACACTGATCCTTACTTTTATTTTTAGGGATGACAGCTTCTTGATTCAGTATAACAATGACTGAAAATTTGTGTTCTTTCTTGACATACATGGTGCAGTTTTCATGAAAAAGGCTCTACTGACAACAAGTAATGGGGTGGGATGGCACCACTTTGCTTGTTTATGCAGATATGCAGATGTTTTTGTCCTTTGTAAACCAATGTTTACAAATGTTTGCTTTCTTATATACTTTTTTTCAAGTCCTTTAATTGTATAAAAACATTTAGGGTTTCTTTTGTTCAGTCAGTAATCTCCAAAGTAGTCCAAGTGAATGCAATACACTTGCTTGTAAACACAAGTTATTCTGCAAGTAACCTATATTTCCCATGCGTTGTTTTTTTAAAGATCATTCATTTAGTACTAGTACTAGTACTAGTAATTTAGTATTTAGTACTAGTTTCAGCAGTATTTTGAAGTTGAACCAAAACAGCAGTAATTGTTTGTGAGGTGTAATATCAGCGGGTATGGGCAAAGATCAATATAGAACAAAATCACAGCTGTAAGCAAAAACGTAATTAGTGGTTGAGCAAATCCATTAATAAAAAAGGAACCTAAGAAAAGAAGATAGTATGTAAAGTGAAACCCACATACAGTAGGAAAGTTGGGGGAGGTGCACAGAAAGATAGATTAAGGGTTACATTTGGTTAGACAGGCAGTGTTAAGGGATAGACGAGCAGTGGGAAAGACAGGCGGCGATGCTTTCTGAAGTCCACTGAAGTCATTGGAAAGGTAAGATAATGAAAGCTGCTGTGGTGCGAGGCCATGCTGGAGGAGAGCTGTTATACATGTCCATCACAACAGGAAGTACAGGTAGAGAGGATCAGAGAAGGAGGAACACAGCGATAAGATCAAGGTTCAAAGACGCCCCCACAGAGCTGAACGGAGCCTGAGAGCAGGAGGGGATCAGACCGGATGCTCGACCACTGATTTACAGAATTACTCCTCACTTTCTTACAACACAGTCCAAGCGCAGCAACCATATCTTCCTGTTGCTTATTTCTTCATGGGTGCGTGCCCTCTTCCTCCTGCTGTGCCTTCCTCTAATCAAGTTATTTTTTCCTGCTATGTCCTCTGTGTGTGCCATGGATCACTTAACCTGTGTCACCTTTTTCTATTTCATCTTAATCCCCCCACATGTCACTCCAGATCAGAGATTGCTTGCTTCTTGCAGACTCTGCCTACAATAGGAAGGCTCCTTATAACACCTCTAAAGCAGAAACAGACTGTGAATTCAGGGATGCTTCAAGTTGTAAACACAAGTGTCAAAATTTAACACTAGAAAGAAATCCAATGAAAAAAATAAATCTATTTGAGAATTAAAGTCAAATGAGCTTGCAATAGTCTTTTCAGTGCAAAGTTCAAAAGTACTCAACTCAGTGAAACTCAGTGTTTATGTTAGGCAGCCCACACTGCTAAACCACAGCTCTGAAACTCCACAAACCTCCTTCTTGAAACCTTTTTCTTCATATGAACATTACATAAAAATCCAGTTTGACTTTAGTTGTTATGGCTAGATATGCAGATTTTACTGTTGCCTGTGTTTTCTAGCAGCAAGACGTAAGGATGAATTCCTCAGATTTTGGAGGTCAATGGTCAAAAAGCCAAGGTTACAGAGCTTATGGGTTATCCTTTCCTTTTAAATGTTAAGGCTGTGAATGAACTGTACCAGGTATAGTTTTGTGAGGTTCCTAAAACTTTGCAGATATGTGTTTTATCTGACTTATGGAAGAACTTTTTACATTTTGGAGTTCATGCATAAGGTTCAAGGATCAGTGTTTCTTTATTAGTACCTCAAAACTAGGGATGGAAATTGATGAGATTTTATTGATACCAATGCCAGTGAGGATTCTGCTTATCGATTTGATTCTTTAACCATTCACATTGATTCCTGATGAAATTTCTGTGTGGGCAATAGTTGGCCTACATAGGATTTGTTGGTAACAATGTCAAACACATGACACTCTGCACAGATAAACTCTCCTTCAAGTTGCTGGTGTTTTCACTCACTGAAATTTGTGCAGTAAGTGTAGTATTCTCAAAAATTAAGTCACATTTATGACCACCTCTGCTTCTTGTCTGCCATGATTTTTTTATTCTTTGTTATCATCTCTGCTGACTACTTCTGATGAGAGCAGGACATCTTTGATTTACAAGGCACGCATTGTAAATTTGTTTTGCAGACAGGAAATCAGCATCTCAGCATTTACATGAACAATAACAGCAATGCACAGTTCCACATGCGTCCAGATAAATACATTAAAAACAATCCCAAAAATTATTGCAAGTCAGGAGACAGTCATAAGAATGTGCCAGCAGTCTACAACAGACCAAGAAGTCTGAAGTCTGTGGAGATGTTCACATTACTTTAAAACCTAGGATACAAAGGTTGGACTTTTTTATCACTAACAGAGAAAAAGTGATATGGCAGATTCTGCAATTATCAGCAAGCTACAGTTCAGCCAAAGTTCTTGTGAACCAAGGTCATACATCTGTATGTGATTAGCTTTGTGTACCTTCTGTAAGAGAAACATTGTAACACTCATGAGAAAAATCTAGTAACTGAAATTTATAGCATAATTAATGCAACAGGTTATATGTGATATGTGAAATAAAGACGTAACAGTAAAGTTTTCCACATAATTATAATCCATAATTACAAGCGAAGCAAGCACAAACAAGTTTCTGCTCAACAATGACCCCCTCCACTCCTCTCCACGCACTCTTGCTGACTTATAACCCTTGGTGTGTGCCATAGGCAGTGTCTTATATTCTCCCTCCATCCACTCTTAATTTATTGTCCATCTTCCATCCACCTCTTTCTCTCCCTTGCTCCAGTCATTCTCTCGTTCCCTGTTTTCTTGCTCTTGTCTTCTATTTTATAACTTCCCCTCTTAAGCCCTTCCTCTCTACACATTTCTCCTCATTTCTCCACCCTCCCTTTTTTATCTTCTCTGCTTTAATATGACAAACCCTATGGGGAAACAAGATGGAATTGAATTCTCATTCTCTTTTTTTTCCCCACTCCTTGCATAATTCTCAGTTCATTCCTTGAAGACTCTTTTTCTCTTTCCCCCTCATGGCGCTGTCCTTTTTTGCCATTCTGTCCTTGCTCAGAGAGATAAATTGAGGACAGTTAACAAGGTTTGTATTCGCCAGGTTAATCATCTCCTGTGGGATCTTTCTCAGCCTCATTATTGTGTCCAAGCAGGGTGGATGGAGAGATAATGTAATTTCACTTAGAGAGAATAGAAACTGTTGCCCTCTGAACTTTCTTCTGCAGGTTTCCACTTCAGTTACCTCAGTGTGAAATGATCTTTGTGCATAATGAGCATAAAAGCAGCTGCAATCATGAAGTTTACGATGAAGTGCATTCTCACTGCCAAACACAGCTCATTGCAGCATTTGTTTCCAGAGAGAGACAAACTCCACAATATAGAAAAAGTTTGCACTTGTAAACAGAAACTTTAAGTCTTTGTGAGTTTCTGTCAGTATGACTGTGTGACTACATAGGTCGGTAGCTCCAAGGAACATAGATCAAAAGCCCTCTGGTGGATATATTTCCTCCTGCTGGGGAGAAACCCCAATCCGACCTACGATGAGGTGTGTCTCTTTCCCCCAGGGGGTCCCGTAAAGAAGCTCCACCCTTTTAAGATCAACACTTCTCCTATGCTGAAGATGTCTGTGTGTATGTGTGTCTGTTTGATTCGAATCAACTGATCATCAGGTTGGAAAAGATGAAAAGATAGGATCAATAGAAACCATCTCGACTTCTTCTTTATGGTATTACCTTTTTCAACCAATTTCACGCTCTACACTTTATAGAAGTCACTATTGTTGATGGCATGCTGTCTTCAAAATCAATGAACATGGGATTATATGAAATAAATCAAGCACATATCAGTGAGCAGAGGGCTAGTGAACAAAAACATTTCACATGTAATTGTGTGTCCCAACATCATGGTTGGCAGGGATGTTCATAGATTAAGGCTGTATCGAAACCATTTACAAAATACTACGAACACTACTATAATGATTTTTAACTTCAGTGTTTTAATAGTAAGTGTTAAATTGATGTTTTTTATTATTTTCTTGATACCATTGCTCTTCTATCCATGTCTTATTATGCTCTGCTTTTATAACTATAGCACTCACTTCAAACATTAAGTGTGTTACAAATAAAATGTTATTATTATTATTATTATTATTATTATTATTAATAATAATAATAATAATAATAATAATAATAATAATAATAATAATGCTAACTAATACAATACAATACTGCAAACTGCATTTGGTAGTAGTACTGTTTGTACTATGACCCCCTAATGGTTATTTGTAATTATGCTTGTAGTATGCTACCTAGCCAAGCTAATTATTCTTCTTTTGGTTTTCTGCCAATTGGCATCTATCAATGAGGCTCATTACTGCCACCTACTGGGCCATATTTTGAATCAGAGCAACTTTCCTAAACCTAAAAACTACATTAAATCAAAAACACAAAACAAATTCAAATTTCATTTTATTACGCAAACAAAGCTATGTTTTTTCCCCTCCCAATCCAATAATTTAGCTGATTTCTGTTTCTGGTCATGAAAACTAAAGTAAATGGTAGTTTAGCAAATGGCCAGCAGAGCTAAATTATTGTCCATTGATGGACTAAAACGAGTCTAACAAATGATTTATTATGATTTATTTTTACCACTGGACAAACACAAGAAATGTAAATTTACTTCGTTGGGTTTGCATTACTCTTATATAAATGTTAAGGAATCAATGCTAATGCTAATATTGCTAGGGCTGGCTGTTTACCATTTTGACACCTGACCTGTTGGTGCATTGCAGTGTGAGTAACAGGATATCAGATGGACTGGTCCAAAGCCTACTGTTAATTCATCCTGAAGAAGTCTGACATTCAGCTATTTTTGGCATACTGCAGATTTTGCAACTGTTCAAATTCAACATAATACGTACTACATACCAAATGCGACACTTTACGACTGTTGCATGTGGTTTCGAAAACATCCAAAGTGTTTAAAATTTGTCAGGACTAGGGCTGACAATATTTGGCTCTACCACAATGATTGTAATGTGCATGCACAACAGTCACATTCCAGGACATGCAGTTTTAGTCACATGACCTGAAATCCATCAAAATAAGAATCAGTTTAAAAGCCCATACCAAGCATTACTAAGTTTTAAATGCCCTTCAGCAAGAATAACATAAAAAAAACATATTTATTAAACAGACATACTTGGACTTAGAGCTAGGCAATTAATCAAGTTTTAATTAAGATAACAATTACTACTTTTTACAACTGTGAAAATTGAGCGATCCAGTTTAAAAGATCATTGTGCCACATCGCATGTTGAACTTTTATTTTCTTTTTCACATATCGTTGTTAGCATTATTTTAAGGTATTACATTTATAACAAGTATATTTCTTGAACTGTCAGTTCTTTAATGTTGTGATTAGGATTTTTGCCATAATCAAGCAGCACTACTTAAATGTCTGTTTAAGTATGACATTATATCAATCAATTAAAACCCTAAATGTTTACATGCATTGTTTCAATAAACAGTTTAGTCAGCTCTAGGAGAACCTCCAGAAAACACTGAAATTTGTGTACAGTTTACATGTCTGACAATACATCATACAATCTGTTGGTGAAAAGTTGGTTTACACAATGGAGTGTAGCAAAGGTCAACAATGTAAGCAATGCCAGTCTTCAGTCCTTGAACATTTACATTCACGTCTGTGCAGAATGTGTCAGCTTATTGCTTAGGTAGAGTGGTTCTGTACAAATATGACCTGACACCAACATGACTCTTTATTTCCATTTTCTAGATCAGAATATTGGCTCCTTCTAGATGCTATTGGTGGAATGTGTTCATTCATTGTCCTTAGTTTGGATCAAGTCAGAGTGTTTCAAGGCCCTGCAGGCCTGTAGTGATGAAGCGTATTAAAATTTAGTTTAACTAACATGTAAATCTGGTGCCAGCAACTAAATTATCCAACTGCGACTGTTTCATTGGCCTTGTGTCCACTTCTATGATGATAAGTGTCATTTGCTGCTTCTTATTGTGCTGCTGCACTGTGCATGTTCACAGGACATTGGGACAATGTACCAGGGAACAGTGGAATCAAGCTGATGTTGTCACTAATGCTCACTTGCATTTCTTGATTTTGGATCATGCTGTGATATAGAAAACAACCAGCCGAATCTAAAACAGTTGGACCTTAAGCCTCCAGGATAGAAGCTCTAATGTCCCTACCCATTAACTCAGTCATGTCCCTAATAATGCAAATTCATGCTTCAGTGTTTGCCACCAAAAACTGCACAAAGGCAATATCGTCACTCATAACGAGACTATTTGGAACTAGGCTGTACACATATATATTTTTTGTTAGTTTCTTAATCTATTCATTTTTTTGCCTGATTGGGGTTCCTTTGATTTTGTATCAGCCTCAAGTGGACTCTCAATGAACTACAGTTTTTTGCACTCCTGCAGTAAATCCTGGGCAGTTGCCATTTGGGAACTTCTTGTAAAAAGACATGAGGTTCACAGAATGATTACATCTCAGTTTGCACCATCAAAACAGTTACATGGACTACAAGGTACAACAGAAGCATAACAGTCTAGTCTTGATCATATCATGTCTAAGGGGCTAAAGAGATGCAAAGCACTGATTGCAGCACAGTCCCGTATTCCTTATTTTGTAGCATATGTGTCTTCATTGATCCATAAAAATGGGTATATGTGAGCAGATATGTTTTATGGGCTATGCCCCTTCTTCAACTTATTTTTACCTCATAAGTAACTAGTTGGACTGAAAACAAAGACACTACATATCAATGAAAGTTTGACAGTCCCCCCCCCCCCCCCCCCCCCCCACCACCACCACCACCACCACCACCAAAAAAAGACAAAACAAAACAAAAAAAAAACATAACAAACCATGGTCATTCAGAATTATGTGTAAAAAGTATTATAAATACAATTTCCTTTGAGAAGCTGGAGAGACCACTTGAAGCAGAGCTTGTAGACCAACTGAAGCACGTCATCTCCAAGACCTCTGTCCATGTCAATCAATCAATCAATCAATCTTTATTTATATAGCGGCAATTCATAACAAGTGTTATCTCGAGACACTTTACAATAGAGCATGAAGCTCTTCATTTTATGGATACACATATATATATATATATATATATATATATATATATATATATATATATATATATATAGATAGATAGATAGATATATACATATATAGATAGATAGATAGATAGATAGATAGATAGATAGATAGATAGATAGATATAGATGTATAGATATATAGATATAGATATATATAACATATACATATACATATATATACAAATATATACATCCAACACCCAACATGAATTCATATAGCCAATCATGAATCCCTCCATCATGGCAGCAAGAAAAAACCTTCATGTGTAAACTTTATTTGAATTTGGTGTTGGTCTGCTGTTTTACAGCCTGTGCACGTGGAACATATGAAGTGGAAGTATGTTGATCTGGGGGATATAGACCCACCTTTGCAACATATTTTTTAAATAATGAAATCAGACTGAGCCACAGACTTAACGTATTGTTAGGTGAGATTGTTTTCCGTGCCAGATTTGTGCCCAAAGAGTACTTCAGTTAAGTCAAGCACAACCCTACATGCTGACAGTATTTAGTTTTCATTCAACAGGAGCATTGTGCGTCAAAATAATGATGCGTCAGGTAAAAAGTGGGAACATCTGCACTGTGCACCACAATGTTTTGTGCGGGGTGCATTGTGTAGGGCCTATTCACTTAATTGAATAATAACCTTAAATATTGGCCTTTTTATTATAACAACTATTGTTGCCTTTTGATGAGAGTCAGTGGGTTCAGAGATTGCCTCATGAGATAACACTATGATCTCTTCTGTATTGCAATAAACATTTTGTTAATTTTTAGTTCTATACTGTGAACAGATACATCTCTCAACCTATTTTCTACAGAAATAGCTATAAAATTGGCTGTATAAGTCATGATCTTGTCCAATTTTGACCTTAGTGACCCTGTTTGACCTTTACAGTCTAACAAAAATGTGTCTTTGTTCAAGTTAAATTGAGAAATTCAGTTACAGATTGCCACAAATTTCAAAAGGCACTTTTTACCTTTTAAATGAGATGAAATTAATGAACAAATTTATGAATAAAGGTCACAAAAATGTCTGAGTGTCATAAAAGATAACTCACGTTTCATAATGAATGGTTTTCTATTTCACTTTGACACATGGTCTCTTACAAATAAAATGATTTTTAAGAATGCAGCTATTTCTCGATGAAAAGCTGTTAATTATTTCACAACTATCTTTTCACCCACTTTGACTTCTGGAGTTGTGTAAAGACTCAATAAGAACACTTGACACAGGTTAAGCTGACAGGACCACTCAGCAAATGAACCAAGTTATCCTGGGCGAAATTGCATTAGTTATGATTTAGATTTCCCTTTAGACACTTTCAGCAGCACCATAAAAGACAATGTCTTATGAATAACATTAAAGCAGCAGCAGCAGCAGCAGCAGCAGCAAGAATTCACAATATCATTTTCTAATTTCCTTTTTTTAGAAAAAGAGCTGAAAGTTGCATTCAACAAATTATGGTTCAGCTGACAAAAAAAGAAACAGAAATGTTTTTTTTATTTGTTGCAGACAAAAGGTCAGATCATATCTGACCTTGTAAATTATTGTTTCATGGTTTGCAAAAATTACTTTGAGCCATTTTATTTATATGTTGTGTCTTTTGTTTAGCCCTGGGTAAAAACAGTTTTAATAAATAGCGGCATTTGATTTTAGGGTCCATGTATTCACCATTAAATTTATTTTAAAGTGTAGTCTGAAATTAAAGTTATAGGTCTGAACAACCTTTTGCATACTTGGTGCTCGATAATGACAAGCTATTTGTTTTTTTCAAGTACTTCCCATTATTGTCTCAGGGAACCACCTGGCTGATCTTCTTTTTAATTGGAATAATTACTCTTTGACAGTGTAGTCTCCTGAAGAATGTGGCACATGTATATTTAGTATCCTACGTTGCTCACTGTCTGTCAGCAGGTTGTTACAGTGCTGTTTGCTGATCTCTTAAAGGCTGATTAAGCTTGATATTATTAATACTGTTGAAATACAATTATCTTATTGCATGTCTGCTTATAAAATCAAAACACTGTCACAGTGAGTGCGATAGTGACTCATAAGTATAGGGTCTATATGTTATCCATAAACCCATTACTTATTAGACTACTTTTTAGTGACATTGTGGCCATTTATAAATCATTATTAAGAGCATATTTATGCCAATTCAAGGTGACAGTTTGCTCTAGCCATAGTCAGTTACAAAGGTTTTTCCTAGAATAATGCCTACCGTACTTTATGTTGCTCCCCTCGGGCCGCAGGTTTGTAGTGCCACAGGCAAGGACAAACAGACTAAAAAACCTTTTCTCTCTGTGGCCATTGGGCTTTTAACTGAGGTTGGGTGACTTTTTTACTTATTTATTTATTCATGCTGTTAGTTTTAAACTGTTTATTGTTGTGAACTTTTCATTGTTGTGTCATCGTCTGGTTTGTTGTTGATTGCGGAACCATTTGCCCCATAATAAAGTTAACATTGAACCTTGAACCTAATTACTGCTTACTGAAATAGGTCTTAGCACATTAATCATAATCTTCACTAGCTTTGCCAAGTATGGCCCTTACAAGGTAGTGCTCCCCCATGAATAGTCACTCTCCCACAGTGGTCTGTTCTTGTGATACAAATAGTCTTGGTGATGTCTAAATAGCTCACCATAGAATAGACAACAAATATTAGACAGCAAGACTGTCTCCTTGCATGAAAGAGAACTTCTATGCCCATATCAACAACATCTGCAGCATCAGGGCTTCTTCCTGTCTTCTTGTGAACAGCACCAGTAGCTGCCTGAATGGCTGATTCCCCAGCCTCCCTTGAAAAGGCCTACCACTGTGACGTCCTACCACTGTAACAATGGTAGTTCAAGCTCACTGGCATGGGTGGCAAACCTAGTGCACATACACAGGCCACCCTAAGGATGCCAAATTGTTTAACTGAATCACTTAATTAACTAATTACCACATAGTAGACAATTAGATCAGACTGGGTCCATGTGGGGAAGGGGGTCTCAAATTATTAGCACCTCCAACAGAGCATTTCAGACAGAGTGAGAATAGAGGTGGATAAGGGACACTCAGTATTTGAAACTGGAGGGTTTTTTGAACATTAGGGATTCTGAACAAACTCTAGCAGTCATCAAAATTGAAAATGTAAGCCTGAGTGAAGACAAATTATGATCTCTTTAACTGAAGGCAATTAAAGCAGAGTAACTGTTCTGGCAGTGCTACTACCTCATGAGGGCTACACTAACAAGAGCTTATTTAGATCGTAATTCTTGTACATTAGCTTTCTAACTTACAATCAGTAAGCACCAATTAGGAAAGTATTAAGGTTTAACTCTTGCTGTTTCCCTCTGGATACGTTTTACTTGTGTGATGGCAGCAGTGAGTGCATGTTGTCATGCCAGAGCTCTCAGGTTGCTGGCATGAGCTGGAAGTCTTACACATGTCTCATGCACCAAAAAAGTTAAGAATCTTGCCCATGTGTAAATGGGACAATAATAACAAGAGATCCATATTTACCCTTTTTTTCAGCAGGCATGTACGTGCACAGTTGTAGAATATGCATGCCAGCCACATGCAATCAGTGTGAAACCACAGTTTATTTCTGGTCTATTAGTTATAGAATGTAGACTTGTAGAATTAGGAATCATTAAGCATTAAATGTTGTGCATCCATGCTGCTGACACCTGGCTGGTCAGAACAAAGATGACTGGTATACTACAAAGGGAAACTCGAGGATTTTTAGTTAACAAGTTACATTCTGCCATTGATCAGCTTCATATATTATTTTTCATGACTGTAAGGGTATGTTCACAATCAATACTGTTATATAAAAAAAAAAACTTTAGCTTTCATATACAAAGTCTTCTCTGTAGTAATTTGTCAGTTAAGCCCTTCTAGGAGCCATGTTGTCAACAGCTCTGCATTTATTCTAACGTCTACGCTCTGCACTGGGATTGCTACTGCAATAGGCCGTGGAGGTGCAGTGGGAATGAGACCTTAGCTGCTGGCTAGAGTGGGCAAGGGAGCTGCTGAGTTTTTGTTTTGTTCATAGAGGTGCTTTATGATGTGGAGGAGACATCTTAAAAATACTAAAGAGCGTATAAATCTAAAAAACAAAAGCATGATATGAAATCTTTTTCCCTTTTGTGCGCTCAATCCTAATTTTTATGTAGAAATCTGTCAATATAGATTCATAAAAAAACCACAATTAATGGTAATATAAATAAACTGCCTTCATAGCAACAAGGAAAAGAAGTCCTGCGGTGTTTATATAGCATTTTCCACTATTGTACCTAGATTTATGAATCTGTTGATCAGCAAAGGTCCTGAACGAGAGCAAGAGCTTAAATTTTGCATACAATACCCTGCAGTTAGATCTTACTGTAGGTGTGTATGATCTAATGTATCCGGTCTCATCTGCATATGTTTGTTACTTTGCGGAAGCTTTTGACTGTCTAAAAATAAGAAAACAGATCCTTTGTATTTTTATGTGCATGTATCATCAGCCCGACTCTCACCTTGTTCCCTTGACTAGCTGTGGAAGTAGACAAGGAAGTAAACAGCTTCTTTTCAAGTGTAATACATCTTTGTATGGATAATGCCTCCTGGATTTCCTTGATGTGTGTTTGATGTGAAATCCAGTGGTGCCAGTGTTACTTTAAAGAAAGTCTATCTACAAGCATGAATGTTAGATGGAGGGATCACATGAAAGAGCTGTTATTAATGAAATGAGAGGCACATGAAGAGAGAAGGAGGTGACACTCAAATGCATAACCAATCTTTGGGAAGTAATCATGGTATCTAATCCGTCTCAGTAAGGTGGAATCTGCTTATTGAAATGCCTCAGTCGCAATTTCATTTCACACATTCCTGAGGCTCTGCAAGTGATCAGTAACGAAAAATAGACTAGATGCTCCTTTTCTCACTACTTTCCAAGCAACAATAAAGGGTGTGAATATCTAATCTGTTTCTCATCTGCTTCTCTTTCCTGTCTGTCACGCTCTCATGGTAGCTTTCTTTGTTTTTGCTACCTGTCTGGCTCTTTGCTTTCTTTTTTGTAAACTTCTGATCACTTTGTGCATCCTTCAGGAATTGGTACCCAGGATGGCACTGCAAAGAAGGACGAGGACTTCAAGGGAAAGTCCCAGAGACAGGTCCAGTTCAACCCTGGGCAGACCACAGCCACCTGGAAAGTTCGTATCCTGACTGATGGGAAGTACGAGCAGGCAGAGACCTTCCAGATCTTGCTGTCTGAGCCGGTGATGGGGGTGATGGAGTTCCCTGCTACAGCAACAGTTGAGATCCTGGATCCTAATGATGGTCAGTGCAGTGATGCATGCAATCAATAGTTTTTATGTGACCTCACAACTTATGGAACGCCCACCCAAGAAAGAAATGCTCCCTCTGCATTACACTATGAAGAAGATTAGAGTCTCATTTACCAACTACACATTTTAACCAGGTTCATTTTTTTAATGGAAGAAAGTTGAGGGCTTATTGAGGGATTCTTGTTGCATCGCTCTTTCAGAATATTTTCTACCTCTCTGTTGAGCAAATACACAATCAGCCATTAATACAAAATTCCAAACGTGATCAGTGTCATATTGGTATTGATCAGTCTCATTAATATATGATCAGTTATTAATATTGGCAGCAAAAATCTTGATCAGAGTATCACTAGTTCTATAATAAGTTGACATTAGCTTTGTCTTTGGCCAAGTAAATATAAGGAAGTTATGAAATTGTTCATTAGTGCAGCTTATCTTAAAAGCAGAATGTGTAAATGTCATAAACTTTCCACCAAAGAACTCAATATAAGCATTTATTTAAATACCTATAAATAAAAGGCATAGGCACCTTGTTGGGGGAATATGAAGTACAAACTTCAAGGTTTGATCATCCTAGCACTTTTAGGTTCTTGAATGCTGGCCAGTCAAGAAAAGTGGGTTTGTATTGAAGGGGCTCTTATTAGAGTATCTCAAATTACCAGTGTCAGGCAGGCTGAACTGAGATCTTTTTCCCATCATGATATAATTTTTGGCTTTCAATTTTGGAAAGAACATGAATAATGCCATGATTTTTTTGTTAAAGTACTGACAGCCTCAGTGCACTGAGACTTTTGGTGCACTGCAGGGAGGCCTGGGGCCTCATTTATAAAGCTTGCTTACACACAAAAGAAAGCGTACACCACTTGTAAGCAATGTTAGGGATTTATAAAAAACAAACTTGGCGGGAGAATGTGCGCACTTCCACGGCAGCTCTGACCCTGCCGTACACACAAAATCTGGAGAAACGGGAAACTGTGATCCCAACAGTAGAGGGATGAAATTAAAAACAGCTATGTGAAACTGATACATTTATGTGAAATAATCGAATATTACACATTTCACAACACAAATCATAAATGAAGGATACATTTGCAAAAATAAGAAAGAGGAAAATTTATATTGATGCCCCAGGGGGGTCGTGAATGCATGCATGTGCGCGTGCCCACATGCTCTCCCACACACGTAGCCTAATTTATTGAAATCCATTCACATAAGCAATAGGGCGGACAGTACCCGTATTCCCAAAATGCGCTATACAAATCAATTTTTACATTAATAATAACTGAAATTAAAATGACATAATCGTTGCAAAAAACTGCTAAACGATTAGGCTACAACACCTGTAGCTGTTCAAGAAATTAAGTGATGGTTGGATATAAAAAGACATGTACTCACAATGTGTAAAGACGCACAATGGCTTATCTGGCATAGCTGGAGGACGTGGCGCACGGGAGACTCTGGTATCCCTCCCTCTGCCTCCATCACCACACCGCTCAGGGGGGATTCCCCAATGATCCCCGACAGCTTTTCGTCTGTGGAGGTGAGCTCCGGTGTGCCCTTTCCCCCAGCTGTGGCACAGATACTCTTTCGATGGAGATCATTCGCCTTTTTGCCTCCACTTTTATGTTAGGTCATTTCTTTTTACTTTAGCCACAGTCCCACCCTCTGAGGCGGCCTTATTTACAGCATCAGCCACATGCTTCCACTCTTTTGCCTTTCTGGCATTAGTGATGCCCGAACTGAGCCCAACTATCAATATGTTGACCTCACATTGGGTAAAAAAAAATTTTTTCACTTGTTTTCCCTCTCAGTCCATCATGAAATGGGTATCATTGAATATTCATCAAGGGCGTTCACCTGACCGTTCACCGGGGCAAAGTGTTCCCTCACGTGTAACAATTTTAGAGTTGATTGTGATTTATAAATGGAAACAGGCGTGAACGTGCCTACGCACTCTTGTATAAATCTGAAAGTTTTTGTGCTCATGCATTTCCTGTGTTTTCGGTGTACGCCACCAATAGTGATCTTTCCTACACACAGTTTTGTAAATGAGGCCCCTGGACCCTGGGCTGTGATTCAGTGCCCTATGCTACTGATTCACCAGAACTGAGGGTATCATAGATCTTTTCTTGTAAATAATTCAAAGCTATAAAGGTTTCACAGAGTGAAAATATCAAAATTAAAATAAACGTAATATTGCTACTGTAGCTTCTCAGCAGTCCATGCAGTAGTCAAATTTCAACTCCACAGGATACTGAATTTTGGCAGCAAGTAGCATCCATCTCTAACAGTTGATGGCCAAACTTTCCTGAACAGGGTTCAACAGTCTAACTTTTTCCGTCTATGTGCCAGCTTAGATTATCATGATTTGTAATTTAACAAAAGAGAACTTCTTTCTGTTTTTCCCTCATGAATATTGCTATACTCAACTTATACAGTAGTTCATATTCTAAATGATAGCTATTATCAGAAATCAAACACAATCTCCACAGCTAAACTGTGAGGGGGATTGAAAAGACAAGTAGGTCAAATATTTACATCAGGAGAGACAAGTGAATGAGCCCAGGATAAATATTTATCGTATCAGATGATGTGGTAATTAAGTCTTGTCAGAAAATCTTTGATGCCAAGACTCTACCGAGGGATTTTGTAGATATTTCTCGCTAAACTACGAGATATTTCCACCCATGAAGGGTATGTCAGGATGATTTGGGATAAATTTGACAAGCGTATAAGAATAGTTGCAATCTCGACTGACAGCCCAGTATAAAGCAATGTACGAGCATGCATGAGGAGGGTGAATACTGAATGATGTAGGAAATAAGCCACAGGCCCAGCATACAAAAACATAGTCAGACATTTTTTTACACCTAAAGTAGAGGTGTTTGCTTTTTACACCTCGATACACAAACATGATGACAGCAGCTACAGTGAAGTTTCTGACACTTTTAATGCTCACCATGCAAGATTCCGCCTGCCACTCAAGTATCACTGTTACAGAGCACAGAAATAACTACACAGGCCTCTAATGCTTTTGGCTTTTTTATGTGTGAAGCATCCGTCATTTTGGCACACAGAATGAAGGAATGCCAATATCAACAATGCAGACTGTAGATCTGATGTGGGGTTATGTTAAAAATGTCCTAAGGCAAGGAGTAGAGATGCAGATTTGATATGACAGTCAGGAGACATTTGAGGACGTCAGTGTTGTGTTTTCACACTCACCCAAAAGCACAGAGAAAAATTTTAGTCCCTGGAACCTAATTAAACAAAATAGACACATAATAGGAAATTTATTATTTATTTCTGAAATTTGATGGCTGTTTAGGGACCAGTTTTAGCACTCAGGCTTCATTTGAGGTTTCAGTTTTCTTCTAGCTCCCAATCAACCTTGACAGCTGGACAAAGCTAACATAACTAGCATCATGTAGCTTAACCTATTATTATAAATATGGTTGGAGTTTCAAGGCCCCTTTGGGGTTTTGGATAGTGTTGGCAGCTGTTCAGATTAGCTTACACTCATAACTTATATAAATGTATTACTTACCTGCTGGAGAGTCTGCCAGCGCCTTTAAATTGGTGTTCAGGGAATCTTTAGATATAACGCACCAGTCAATGTGTAACCTACAACTACCTGAAATACTGAAAGCAATTTAATATCAACAAGACTGGAGGCATTATGTCTTTTGGGCTGTCTGTCCTGTTGTATATCTATCTAGAATGACAAAGTATCCTGATTTAGCCAAGTCCATCATGTTTTCAGGACTTGTGTCCTGCGTCCCCTCAAATATCCCAAAACTGCCTATGTGTCTTATTTTTGAATTTCTGTATACATGCTGATCAACATTGTTGCCAAAACTGTTGCCATTTTTACCAATGAAAGCATCATAAACACGCTGCATGTTAAATGTCACTGCTGATTTGTTTTTTTATGTGTCAATCAGTCTCAGCGTGCAGCTGCATTGGCTTGCGCAGCCTATCCTCTTCTTAACGCCAGATAGAGTCATGTCAGGGGGAAAGCCAGTGTTTTCCACAGAGCTTCAGGTGAGGTACAGCTCCCTTCAAGCACCGTAAATGAGTCTTGTGTTGCTAACACAGTACAAGCACTTTTGTGTTCACCTCGCGAAAGAAATGCAGATATGCAGTATAATGTCATATTAAAGCTAGCAAACACTAACAGAGGTACAGGCTGAAAGTACCGCTGTTGTAATGAAGCAAACGACAATGACAGCCAACTTAATATGTTCTACTGTTATCGCTGTAACTCCATGTGTGCACCTATTAATGTTGGTAAAAATAACTTCTGCCATTTGTTGTCACACAAACATTAGGCCTATAGAACCAAACATTAAGATAAAAAAGCAGCATGTGTTGTCAGAATATTAAGAATCTATCATTTCTTAGTGGCTATCTGTTACCAAAGTATATATGATATAGGAAGGATAAAGAAATGACTAGGATTAGGTTTCTTTATTTTAAGACCAATATAGATTTATGTATAAATGAACAGTAATTTACTGTATTACTTAAATAAAACACTATTAACACTAAAATAAAGCCTTATAATATCTTATAATATTATGTACACATATGAACATATGCATACATCCAAACTCAACATGAATATATCATGAGCACAGCACTGGGCCAACCTACAGTGCAATGCATCTATAGTAGACTTACAGTTACAGTGGAAAGAAAAGCTTGTTTAGCAGTTGGAAATCTTGGAGTGGAGCCAGACTAATGTGAACAGCCATCCACTGAAGCTGTGTTGGGGGTCTGGGCGAAAAAAGTGTTGTGGGCAGAAACAAAGGTACTAAAGTAAGAAGTGGCAGATCCAAGGACCAATCATAAGTCTGTCCTTGTCGTATTTGTCTCTGCTGAATAAAAATTTATGAGAGGTTAGCCCCTGAAGATGTGGCATCTCAGTGTCAAGAGGGTCTTCTTCTCTATATGGTTGTAAAGGTAGTCATGGTGGTGGGACTGATGTTTAAATATACAGCAACATATAGCTGGAATGCAATTAAATTGGGTTAAACTGATTTAAACGTGAAGACAGACTCTCGCACACTGTCCAACTTGCAAGAAATCCATTTATTTGCAAAGTTTCGGTCTCAGACCTTCATCAGGCAAACAGTTTGTTAAAGAGGGTAGGACGTCTTAAATAGGAAGTGGCAATGACACCTGTGGCCAGTCAACATCATGACGTCACATCTGCACACAAAAAAAATAAATCAACAGACAAAAGAACATCATCTACCTGACTAGGAAAGTTAATATGATGAAATTCTAATTAAAGCCTACAAATAAGGCTGCAAATGAAAACATTAGTTACCAATTATACAATTTATCGGACATTGAAGGTCCATAAGACAAGTCACCTTGTAGAGAAGCATTATGATAAAATTAAATTTGACACAGTCCATTGATCATTAAATCACTGAAATCCCCGCAAGAATCCCAAATGCTAATAATGTGGGATACATATGAAGCGTACACATTTATTCTTAGGCCCACTTTCAATGACCAGGTTACCTACCAAATGTGTCTATTTGTATGTATTAAAGTCAACACGTTATACTCTATTTTAGGCTGGCGCATTTGGGATTCTTGCGGGGATTTCAGTGATTTAATGATCAATGGACTGTGTCAAATTTAATTTTATCATAATGCTTCTCTACAAGGTGACTTGTCTTATGGACCTTTAATGTCCGATAAATTGTATAGTTGGTAACTAATGTTTTCATTTGCAGCCTTATTTGTAGGCTTTAATTAAACTTTCATCATATTAACTTTCCTAGTCAGGTAGATGATGTTCTTTTGTCTGATGATTTATTTTTTTTGTGTGCAGATGTGACGTCATGATGTTGACTGGCCACAGGTGTCATTGCCACTTTCTATTTAAGACGTCCTGCCCTCTTTAACAAACTGTTTGCTTGATGAAGGTCTGAGACCGAAACGTTGCAAATAAATGGATTTCTTGCCAGTTGGACAGTGTGCGGGAGTATATCTTCACGTTTGAACTGACTTTTTTTCTCCTACGCACCTGGGCCCTGAATTAGATGTGCGAAGCACTCTTGTGATTTGTTAAACTGATTTAAAAATGGGAATTTATGTTAAATTATGTCTTTCCTGTCGATGGGGGGGGGGGGGGGGGGGGCTGTATGTGGGCTGCTTACTGAAAAACTAAAGTGGCCCTATTTTGAGATCTGTAAACCTGGTCATCCTATGTCTGTCTGTCCATCAGTCTGGCCTGTTTCTGTGATTTCACTATTGCAGAGGGATTTTCTTAAAGCTTTGCATAAATGTCCACTCAGACTTAAGCATTTAAATGAAATGCATAACAAGACAACAAGGTGCAACCAAAGATAAAGTCCTACATGTTAAAAGGGCAACTTGTTCATTAAAAGAAACAACTAACCCAATATCAATTTGAGGGAAATTAATTCATTTCATTGCAAAAACATGGATGTTATTGTCCATGAGAGGGGGATTAATTTCCAACAATGCTCTTCTGAAATAGGGATTTGGACAGCATACAAAGTGCCTCCTGTCACATCAGGGCAGAGGTGATGAGTAAAACTTTTACTCCACAAAAACAAAACAAAGCAAAAATAATGACATGACTGAATTGTTTCTTCATTGGTCCAATTTCAATGTTGCCAAGAACTCAGTAGCTTCAGTTGTCTCCTTTAAGGTACCTGCTTTCTTCAGAACCATTGAAGGTTTGCTCATTGGTCATACTCATATTAAAAAAAGTACTGAAGGTGTATCTTTCTCTAAATAGCTTCTAAACTGACACTCTATCACTATGTACTTTGTGTCGTTGCCTCCAAATTGAAATGCAAATGGATTATTGAGTAGTGCAACAAACTGTCCTCTCCTCCATCACAGCTTGATTTACTCTTCCGCAGCTTTTAAATCCATTTTTCCCTGTATGCATTATCCCTGTCCTCTGCAGAACTTTTAAATAATTATAGCCAAGCACAGAAGATAGAAACGCTGAAGCTTCCATTACAGTGACACACAGCCTGCGCTCTCTCTGTCTCTTCATTTGTCTGCTCGTTCAGTCTCTTTCACTATGTTGTGATCCCTCTCTCACATCCTCCCAGCTCAATCTATCCTCCCCTGTGGGTTAATTATGGCTTGCGTGGAGGACAGGGGCTGTTTTGTTTTCTGTCATCTCAGGGGGATTGTCTGACGTGACAGAGATGTGCCACTCTGAGATATAATGGGCCGGTGAAGCTTCAGCTATGCCTGTTGCATTAGCTGTTCTCCAGCCCATGCCTCTAATGATGAAAACTGGCTGTGCCTGGTCTTCTGCTGTAGCCTGGAGATTCCCTCCCCATGAGGACGTGTTAGCTAGGCTAATAGCTTTAGAGGAGGAGAGAGGAGCGCTAAGCTTTAACCAAAAGCCAAATTAAGTCAAGCATAATATTCAGAGTTCGTCCAAGCAGCTTTGAAAGTCTTTGTCTGTTTAAGTGCCTGGAGCTCATGTTTAGTATTGTTTTTTTTCGTTGTTGTTTTAGTTGTAAGAAAGCGTGCACTCTAATACCCCCTCTGTGTTAGCATGGTGCTACTTTGATTAATAACAAGAAGTGTAATTGTCCTGTGGCACGGTTCACCCGTGGATTACCCGCTGATCGAGCCCAGTACACAAACTGTTTCATTTCAGTGTTAAAGCCTGGCTTTTCTCCTGAAAAACTTTATGATGTCCTTTCATATTTAATCCATGCACAGTGCAGACTTAAGATGAAGGTGGCAGCCTGCTGTTTGACTGTTTGCTGCTAGCTGTAGCAGCCTCTTGCTACTTTCAGTGATATTTTTAATTCTTTCTCCCTCTGCAGTGAGGATGCTATACATCAGCAGAGCTCTTGCTCGACTGCAAGGTTGTTTCACTAAATGATGAAGAGCTGGTTTCTGTCTCTGAAGTCTCATGGCCAACATCCTTGAGTCACTCTAAGAGTTTTGTTTTAATAAGACCAGCAAAAGGTGCATCAAACAAGAAGCAATAAGTTACTGTCGCAGCAAAGTGTCTCCATGCTGTGATGCAAAATAATGATGGGAATTGAGAACCAGTTCCAGGTCTGCAGGTCTGCATAATTACTGCATCATGCTCTTTTAAGGGGCAGTCAAATGGCTACATGGGTCGAGGAAGTAATTATGTTGGACCAAGGACAAGAAGTATTCAAAAGACTTTCCAGTTTTATACCATTAGATGCTAAATCTGCAACATGCAACATCTGAATCTGTGTGATTTTTAAGCACGAGTGGAAACATCACCATGTCAAATTTATTGATACAGCATGGCATTAAATATCATTAGTCCCATGTGTTGTTGATATATGGGAAATCCTTCTTTACGTCTTGTGTTACCATTATATTTGAGCAATTAAGTAATTGTAGAGGAATTTGCCAACAATTTTTGTTAGTTAAAAACTAGAACTTCTGCCTGGCAGTTTTACGGCACCATAAGTTATGATAACTACATTGGTGGGTCAGGAGGGGTTAGGTTGTTTTTTTTTGTGGTAGTGTGATGAGTGGAGGTCCTATGGGCAAGGGATAAACATGAGACACAGTGAACTTGGCCTTTGACTTACCTCCAAAATGTAGACAGGGGACTTTTGAGCAAGGTTTAAATTAATTCCTTCAAGAATTTGAGCTAGCTTGTTCACAAGCAAGGGATGATTACGACAGGGCGTTTGACCCTGTCGCTCCTTAATCTTATCAGATCATTATTGACTTAAAGTGCGTTGTTCAGATTCAGAACAAAATCCTCCATGACTTTTTAAAAGTTATTGTCCAGAGGCTGAGGATGGTCAGGAGACTCTTTTACCTTGGCCTTTGACCTTCAATATCTCATCAGGACTTATTGCAAACTTTAAAGAAAATTACTTTAATTAATATTGTTTTCATAAGATTTTCTTCACAACAAAATTATAAAGAAATAATCAACGGAAATAACATTTTCAGACTTCCAGACAAACAATAACACGATAAAAAATGAGGTTCTACCCATTTTCTTGTTTGAAAAAAATCATTATGTTGAAAACTCTCTAGATTTCCCAGCCCTAGCCCTCGCTTACCATGGGTCTACAGTGGCTGTATTGTTCTCTATTAATTCTTACATGTTATGCTTCTTAGCTGATGGCCAAAACAAATAAACAGTAAAAAAGCTATACATAGAATATTAATGAACCATATTTTGGCTTTATTTGTTGACAGGACAAAAGCAAGATCAGGTGCATGGATACACTTTATAACATCCTCCTTAAAGCTTATAGGGGTTTTTCTCCCCATAAATGTTTTAAGATGACTCTGTGTGTTTTCCTTCACGATGTGAACTTGACCCACTTGGCTGAAAAATGAGCTTTTTTGAATCCTCGGTGCACAACAAAAGAAAGTGTGAGGTGAAATGTGAAAGGAAGCGTAAGGAGAGGTGCAGCTGTGTGGAGAGTGAGAATAAGGGTGTAGGTGTGTGTATGTGTGTGAAACAGGTAAGCAGTAGACCTTTATCCCCCGCCATGAGTCCCTGTACCCTCCTGGGGAGTGACAGATTGTGGACAGAGAGGGAAAAGAGGGATGGAAGCTAGCAGAGAAGATTGAGAGAATGATTTAGAGGAGGTTACCGTAAGAGGAGAGAACTGTTTGACACCCCTGTTGTGTGTGAGATTGTTTTATGTTGATGACTCCTAGCTCAGAGAGTCATCTCAGGTATGGATGTCTTTTTATGCCAGAGGGTTGGGGTAGGGGGTTTTAAGCAAGTCTGTTTAGTCCTAGGTCAGAGTTCTCCAGATTAAGACGTTGGGTCTTGATTAACCTAGAACACCATGTAACCTCAACTCATAACCTGGTCAAGGCTGAGTTATGAAGAAATTTTCAGGATTTTGACTTTAAGGGAATTTTTGTCATAGCACAAGGAAGTATTAATTAGATGTAGATGGTGATCCGGATGTGATTCAAGGAATGTTTTTTAAAGGTTTTATTAACATTGCAAGATAGTGCAGTTTTCTAATTTTTTGCTAATGACTCAATAAGTTCTCAATGGATTTTCATGACATTTCCAGACAGCATTGGTCACTGCTCAAGGAAGTAGTGATAGATTTTTGGAATAGATCCAATAATTTGTGAAAGGATTTCACAAATTAGGGCAGTTTTCCACATTTTTCACAGTGACTCACCCAACAATGTTCCGGTGGAGGTTTGTGCTTTCAGAGCACTTCTATTTTTTTTATTTTTATTATGGGTTCTAAGGCTCTTTAGTTTACAAAATACATTAATTAAGTGTATAAACATTTAAGGTTTTTCATGTCACAAGGTGGGCAGTTAAGAAAAAATAATATCTAGAACTTATTCTTTACGTTACGAATGCTGATTTATCATGGACAAATGTACATTTTATCCTGTGAATGTAGCACCTTAATAAAGCTTTTATGGATTTTCTTCAGACTGCACAAATGTTTGATCTAATTCAAGGATGAACAAATGTGATTTTGGAGGTCATAGGTCAAAGGTCAGAGCCAGTAAGCCTTATTTTGTTATCCTGCTACAAGTAACTTGTTGATGTGCATTTCTAGGAATGCTTCTAGTGACTTTCATCAAACTTTGCAAAAATGCCCACTGTGACTCAGGGATAAGTAAATTAGATTTTTGGGGCCATGGGTCGAATGGTTGCCAGTTTCTGCCAGAATTCCTTTCCAAAATGTTACTTTTAACTTACAGAACCTTACACGGTATTGCACATGAATATTTAAGGGAGTTATTGACATCATACTGCCAAAGACAGCCCCTCATATCAGAGTCCCAGAGTCAAGGCTGATATGATATTGGTGGGACAAACATTCTTAAACCTCATGATCACCCTTTGCTTTTGAATGTAATATCTCACACCTTGACTTTTCCCATTTTTTTAACAAATCTCCACTTTGATTAAAAGGATGCATTGATTATTGTTTCCTTTCTGCCTCATGGTCATCCGTTCCCTGTGAATGCAACATCTCAAGAATGATTGGAAGGACTTTTGTCAAACTTTGTGATTGGACCTTGAAGCTTGTGAAACACAGTTAAAGGTCTTTGGCTCATTATCATTCCTTGCTTGAAACATCACATCTCAAGAACTCTAGGAGGGATTTTTGCCAAATTTTGCACAAGTTTCCACTCTGACCCAAGGATGAAAGGATTGAATTTGAGGTGATAACTATGATCATTACACCTTACTTTTATCCTTTGCATATTAGATACTTATGAAACAGACCCCCACAAAAAATACCCTACCCTTCATCTTGACCCATCACTGTACTCATGTTATCTTGGACTTCTTCCCTTGTAGAGGCATAAAATCTTTGGGCGCTTATTCTAGATTTGCCACATGACTCTGCAAGATAAAGTCTAGCAGGTTTGATTTTTGTCTTGCCTCCCACTATTTGTTCCTCCACATTAGAGAAAATGACCAATGAGATCACTGGAAGCTCTGCATGGATGTAAACAAACCAAGGTCCAGGCCTTGAGAAAAGCTTGAAGAGAGAAAAAAATTGCCAAGCTCTGAAAACAGCATCCCTTCTGATGTGTTGAAGAGGGGCCACTGCAGACTGTAAAAAGAGAAATGGTGGAGAGAAACAGCAGATTCAACATGGTGGCTGCTTCCATTTATCAGCAAACTAACATATCATGCAACATAACATTTTTAGATGCAAACAAGAGGAAAGTACTCCAAACACAGTATATTTGTTTGCTGTTTTTGGTGTTGCCCCTCCTCCTTCCACCATCATCACATCAGTTGTTACATGCAGGTGGTCTCAGTCGTATAGTCTGTCATGTTTGACAGGCAAGTAACTACTAATTTATGGCTCTGTGGTCGCCTAGTCTGACATACCAACCGACATTACCGATGAAAAAAATCATGTAGTCTGACCTCGGCTCTAGGTTATCAAAGTTTTCACATAAGAAGTAAATAAAAACCACTAATGCACAAAGTTATTTTAAAATCAATTGTGTCTCTCCCCTCTTGTGCAGCAGAGGTGTTTGATAAGTTTTGCTTAGTAAGGTTGTTCATCAGAAACATGAAAATTATTCCTTTTTATACAGGAGGAGCCTCAAATTAAGCACTTAAATCATTCCTTATATTTAGCCCCCCAAACTGTTTTGAGCAGAAATCCTGCGTTAACAGAAGAGTTTAGTAACCAGCTTTGTTGAGACTGTTTTCTGTCACTGGACTTTTGAGCTTTTACATCAGCAGAGTCATGGTATGTTGAGCTTGCTGCCCTTCAGTTGTCAGAACATCAACCCTCTTTCTTTCTGTTATTTTAGCTCATTCACTCCCCATTTTAATGTGAGTTTTTGCTGCGCAAGCTAGCCACAAGTGTCTTGAAGTTCCCATTATTCATGCACACACTGAAAAACAGACTGATGAACAGGGTGGGGGGAAAGTTGCAAAAATATGGGTTGGGAATGAGCTCAGTCCACTCTGTTTGCATTTTTATTGGTCCCCTTGCGTCTTGTGCAAAATAACTCCAACATTTATTGTGTCTGTAATGCCTGTAAGTTCTTCTCTGTGATAGATGATGCTTTCACTGGCTCCCAGTCTCTCCCTCAATCACAGACTCCTCTCAGAGACAAAAAGAGGAGTGTAGAGTGTGGGTACAAAAGCAGGAGAGGCAGTTTGGCTGACCCCTCTGTGTTTAGCCGAGTGGATGTGTGAAGCTCCCAGCTGATTCGCACAGCGGGATGGAGTCAGGAACTTCCATGTGTAATTGTCTGCGACACACCAGGCAGCGAGAGAAACTTCCAGAAGGGTGCTCTTTGAAGAGCGCCTCAGGTTGCATTAAGCCCCCCTAAAAAAACTGATGGGGAGTTATTTCTGACTATGAATAAACACACCACAGGAACACCACTTCAATGGATCAGAGTTTTAAATAAAGTCAGTGATGCAGAGGCAGAACAAAAGCCTGTATCCTTGATGGTCTAATGTACTGTGGATTTGTCCAGATTGTTATACATATCATTACCCTTTTCTGTTTCCTGACTCCCACTATTCCCTCTCTTTTTTTCTCCCGCGAACAGAGTCGACAGTGTTCTTCCCCGAGCAGATGCACTCAGTGGAGGAGGATGTCGGGGAGCTTTTCATCCCGGTGCACCGCAGCGGAGACATCAGCGAGGAGCTCATGGTGGTCTGCTACACACAGCAGGGTATGGACTAGCCTTTTTTCACCTCATCTCACCCACTTAGCCTCGTTGTACCTCTCCTGCCTGCCGCATTGATGATCAGGCCGCTCATAAAACATGCCAAAAGTTGTTACTGAAAGCTTACCCGCAAAGTTGTTTATCTCCAATAACCTCTGGTCCAAACACAAAGACTCTGGGCCCCATTTTAATAGTGTAGTTAGGGTAGGGGCATAGATCTAGTTGTTTGGTCTGAATTTCAGAGAGATTATTTAATTCCTCTCCTTTTATTGTGCCACTATGCTCATAGAACACACACAGAACATTGTATGATATACGAAAACTTGTAGTTCTTAATTTGGATTCTAAATAAATCTTTTATGACACCAGTCCTGGAACTTTTCTGACACACCTCGTAGGTATCATCCGAAAGTTAAAAGTGTTTTTTCAATGAAGCATCCAGAGCAGCAAAATAACAATCCAAAAGATGAGTCAGAAACTTTCGAACAAACATAGAACAGAAACCTCATGCGCAAAATGATGCACAATGCAGCAGACATAATGCAGCGGACAATTTAGGATGCTGGTCATAGTACAAGAAAGAAGTTGTAAGATCTGAGTGCTAATCTGACTCCAGATGCTGGTCCAGGATTTTTTTAAAGGATTTTTGAGATAGGGCAGTTTTCCATGTTTTTGATAATCACTCAGCTAAGAATGTCAGAAATGGTATATTATAAGGTATATATTTTCTCAGTAAATCAACATTATCGCTACATGTGTGAACTTCACTTCATGAAGAGGAAAAGATGTTTGAAAGTGGATCCTCTCAGGTTCGTGCTGGGAACTACTTACATTTAGATTTAGATTTTTTGTAAATCCAAATATTAAATTGATACATTTAATCTACAAAATGAGTAAATGTAGAGTAGGATGAGATTCTTCTAGTTTGGAAACATTTTGATTTTGTGTCATCTGCCAGAAAACAATCAAAAAATAAACAAGTAAACACTGTAGTCCTGCTTTGGCCTAACCTTGAGCAGCAGCTGGAACTGTCTTGTTTAATGTCTGTAATCAAATAGATCCATCTTGCCAAGCTCAAATCTACTATGATTGTTAGCGGCCCAAAGCAGCACTGCCCAGAGTACTTTAGAGCAGAGGTGGGAACTACGAGTGAGACAACAGCAGGAAGCGTACAGAGATTAGCACTGATGCTAACAGCTTCAGTAGCAGTTTTATCAGATCTGCTGTATATGATTCTGAAAGATTCTGCCCATTCCCCAACACTTTCCATGGGCTCTTTCCCAGATGGATGACTCAGATATATATTGAACAGTCCATCTGGTGTGTCAGGTTAGCTTTGGCCACAGGGGAGCGGAAAAAAAAACTTGACCTGCATGTTCCTCAATATAGAGTCATAAATGAAAGTTTGATTAAAAAGGATAACAGGAATGAAAAATAATTATTTTGAAACAAGAAATAAAACACAGATAAATTAATTAAAAGAAACAGATAAATTATGAGTAGAGATAACAGAGACTGAGAGTGCAATTTAGTATTTATTTGCCTATCCCCAGACAGACAGACAAACAGTCCACCTGATTGGTTGACTAACTTATTGACTGATTGTTATCAAATGTCAGCTGGAATTGGTTTTCTATTCCAATCCCTATTGATTGGTAGATATTGTTACATTTTAATTAGTTTTTGAGTCTTTTTACTGGGATGAATATTTATTTTATACATTAGGCAACATCAGTGATAACTAACATTGTGCTTAATTATGGATCTTATAGGCATTAGGTCTCATGTCCATGATGTCTGAAGTATACTTTCAAGTAGTTTAAGTAATTACCCACGTTCCCCAGCCCCTGATTCATTATCACTGTGATCATTTAAATGAGTCATAATAGTTCTTATTTTAGCCTGTTTTGTCCTTGTGCAGTTAAATGTCATGGAATAAATTCAAACTAAATATGAAGGTAAAAACTCCTGCATTTATTAGCCTAATGAGGGAACCATTGTTAAATGTCAGAAGTCTGTTGTTGCTCTACCACAGGTTTGATTGTGAGTAAAGCTGTGGGGGAGGTCTGATCCCATTGTGTTCTGGCATTAAAAATAACCCACTGTGATGGGCTTTTTGTAAGGAAAGGTCAACTTAAGCAAAAATAATGGCTTAATTAACAGCCTGAATTTTATTTGAAGGAACACAGAAGATCTGTTTTTGGAAAACAAACCTCCAGAAGCTGATTACTTATCAGTCCTGATGCGAGAGGATGCAAAGAAAATCTACAGAGGACAATCCGAGGAAGAGGGCCAAGCCATAGACTGAGTTTTTAAGATAATTCTATATCTTTTTTGACAAAATATAGGGAGTAAAAAAAACAATATTGAACAAGTAATGCTAAAGTGGGCTGAAAAAACAGACCTAAAGCTCAGTAAATCAAGAACATACATTTAAACAATATTAATATCTGTTTAATCGCAGAGCGACAAAAACAGAAGTCCAAACAGGTCCATATAGAGTAATTTATTGTTTTTGATTATCAAAAAAATTTGAGAGCTTATGCATATTGTTTAAATGACACAATATGATCTGCATCGCCAATCAGCTACGGAAATAAAGAGATCCTGGTAAGATTTGTGATTTTCATCACTTAGACCAGGGATGGGCAAATGGCCAGTTGCTGCCCCTCCACGCCATCAATGTGGCCCGCCAGTCAATTTTTAAATATAGAAGTTATGCACACAGGAGAAAAATGCTAGGGAAACATAAAACATAGCTATACTGTTAAACTTTCAAAAGCTTTATGAAATGTATTTAAAAGACACAATATACTAAAATAACTACTAAATCTCTGTCACTTGCCTGAAAAAGGTAACTGAAACCGGCCTTAATTCTGTGTTTAGCTTGTTAACTCAATTTTGTTATTCTCATTTGAGTAAAAATGTTCAGGTCTTGATAAAATATCTCCTTTTCTTTATTTCTAAGATAAAAGTATAAGAAGCTGTATTTGTTAAAATGAGAGCATCCTACAGTAGCTACTATGGGGATCTCTGGCAATGAGATACTCATGTTGCTAAAGCTGCCCATCCCTGACTGAGACTAATTAAGGAGTTAATTAAATTTCTACCTAACTTTGAATCTTTGCACTTCCTTAAAGTTGGTCATCCCAACCTTCCCTCTGCAGGTTCAGCCACTGGAACCATTCCCACCACTGTCCTGTCTTACTCGGACTTCATCTCCCGTCCAGAGGAGCACGGCAGCATCATCCGCTTCGACAAGGGTGAGAGGGAAAAGCACTGTCGCGTGGTGGTCATCGATGACTCTCTGTACGAGGAAGAGGAGAGCTTCAATGTCACTCTGTCGCTGCCTGTTGGGGGGCGTCTGGGGAAGCACTACCCAACCAGTAAAGTCAACATCTTGGAGGATATGGATGACGGTAAGACAAATCACTCTGATGGAAACATGTTTCATCAGCACTAACAAGTTTTAATTGATTTTTGCTGGCTTGATGCATGTCTGTGCACTGCTTTAACTTCAAACATCACATACTTGTGGACACCTGCATGCGTGAACAAACAGTGTGAGGGTGTAAATTGACAGTGCTGTGAATTCTGCTGTTTTGAATTGTTGTCAGAACTGCATTTTACAGAAATTCTCCTAATTAAACTTGTTTACAAACTGACTGTATAGAAAAGAGTGCAGAAACTCTCTGACACCCACCCTGCACCCTGAGCAGACAGATGGAATCAAAACCTGCCTCATTGTCGTTCAGACGTTTTAATTAAAGCCAAGACTCACGTAGGACCCCAGTGGGATTACATTATCACACAGGTCCCATGTTTACTTTAATTCTGTAACAGCTCAAAGGATAATGATCATATCTCTTACAGGAAAAAAAGGTGTAAAATATTTACCTGGGGAAAGAAAAGCCTGCTGGGAAATCCCTGTTACCAATTACCAGACATCTCCACCAGCTCATTCCCCAGCAATTATTTAGCCTGGCAGCACACTAGGAGGTTTTCAGAATGTTACCAATTTTAGAAATGAGGGAGTCCACAGAGATGAGGACAGTTTCAATCAATTGTTAACATTATAATGAACACAGAAGACAGTCAGAATCAGAATCAGAATCAGCTTTATTGGCCAAGTATGTTCACAATACACAAGGAATTTGGTGGTGTTACTCGTGGAATGAACAGCGGCAAATCTAAACATAAACAATGGAAAAAAACATATACACATATGACAGAAAAATAGATATATACACATTTGGTGCAAAATACACAATGCAGTGCAAATTGAATGAGTGACCAGTTTATGTGAATGTATGACCATTCAGCAGTGCAGCAGGTTTATATTTCAGCTAGTCAAACAACTTGCTGTTTGTTGTAATTTATAAAAACTTGTGTGATCTAGTGTGACTTCAGAGGGAAAACAAATATTAAATTCTCATTTTATTTAACCAGGAGTACCTCATTGAGATTAGAATCTCATATACAAGAGTGTCCTGACCCAAACGAGCAACAGAACATTTATAAAGTTACAGATATGGAACAATTAGTCAAGTACGAGGGAAGGAGGCCAATTTTAGCCATATAAATCAATATGTGCCAATGATTCATTCTGCAAATGATCTTAGAAGGCCGCCCAATTTGTTTGGTACAGAGGAAGATCAGTGTTATCAGCTTTCTGTCCTGACATGAATTCTTTTTTGCAGCAAAAAAAAAAACAGATACAAACTAGAAGTGCGCCATTAGCACAGATCTTTGCCAAGACCTTTCTAACTTTGTTGGCCAAATTATTATCAAAAAGGTGGAAAGCAAATCTTTTAGAAAAAATCTGTATCTGCATCCTGATCTGGATCACCACCAAAATCTAATCACTTTTTCCTTGTGTCATGACCAACATATCCTGAAAATTCAGTGAAAATGGATGAATGTAGACCTTTGAAGGACGAGGTTTAATAAGAATGATTTTGAAGGAATGCTGCTCATCATGATCAGTCTCAGGGGTGGAAATAATTTAATTACATAATGTTACGGACATTAAACAGTTTTTGTGTTATTGTTCTTTTTGAGAAGGTATTAAATGAGACTTCTGCTTTTGCCTAAGTAATTCCTCTAGCAAGAATTGTACCATGCTATATTTCACGAGGTAAAAAATGTATGCCATGCTTAAGCAGTTAAAGCGCTCTACCAACTAGTTTTGCCAGGATAGCAAAATTTGAACTTTGTTTCTGATACCAACTTTAATACCATAATAATCAATACTGGATCAGTGGTGGTTCATTGCTTGGTTCATTCATTATCCTCTTCATTACTTTAACCTCCACTTTTACCAAGCTTCTCTCTACTTCTCCATATTACTGTCAGAGTTTTCTGCCAACACTGCTACAGGTGGTATCAGTTACCTTGTTAACAAGTAACCTTTGAGATGACTGCTGTTGACACTGGAAAGCAGTTAGATTGTCTCTTCACTACCATAAGTTAAACCTCAACTCATCTTGTTGCAAGGACCATGTTATCTAAATTCCCATTATGCATAGTGTGACCAGTAACCATGGCATTGTTTACTTATGCAGTGGGAAAAGCAGGCTGTGATGACTTAAGGTAAAGTGTGCCATGGCTTGTTTTATGATACTGCATTGTGAATTCAAAGGAAACATGCAATAATATATTGATTTATTATCTGAAACAAAGCAAAGCAAATGAGCTGCAGATGGAACAGCACCATCAGGTCTTAATAATCTGCCAATTTCACAATACAACCGGCCTCCATTGATATCCTGTCTCTAATCTATTTGATATTAGGTACCGTAATTTCTCGTATATAACACGCATTTTTTGCTCTTAAATAAGGTCTAATTTTCGGGTGCGTGTTATACAAAAGCTCAAGCAAAATATGTAAAATATTTCGTCTCACCAAGCCGAAATATTCTCTCTCTCTGCGAAACATTACCACCAAACTTTTGTAGTTTTCATAAAACTCACTGTTAAACTGTTCTAATCCAATATTTTGTGTCTTAATTAGTTTACCTTTTGTAATGATAATGTAATTCTCAAGCGTTACGGTACTACTCACGTGTAAACACAAAGGGCGTTGCCATCTTTTCAGCAAGGGGACTGAAATAGCTGCGCTGTGATTGGTCGAAGACATCGGCATGTTGATAGCTACTATCTGATTGGTCGGTACACTACGACTGCGCATGCTCTGGCAGAAAACATGTAAGTGCGCATGCATGAAGCACAAGGTATTTCCACATCCGGTTGAGAGAGAAAACCGTGTACGGTATTTGTTGTGAAAATACTGAAATTTCATTAATGACAACTTTGAATAAAGGTTATTATTGAGTTGCCTAAGAGAGTAAGGTTTGGGCAAAATGTGGGTGCATGTTGTATATGAATACAGCGTTTTTCCTGGAAAAAAGCATGAAAAAATTGGGGTGCATGTTATAAATGAGGTCGTGTTATATATGAGAAATTACAGTAATATTGCCACAGTTGATCAAAAGGCAATCCTTGTCTGCTAATTTTTGTTTAAAATATGCGATTGGCTCATCAAAAGAAAATTACAGATTCGATCACCTGGTTTAACCCCATGTGCATCTTTGGGATGTCAACAAATCGCCCATCCACTCATTCACTTGTTGGTCACTGCTGCTGCTTCTCTGTTATTAAAGAAAAATAAAAAACTTTTTTAGAAAAAAAAATGTATTTCAAGTCCTCGAAACATCCCATATCCTGTAAATCAATTATCTTTGCTTTTAATGTTATTAGAAGGGGCTTGGAGAGCATAACATTGCACCTTTCACAAAACTCTGCTCTTCACAGGCAGATACCATGACTGTTTTGGAGGTCTGCTCCATGGCCTGTAACCCTTCCTCCCCCCTCCCATCAGGCATCATCTGGACAGCCAATCCGCACTTTTGCAGAAGACGTGTGGATGGCCCCTGAGTTAATGTTCCTAAATGTATCACCTTTTATTTATTGCATTGGTATTGGACAATCTCGCTTACAGGAGATCTGGCCACAGAAGGGCCTGATCTGGGGCGTCCCATTGAACCGATATCATTTCAGTATCAGCTATAATGACAACACTAGTTGATGTGAAGCACTGATTAAAGCCCCACTATGTAAGATTCAGGTTTGTCTGCTCTCGAGGGGCCTCTCTGGTCGTTGGGTGTAATTGCACTGTCATAACACAGCGCCTCACAGCAACGTGCATTTGTTGACATACAGAGCCAGGAGAAGTGAGTTGACAGGACGTCCAAAGACAGAAGAAATAGTGAAATAGTGAATGACCGAGCGTCACAGCGCCATGGATATCTCCAGCAATCTGAGATACTCGCCGGCATATAACCGCTGGTAGCATTTAGTGACAAAACAACGTCCGCCAAGTTACACAAAGCATGCAATGCTACGGAGCAACCACCGACTGAAACCAAGCGTTGAACGGGGGAAAACCCGACGAAAACATAACTTACCTCTCCAGCAGTAACTTTGCAAGCTCGGCGTCCGTCTTGCAATTTTCCATCTCCCGACGCTCTCGCCACCGAGCAAAGTGGGCAGTGTTAATTCTAGTTTTGTTCCTTGCATTGTCCGATAGTCTCTTTTTGGCCCTTGAATCTGGAGAAAGAGTCCTCCTCACACGCTTTGCGGATGCCATGGCTGCTACTACTACATGCAAAACACCGACTTCTTTAGCTGGAAGCCAAATCTCGCGTAGTGCCGTAAAGCAGTTTGCACTTCTCCCAGCATCTCGCGATATGTGTCCCCGTCACGGGAGCAAAAGTTACATAGCCCCTAAACAGAGCAGGGAAGCGCTATGGGGGGAAGGGGGGCGGGCTATTCTCTCTGTTACAGCGCCGAGCTCCAATGAACAGACTTTGGAGAGAATATTTGAAGGCTCAAAAGATCTGCAGCGCTACTTTAAATGTAGCCTTTTGCTCTATTTTTTCACCCAGTTCTCAGATCCTACAGTATATGAAATATAGTTAAGTGCAATAGTTGGCACAGAAGTTATTCAAGTTTTTAGTTATGTGAGTAAACATGTGCTGCTAATGTTGATGGGAATTTTCAATGAGAGCCTTATAAATAAAAAGATGCTATTAACTCCAATGTACCAAAGTGATAGCTCATATTAAAAGGTGAACTCTGTAGATAATTAATCAACAAATAAATTTGATCCACTTGAACTATTCCAACGAAATGAGCTCAAGGTGTGTTTTTCATCCTTTATAGCTTTACCCTCCTCATTAAGCAGAACTTCACCTCGTTATTATTTGTCATAATCTGCAGAAACATTTTGGCTGCCACCCAAGTCGTCTCAGAACAATGAGATCAGATTTATCAAGAGACTTCATTTTTTCTAAGACAAAGTGAAGTGGTCTTAGTCTTCATCATCACAATTTCCCTCAACCTGGAAACTTTTTCATGTGGTATGTGGGCCAGGTTAGACAAAATCTGAGACTTCCTCTGTAAACACTTCACTCCTTCCTCCTTCTTCCTTTGTTAATACTCTTTTATACTGTCATTAATAATTTGTACCATGAAGACTAGAGTCAGCGAGGACTTGTCATGCTATTGGCAGGCGGGATAAATAAAACAATGATGACTTACAACTGAGAACTCATTTAGGGATATGAGCAACTGTGTGTGTTTGTGTTTGTGTGTGTTTGTGTGTGTGTGTGTGTGGAGGCATCTTGGGGCTAGTTAACAAGAAACATGACACACTGTCTGATTGTTGGTAAAGTGTCAGTAGACTTCAGTGGAGCTGTTGAGTTCAAAGGAATGCAAATGTGTTTGTGAAGGCCCGGCTCCACTGAGAGATGATGTGTCATTTTTAGCCTCCCGAAGGATAACTCACCTGCAGACGGAGCTCTGATACCTGCATCTCAACAGTCAGACTGCAATGAGAGAGTGGAGGTGATGTGTGTGCATGCAGCAGCAGGTTTGGTGATTAAGAGACCCTCGGTCAAATATCTAAAAACAGGCTGTCTCTTATTAAGATTATGGGATCGTAACATGTTAACAAAATAATCTGAGGCTTTTTAAAAAAAAGAAAATAAATGATTACAATTACAGAATCAAGAAAACACACTGTCTAAAATGTACAAATTTATTGGCAATGTTTGGATAAGCGGTTTAATTCTAGTAATAAAATATAATTTATCTCAATTAACTTGTGTAGATAAATTGTAAAATTGCACAAATAAGTTGACAATGTTTTCAAACGAAGCACAGAGGTTATTGCTGTGGAGTAAAGATTTCCTTTGCTTCCTGCTAGTTTTTCAAATGTTTTCTACCTTTTGTGCAGTTTAGACAATTTTCAGAAGTTTGCCATATTTTTAACAGAAAGAGAGCATGGAACAACTTAGTTAAGCATCATTACCATATACCGTATCTCTAAAAGACTCTTAAGCAAGACACAAAATCAAAAATATGCAGACAAAGTCATTAGCCATAACATTGATGCATGTTAAAACTGGAGAAAGAAAGCTGCAGTGTTTTAGCTCTGTAGATGTGCGAGTGACCGGTGAGGCTGGTGATTGTTTTAGACCACTTTTACCACAGAACTTTGATGATGTGCAGTGAAAACAACACTTCTGATGTTCAGACATATTTGAGTATGTGTTACTCTCCTTGCAATCAAATAATCTCACATAACATAGGTTGTTTTTATCCATCCCAGCCCAAATTTAAATAAATAAATAAATGATAGGAAGAAATTTTCCTGTCACAAAATTGCAGGGATATGTTAGCAATGTTTGGACAAGCCAGTGAACTGGCTGAGAAGAAAGGCATCATTTCCACCTGCTTTTCACTCCTATCTATGCAACTTAGTGTTCAGAAATCTGGCCACCATTTACACAAACAAACAAATCACCAAGTTGCAGATTAGATGGGAAACATCATGCTAAAGCAAACTAGTTTAGTAAAGATAAAGTAATAAAGAAACATATCATTACACTACCTAAAGAAATAAAACATGACTGTCAGTGGTAAATTGACATGGTCTTAAGTGTGAAAAAGCTTGCAAAAGTTTGGACGAACAAGTGCATTTTTCAAGGTGAAAGGGTTTAATTTCCACAGTCTTGTTCAATTGCTACCAATGTAATTTAGGCAATGTGAAGGAATTTGCCCATATTACTTTCAACCAAAAGAGAGAGAACTCTGTCTAAGTCACATTAGTATGTAGCGGGTATTTAAGTAAAGCAAATTGATTTGTAGAACAAAAAGAAAAGTAATATGTTATCATTAGTAAAAGCAAGAAAATGTCCTGGGATGCATGATATTGGTATTGGCAGATAAAAGCTTAAATCTTTCTTTACTGATATTGGTGGATACCAGAATTTATGAAAATATTTACATCCTTTTTGGCTGTATATAAAATGCATGTATTGGATGTGATATCAGCAAAATGTATGTATGTACCATTATGCTCCACTTTATAAGGTTACTTTATAAAAAAAAAATGCTATGTACATGTAATCAAAAGGTATAATGTACAATAAACAATATCACTCACCATAGAAATGTTTTTTTTTTTTCTTATTTTTTTATCATATAGATGGTTACAATAAGAGGAAAAGATTAATTTCAGAGGGGAAGAGATCTGGTGTCTTTACAAAACCAGTGTAAATGTATTTTATGTGAAATATTGTCATACTGGATATTGAATAAAAGAGATCCTCCCTGTAGAAAGTAGGATTTCTGGGGAAATTTCCTAAAAATGAACAAATAAGATTGCAATGTATAGCCCTCACTTCTCACAAATTTCTCCCACTGATGTTGCCAAACTGTTTGTCTATTTGTGCAGTTTAGACACTGTGCAGGATATTGTTTGCAACATTTCAACTAATGAAACTAACGGCACTTTCTTAATTGAACAACTAGGTTGGTACATTACATGAGAGCAAAATAGTATTGAGTAAAACTAAATAATCTAGAAAAGTCTCATTAATGACTGAAACAAATTAAAATGGAAAATTGGCACTCGGCAAAAACAAATCTGCAGAGTCAAACCATTCATGTCTGTTTCACGCTCTTTTCAAAAACCTTAGTAAACATTGTCAAACTCATTTGTGAATTTGAACGGTGCACATTGAAATACAAACCATATCATTAAAAGAAATCTAAGATGTTTACCTCATATTTACTGCACCTTGAGGACCCTGGAGCATGGGGCCCCACAGTGATTGCCGAGCAATGCCTAAAAGTAAAACCCACTCTGTGTGTGTATGCCTGTGAGTGCTGTTTGTGTGTGTGCAGTTAGAGCTAAAGCATCAAAAATAAGTGGTGAGAGAAACACTTGTGTACGTGCTGCTGCTCTCCCTTGCCCCATTTTTCCTTCCCCCAGGTCAAAGTCAAGTTCAGTCTGTCTTTCTCCTTCCATCTATTTCTCTCTCTTTCACACACACTTGCAGAGTTCTCTCACTTTAACTGCAAAAAAAAGACCCAGGGGTGTCTGCTAGATTTAGTGCTTTATCAGATTAAACTCTACAGTACCTGTCTCCCTGAGTGTCGGGCTCCGCATGGCTGCACACCCTGACTCAAAGTGAGTGTTGTCATCTCCTCGTTCCCTGCCGAGGAGGGACGACTGTCAGTCTCTCTCAGCCGGGTGCATACAGCCACAGCTGAGTTTGTAGAATCATAGATTAGCTGAGAGAAGTTCTTGGAAAGCCCTCTCCTTCATTTTAATACTGGGACAGCCTCAGTGTTGGTCACACTGCAGAGGGAGCAGATCAGGTCATCCAGTACCTGCATGGATGGTATAGAGAAAGTTTTCTTCTTCAGGAGGTGGACTGCTGCAGGCCTGGAGCTAGGAGAAGTTAGTTCCATCGGGTCTCGTTTTAATGGAACTTCTTCCATCCTTACACCAAATTATGTAGATTTTCAATTCAGCAGATTTTAAAAGGCTGCTCTCCTGCATTTGTCCTTAGTTAATGTCATAAGGAAAAAGGATCATATCTATCTTAAATGGAAAAAATACATTTAAAAATACAATTAGCAGAGTTTAGTGTTTGTAAAAGAAGAAACATCTCAAGTTAGCCTTCAGTGTTTATCAAATAAATGAAAGGAGATCTTGAGAAAACAACCAGAAGATCGTTGTTATCACAGCAAAACTGGGTGAAATAAAATGTATCAGTGCAGGTCTTGTCTTGGTTTCTACATAAAACAAATATAAAATAGCACTGTAGTTCCTCGAGTGTACAAGTTTTTCTTATACAAGTTATTTGGTTCCCTGGTTTTTTGTCTGGTACTCCTTTAATTTTACCCTCTGTTATACAGCAGTTACAGAAAATATATCATATCCATTCATTATTTTTCCTCAGTAATGATACTAATTGGTACTGTATTTCATAGTGATGGAAAGCCTGATAGTCACCTTTACATCAAGGTACAACTTGTTAAGACTTTGCATTTGTGGAATGAGCAACATGATTAAACTTGTGGGTAGTACCGTAAAAAAAAAGTGCCAAATCGCCTTTTCTCCTGGAATAAAGCCTACGATTCCTCAGTGAAGTAAGGGTGAGGAACTGGTCTTCTCGGGCGTTTTGTCTTCCTAGGATGCGGTCTGTCTTTGACATCACCATACTCACAGAACTTGGTCTGAAGTTTGGAAATGGTACGAGGGCTGACACCAAATTATGCTGCCACTCTGACTTCCAAGTTGGCTAACAAAAATACCTCATCCCTGCACTACTCCAGCAGCCACAATCACACATGCGTGCCTGTATGTTTGAAAAGCACAAGATTTTTAACATAAATCATAGGTTCTTCCTCTCCAAAAAATGAATTTCTAAAATGAATGTGCATCTTTCACAGCATTAATATCTGCAATGTTAAGAGTGATTAGCATGTTTATTTTACTGACGTGTTTATCATACTTTGAAACATCTCATTTTAAGTAGGTAAAGAGGAGATGGGTGTACCTGTAGGTTTATTTTTGTGTTGTTTTTGCTCTTTTGACTGCTTTCCTCTGCAATCCATTAATCAAAAAAAAGCTTTAAAAAAAAACAAACAAAAAAAAAACATGTAGTGCGTTTGCTAGTGCTTTGCGTAATATTCTGTAATTACAACAGGTAATCCATGGCTGCAGAGGCTTAGTCATTATTTTAGAGTCAGTGCAAGGCAGTGCTGCTGAAATGTTTGAACAATGGCTTAAGGAGCTTTATTTTAACATGAGATGTTGCACTGCAGTTGTTGCATATTAAGTATAGAAGTATTTGTCTCTCTTATGTGCAAATGGCGATTATACCTAAATGTTCTTTTTATTTCTGTTAATGGTTTGAAATTTTACTTTGTGGGCTGTAAATAAACATGAGTAGCCTACCTGAGTACCATCTATATGTTTGAAATTCTGCCATGGTGAGGTGGAATAAACATGCATGTCCATGGGCTTCTAATAATGAACTTTGAAGCAGTTTTTTTTTATCAGTCTTTTTCTTCAGTCATGATGCATTTTTTTGTCATTTAAGGATTTTTATTAAATGCATAGTATGTAAAAATCAACCACCAGGGGCCTCTCAAGCAAAAGAAAACAAGAGATAATAAGTAGAGACCAAAAGTGTTGGACAGGGAGTCACCTGCTATAACCTCTGCCCGCCGTCACCAGTTTTCTTGTTTTTAGTTTGAGGACTCTATTCCATGAACATTACACTCCATGAAGTGTGCTTACTAAACGGCAAACCAGTGTTTCATGAATACATTTTATGAACGGGTGAGATAATCTTTTGAAAGAGATCTTACTGTTAGCTATTTGTAAAGCATTCTGGACCATGAACCAGGTCCAATTTTAGAGGCTTTTTTCATTTTTATCTGCAATAGATACATTAGTTTGTCATTAAGTGAAAAAAACCTCATGAAGTGCAGTTTTTGTAGAAAAAAATCCTGAATTATAAAATAGCAATAATACCCAATACCTGCACTTGTGCCACAAAGTCTTCCTGGAGGTGCACTTTGCTGGAAGTGCACTGAAAGTGTATTAAGTACACAAGTAGACAAAACTGTTCAAAGCAGAAATGTGACACTTTTGCAAACATCAGTCATTCAGTCATTTCAGTTTACACTGAATAGACAGTCTTCAAGGAAAAAAAACAGCAAAACAAAGCCCTGTGAAGGCTGTGCTAACTGCTCTTTATCATCAGGAAAATGATTTTCCAGTTTCTTTTCACACTACTGCGGAATCAGCCCGGTGTTTTCACTGACAGACACACGTCTGTCTATATTGATTTAATTTTTAGACTTGTCTGCTCTAGTTATGGGCATAGATCATCAACATTTCTTTACTCTGTGCCTTGCAGCCACTTGGCTGCCCTGATCTTTATTACATTTAACACCATCTTGTCTGTCCATACCTGGAAATAAAAGCAGAAGAAAGTGATATTTGTCACATTTTACTTTGTATTTCAACAGCCCATATCTTAATGTCCGCCCACAAGGAATATCACTGTCTTAACGGGAATTTCTTGTTATTAAACTTTCCATTAAAATTTTATAAGAAATTTCTCCTCTATCACATCACTTTTTTGCCTTCATTTGGCTTCCCTGCCAGTCAGATCTCAAGGATAACAACCCCTCTGCTCCACCATATGATATCTGCTAGAGACGTTGCAACACAACAATGGATTCTGGGTCATGGCCTTCGGGGAAGTGTGGTATAATGCTTGTGCGAGGGTCACATTAAGGGTTTAAGAGGGTGCCCTCGGACAATAACACTTGATAAATGGGACACCCTACGGCCTTGCATCCCTTATCAGCAGTGGGACTTTGGAGTGCACAAGGTCACAATTTCAGGTATTGGGACATGGCAATTGTTAAATAAGTCATGTCTGTCATGGCGGCTTGGTAACCACGGCTACCATGACAAGGCACATCACATAGCAACTCTAAAAATGATGGATTGTTCTGTCTCAGAAAATCTAAGGAAAAAGTTTTACTACTGGATTAAAGAGAACTCAGTAGAAACCAGTTTAAGATGGTTTGAGCTCTGTGACATGGCACATCATCCATCTTGGCGTATCCTTGAGAAGATGGATACACTGTGGCCAAAAAAGGGAAGTCATGTTCAACAACAATACTCAGTTAGACCGTAGTATTAAAAACTGATTAGTAACTTAGGGGCCAAATGCATGCAATGAAAATATCCCCCACACCATTGCACTACCACCACAAGCCTAAACCATTGGCACAAGGCAGGATGGATCCATGCTCTCATGTTGTTTGGGCTACATTCTGACCCTAGCATCTAAATATTACCGCAGAATTCTAGACTCATCAGACCAGAAAACACTTCCAGTTTTCCATTGTCCAATCTTCATGAGCCTCAGTTTCCTGTTCTTAGCTGACAGGAATGGCATCCAGCGTGTTCCTCTGCAGTCGCAGTTCATCTTCTTCAGGATCCCATATGTTGGGCATTCAGAAATGCATATCTTGTTTTGAAACAAGTGGGAATTTGAGTTACTGTTGCCTCTATCCTCTTAAACCATCTCTGGCCTCTGGCAGAAACTGCAGCTCATTGGATTTTTTCTCTTTTTTGCACTGTTCTTGGTCAATTCTAGAGATGGCAGTTTCTGAGACAGTTACATTCAGACTACTCTGGCACCAACAACCATGTGATGTTCAACATCACTTAAATCTCTTTTCCTCCTGGTGCTTCACTTGTACGTCAGCAGGTTGTTCTTGAGCACGTCTACAATTAAATGCAGTGAGTTCCTGCCATGTGCTTGGCTGATCATCTTTTTGCTTTGATGAGCTTTTTAACAGATATACATAAAAAAGTGTCTGATGAGTGTATATTTACCTTTGCCATGCAGGTTATGTTTTTGCCTGTGTTTGTCTGTTCTTGCTTGACCCAGGGATCGAACCAGGGACCTTCTCGCTGTGAGGCACGTGCACTACCTGCTGCACCACCATGCCACCTGTAATCTATTATTATATATCAATAATATGTCATTATAATGTGAGCTACTTTGACGGAGATTTGTCAACATAGAATTTGTAATTTTTGTTATAACTCTAGAAAAAGCAAACAACGAAATAGTTTATTTAAAAATATATATATATAAAATAAATGACTAAAGATCACAAAATGGGTAAAAGTTTCCAGCAAGGGAGTGGTGGATGATCCACAGTCTAGACCAGATGATAACCACTAAACTTAAAGATAGTTTATAAGAAAAAAAGGCCCTAAGGTTGTGTTTGCAAAGAATTTTCTTCAATCTTTGAAGTCAGTCACTTCCTTCCTAAAACAGAGCCCCTGCCCCCTCTCCTTTAGAGGACAGCTGAGAATCCTCCATAAACTGCATTTAAAGGAGCAGTGACACACAAATGGCTACAGACACCCACATGCAATAATTATCACAATTTGGGTTTTACACCTGCCCCAGCCCTCACACACACTTCACAGTGCTTACCCGGAGGCGTGGCTCCTGAGGGGGTGAGAGGATGTAGTCTTCACTCATCACTCATCGCTCGCCTTGTCATAGTTTTGAGAATTTGTCATCCCTGGGTGCAGTTGGGACATGTGTGAACGCAGACATATACATTAGCTCTGCGGCATATGTTTCTTTGAGCTTTAAAGGAATGTGATCCAGAGAAAAAACAGTGTTTACAGATATGTGACATGTTTCAACACTGCCATAATCGCTAAAAAAGCAGCTTCCTGACTGTTAGCAGGGTATTTGATCAGATGTTTTTTTTACCCCATCTGTTTTCCCTCCTACACAGTCTGCTGTCTACCTCTTTAGTCTGCTATTGTGCATATTCACCAGCGTCTCATTTGCATTACAAACCTGCACTTCATCTGTAAGGTGAGGCAGAATGTGTAGGAAGGAAGAAAGAAAAATAGTTGCATTGAGAAAGCGAATGTTTAGGTTGAGAGAGAGGACACAGCTTGCACTTGATGTTTAGATTTTACCGTTGCCCTGGGCTGTCACTTTTATTATTATTATTTTTTTCAAAAATAAGTCAGAATATAACTGCAGTATCACTCCTTTCGTTATGTGCACTATTCTTAGCTTTTGTTGTGTGGCCCAGTTAAAGAATATAAATAAAATATTAAAGTATGTATAAAGGAGAGAAAAGCATCTCCGGACTGCTGAAGTATTTGATCATGACACAAAAAATGATACGCCTGCTATTTTTGGATAACATGCCAGAACGTAAGAAAAATAGCAGAGGAAGAGACTTAAAACAGAGCAGAAGAACTTTTATTCTTCAGGTTTTTTTAACTCGATGGGGGGTGGGGTGGGGGGTGTAAGAGATAAAGCTGTCAAATACTCAGTGGACTGCCTCCACTTTGCTGCCTCAGGAAACAATACCAGTTCAAACAAGCCTTTGAGCAGTCTAGCGGGCTGCTGTCTGTTTCTTACCCAGGAAGAGACAAATGCACGCACGCAGGTCTTGTTTTTCAGTGCTAACTGCATCCTTGTATCTGCTGAAAGTAGTTATTTCTGTCAGAAGAGTGGCAGCAATGAGGTTGGATGGGAGGCCAGGCCGGAGGTCGAGGGGCCATGCTCCCCTGCAGTTTGACTCGAGACTAATGGGGTCTGTCGCTGTTTGACCTCTGTGCTTGGCTGCTGGCTTTTACAATTGAATCATGTCAGACGGCGGGTGGCTGCTGACAGCTCTAATGTTACTGCAGGTGCACAAGTAAGGAGAGAAGACAAGTTAAGTTCACAAAAAACAAACTGCAGGCATGAACCCAGGGTCAGAAGAGGTTAAATGGCTTAAGTGACAATCAGCACTTTGATGTGGAGTTTGAGCGCTGGTGGACAAAGTACACAACAGGATTACTTCTGTCATAGTGTAGATTGACTAGTTCTGGTCATATACAAGTGAAAGTATCCCAGTCAAGTTATCCCTGGAGTTAAAGACATTAAACTAGAAGTGTCCCCATAGCACATACCTCTGTCAAGGCATTTCCAACATTGTCTGATCAGTTATTGTCAAAATTGTGGAAATTAACCCTTCTCTCACTGTTAAGTCCTTGTCTCTTGTTCTCTGACCAACATTCCAAAAATACCTCAAAATCCTTTAGAAACTTTTGAGTTATCAGTGGAAATGTGGAAAATTGCCCTGTCTCTTGATATTAAAAAGTCCTTGAAAAACAGTCCTGGATCCATATTAAAATTTCAGATCCCCACCAAGATCTAATAACCTCTTCTTATTGCCATGACTAACATTCCTTAAAAATGTCATAAAAATCCTTTAATATATTTTTGAGTTATCCTGTTCACAAACTAACAAGCAAACTAACTAATGAACTAACTAACTTACTGACCTACATCAGCAAAAACATATCTTCCTTCGTGGAGGTAATAAAAAAACAGAAAACTGGAAACTGGATTTCTAAATTAATAACCAGAATAACAATTTAACCTTGTATACAGTTTATATTTTGAGTTGAGCACCCATATCACAACAAGTATTTCCGAAAGGTTTCATCTTGCAGTTATAATGGGACATAGTAACTCTTTATGGCAACTGTGATGACTGAGCCACCATGACAGCCGTGCCACATTTATCATTGCTGTGGAAACACTTGTATATCAAACTGTGCTGCACAAAGAAACAGGACTTGCCTCTCAATTTTTCTGATCTGGTTCTGTATCTCAGTCATGTTTTGTGTGATGGATCATGACTGTTCTCTGGCTGCTGGCCATTCTGTCACTCAAACTTCCCTCATAATGAGTAACATTCCCAAAGCTCTGTGATGGAGAGACCAAACTAGACTTTTTCATGTTCAGCAGAAACCTCCTTCACCTCTGACTGCCTAGTCTGTTTACTTTTTATGAATGGAGGGCTCAATGCAGCAACAAACTTTGTTTGGTTTTGTCAACTTGGCCATTGAAGTCCTTTTTTTCCTTTTTAATTCTTTTCCATTCTGAGGTGTTTTAGGACACTTTTTCCAGAACAGCAAGGGGTTATTGAAACTCTTTATTCTCAAACAGATCTTTTTTTTTTTTTACTTTTAGGCAAAAAAAAAGGCATTTCCGCAAACATTCTTGATGCAAGTTATGATCGTATTTTTTTAAATAAACACATTAAAAAGTCTGTTTTTTTTACGTCTGTATTCTATATGGCTAGTGAAACATACAAGTTTGAACTCAAAAGAGCTAGAACTGTTCAAGTTTGTGACCATTTTTTTTCTTGATATATTTGAAAAATCATGGTGACATTTTGCTTATTTGTTGAATTTTGATTTTCCTGAGCTGACTTTGAATGGATCATTATACAGCCACTGCCTTGCGCTTGTTAGGGCCCACTAAGGCTCATTAAGTTTCTTTCTAATGGTCACACTGACTTCAGCAAGGAATTAAAAATGGATCACAATCATTATCCAGTGGGACTGTAACAAAGTTTACTTTTCAAGGCCATGAACCTGCTGCAGAGGCCGGTACATTATGACCTTTTCGTGGAGTTACCAGAGGTTTTTTATTCCAGATCATAGCAATAAGGTTAGATATGTTCTGCTTTATAAAATGCATTAAGCTGCTCAATGTTTATCTTCCCTACTGCAAAATCTGACAAATGCTTTTAATAAAATGATGCTATGTCACAGGCCTCGTGAGGCTTAAAAAACATATTGATAAGCTCAAACATGATTGACTTTTCATTTCTGGCAAATGCTGAACTATCTTTTTTCCTACTCTGACCATGATTATAAGAATGAGGGGTCCCATATTGTGAGTGTAGGTGTATATTGCAGCCTGTCCCCCCTAAGATCAGTGGGGTATTTTGGCCAAACTTTAGCACATTGCTGCTCACGGCAGGAGTTTATTCACCCCTGCACGGTGACAAGGTATAAAAACAGCAGAGAAAACATGGAGAGAAAAAAGGCGATAAGTTAAAACTGTTTGTACTCGAAACTGAGAATACCCCAATTCACGTGTGTGTATTTAAGTGTGAGCATCATACCGAAAGTTGCAGTGTTTTATTGAAAGTTGTCGCATCCCTTGACTGTTCAGTTAAGTATGTGACGTCATATAGTGCTTTTACTAAACGGCATACCAGCATCGACGTTTTTAATTTACTGAAAAATATTCACAGACTGTTCACATTGGTTTTGCAGTTTAGTAATAAACACTATATGAAGTTCAGATTCAGATTCAGATTTCTTTTATTGTCATTGCACATGTCACGGGTACAGAGCAATGAAATTTCATTTCAGTACAACCCGTCCAAGAACATACAAGAGACAGTGACACATACAGGGGGGACAGGAACAGGAAGACTGTCAAGTCGCCAGCAAGAGCAGCTCCCCGTTTTCTTAGATGAGAAAAGGGAGAACAGGAAGTGCCATTTTGTCTTACAAATTTGTCATTTTAAAAGGGAGTGTTCATATGTGGCAAACAGTCTCCCCTTTATGCAATTTTTGTTCTTTGCTCATCACCTCTTGATATTTTTAAGGCCAAGGGATGTGCTGACAGCTTAACAACCCTTGTGACAACATAGAGACACAAGCTATTCCAACCAGAATTGTTCTTTGAACCAGACTGTACATTGTCTCTTAAACATGCAGTGTGTGTGTACCATGCCATTACCATGTTTATTTCAGCTGTGAAACAATTGCATGTTGTGTAAATCTGACTTCCACTGCTACTGCAGCAAACTTTAAGTTGACACTCAGATTTTGGCACTTCTGCTAAAATTCCTTGATGGCAGTCCCAGTCACTTTCGACATTTGATTGCATTGATGATGTCCAACAAGACTTAATAAGAAAAAGTTCAGCACGCTTTTTTCAACATTGCAGACCTTCATCCCAAATTTAAGAAATAAAAAATGTAAATCAAAAAAGAAATGATCATGAACTTCAGAGGCAGCAGCCTTCAGCCAAAATTTGCAGGGGGTGTAATTATTTTCATGGTAACAGCTGGCTCCACCAGTCAGAGACGTCACTGCTACACTGAAATATTGAGGATAGAGCAGTTTTTATCCTCGAGATTTTGAATGAATCGTGTTTTTCTTCAAACTAGGTGAACTCATACGAATTTGTGTCTTCTACTGGACCATGTACTGCTGTTTCACAATTAGATACTTCATTGAGTGGCTTCCTTGAAATGGCTCTGAAATTATGACCAATAATGAAATCCAATTTAGAGAAAACTAGAAAAGCTCTCAGAGAGCGCAGACCTCCGCCAAGCAGCTTCAGTCCACTTTGGCAAAAATGGTCCAACTAGCAATGTTAAATAATCCTTTAAAAAATTCCTGGATCCAGAGGGTGAACCGGATCACCCCCAAAATTTAATCAGTTCTTCCATATCCCACTCCCAACAATTACTGAAAATTTCATCCAAATCCGTTCAGAACTTTTCAAGTTATTTTGAACACAAACAAACAGACAGACAGACAGACAGATAAACGCCGGCAAAAACATAACCTCCTTGGCGGAGGTAATGAATCTAGTGTTTACTACATACTTAACAGAAATGAGTTTAAAGAAAAAGGTCTGATTACCCACAGCGCTCATCAATAACAACCTCTAAGGTTAATATGTAGAGCAGTTAGGAGGAGTAAGGCAGGATTTCAAAGTCAAAGTAAAACTTCATCAATAAACAACAAAGTGTTCAAACAACAGGGAGAAACAAACACTGCTCATTAATTTTTATTTACCTTCTTCTTTTGTTCTGTTGTTTTGTTCACTTAGTCCCGGTGTTTTACTTCGGAGAGGTGGAGTATCACGTGGATGAGAGTGATGGATACGTGGAGGTCAAAGTTTGGAGGACAGGAACGGATCTGTCAAAGACTGGAACCGTCACCGTGCGCTCTCGCAAAGCCGAACCTGTGTCTGCTGAAGGTAGGCTCTCAGTCCTAAAAGGATGCTTGTGACTACGGTCACAGACTCCAATTTTGACGATGACACAAGTTTTAATACTGGCTCCTTTATAGCATTGACAATGCTGAGCTCAAGCACAAAGGCCAGTAAAGAGGAACAGTGGCATGTTATGAGTTTCTTGTCAAGTACATGAATATATAACTAGAAATCCTGGTACCCTGTCTAAAACGTTTTTTTATACAGAACTTTTAAATGTAAGGACTTACCTATTTCTTGCCAAGGAGTGTAAGAAAATATCAATACACCAATATATCATGCCGTTTTGTGGCACAATACTGTATCAGTATTTTTAGTGCAGTATCATAATATTTTGTCATTCAGTAATTCTGAATTATAGGACATTTGTTTTGTCTTTTGTTTCAGGCTTCAGCCCCTGGTTGACAGCAGACATATATCTATTTGACTCTATCTGTCTGTAACATTGTTGCTTTTATTTCTGTCACTGTCATGACAATTCAGTGTATAAATGTTTCAGGGACTATACATTATATAAACAACACTGATTAGAAACGGATTTTTATGCATAGAATGTTGTGGGTTCTTAATGTGATAAAAAGAAAAAATACTTAAAAAAATATTGTGATAGTCATAGTATCACAGTACATCTTGACATATTAAATAATCACCTAATGTATCACAATACATATGGTATAGCCAGGGTCTTGCCAGTACATACTCTTAATCCTGTTTACCTCATCATCACTCAGTGTCCAGTTTTATTATTATTTGCATTATTTATTTATATTTTTATTTTATTTATTAGAGAATGAAATGTTGTTTTTCTTGCTTCACATCTGTTTCTGACACAAATGGACTGTAGCTATGACAGAAACAGGTCAATTTAAGTCAAGACTTTGTGCTCTTGACAAAAAAATATCACTATTATTGCTTTCGTGATTGCGTGTATGCAATGTGGCGAGCTAAGAAGTTGAACACAGCATGGAGGTGAGAGGTAAAAATATATTTTAAGATCCAAGAGCAGACTGCAAAATGCGCCGCTTAACTCTCAAAAGGAGGGGTGAGAAATGTCTGAAGAATGAAAACAAAGTCAAAAATGACGTTGAAAAGACTGCAGTGGTTTTCATAACCGTATTTGTACTCTTCATGAGTGAGTTTCACTTTTGAATGATTTGAAATAGTAGAATAACCTTCAAAATTATTTGGTGTTATCTTTTCTTAATTTTTTCTACTCTCTGTCTCTTCTTTGCAGCTGGTGTTGACTATGTTGGCATCAGTCGAAACCTGGACTTTGCCCCGGGCGTCAGCATGCAGACATTCAGGGTCACCATCTTAGACGATCTGGGACAACCAGAGCTGGAGGGGCAGGAGAGTTTTGAGCTTGTCCTGCGAATGCCAGTGAACGGCATCCTGGGAGAACCTGGGAAGGCTGTCGTCTTCATCAATGACTCAGTGTCAGACTGTAAGTTTTTCATTTCATTTTTTCAAGAATTTAAAAGTGTATTTTTAGTAGCATCGCCCAAGGTTTGAAACTGACGGCCTGTCTTTCTGTGTATCAGGGTAATTTGCACAGAGGTTCACAAGCCACAGGTTAAATACAGCTACATTTTTCTTGTTTTCATAAAATGTGAGTAGTGTCAAATCAAATTCAGTCAGGACTGCTTTTAAAGAAAATTTCCTCTAGTCTACCATCAGATTGTAGAAAAAATAGTCAGGCTTTGAACCTACTCTCAGGAGGTAAGGTAAAAAAAAACATTGTTTTCCTGTACTGTTTATTTAGCACAGGGATGGATGGATTTTGATTACCAAGAGGGCCACATTAATGTTATTCTTCTTATCACTAGGCCAAATTGATAAAAAAAATGAAAGGGTACTGCCAGTGATATGATCAGATTACCAGTAATTTAACAAAACAACAAATATCTTTAATTTATAGAATGTTTTATGATAGTCAAACTTGTAATAAAACAGTGAAGTTGAGTTTAATAAACTAAACTTAAGATTAAAGCCAACAGAAAGTACCTTTTCAATCCATACTGTCCCATAGAAAAGGAAAAATTCTTATGTTGAAATGCGTTTTGGCGGTGTATGGTGTCATAGTGGCAAATCAGACTAACGTAGCCTTTTCATCTCCATGTTTGCAAATTTTCTAAGTTTGAAACTGACTGACTGGCCATATTGCGAGAGAATGCCACATGGCATGTGGCCCTCAGGCGACCATTAGCAGATTTACCACAATAACCACAGAAAATCATAATTTGTTCAAATGGTGGTGCTTAATATTTGAAGTCACACCCAATATTTTCTATTTGGACACTTTCTTTCCTAATTCCCTGAGGGAGTTTTTCCGATGGGACTAATAAAGTTCTGTCTAATCTAATCTGATCTGATCTGATCTAATCTTAGCAAATGTAGCACTGTTGCAAGCTCATGAGGGCTTGTCACAGATTCATTGAGACTGTGTTAGCCAACTGATAGCAGTTAACTTAAGGCCCAGACTTAGAGCTGTCATGTTAGCTAACTCCGACTGCACATTTCATTTTGATTATAATATATTTCAGAGCTCAGTATAACGTTTTGTAGGAATATTTTGGTCACTTGCAGTATTGAACGTGCAACTATCTTGACCTTTGTCTGTTGAAAGCAAAATATCATGAGAGAAACAGTTTAGGATGTGCCCTAAGGTTAAAGACATGCTGACCATGTGTTCTGACTTTAGCCTGATGCTAATATGCAAATGTAGCAAGGCATGTACTTAGCATGTTCGAGACTGTGACCATGTCAGCTTATTGTAAATGCTAAGCCATGATGTGCTTTGTCAAATTTTTACATTTGTTTCCAGAAAATGTCCCTCAAAATGCTAATATTTCCAGAATTGGTGGATGTGGATGCATTTTTAAGCTTAGAATATGTCTCAGTGATAATCTTTAACTTTTCATTAAGCAAGCTATCAGGGGGTAAATGTCTGGTCATCATTTATTTTCTGGTTGAAAGCTGGACACCTCTCTCTGCTGTACTGTTACAAGCTAACTGAGCAGCCAGTTCAATGTATTGCTCCTCCTTTCTCTTGAAGGCAGCCTTCATTCCCTCTTCCCATGAGACAGTCAACTCAGCCATTAACACTGTTTTGGGGAACGTACGATATCCAGTACTAAAGCACTGTAGAATTATTGTTAAGATGTGTTACCTTATCAGTGTCGATCCTGCGCCGAATATCAAGTGAAGCATTTCAAAATGCAAGTGATTCTATTTGAGCATCTTCACTGCCAATTAATACAATAAAAATAGAGGAACATGCAAAAAAAAAAATACTTTTGGAGAACAGTGTGTTGTGACAGCCCTATCCTAACTCCCCATCAGGACAGTCTCCCTATTACGGTTTATTTCTGTGATACAGAGTGTGTCAGTATGAGAGACATGATTGGGTCTTTCTTAGTATTCTGTTGGCATTTAGCTCTCAGTGCAGCCATCAAAAGAAGCTTGAAATGCGGTATTGTTTTTTTTTGTTTGTTTGTTTTTTTGTTTTTTTTAAGTTGTACTGTTCAAGCTGAGAATGAAAATTCTGCTACAAAACTGAAAATCTTAACCCTTACTAAGTGTTTTTAGTTATTTCTGGTTACTAATCTCATTACATTTAATTTAAGCCAGATTCACCAGATTATAAGTGAAATCAGCTGATAAAAAATCTGGCTCATCACAAACTTTGTAGTCTATTAATACCAATTGACTGCATGTATGGAAAATGTGAGAAACATTAAATGAAAGGTAGATTTATAGTTTATTTTTGTCACTAGCTGTAATTTTAGCATTCACATTATAATGATACTCTGTTCTTTAGGTTTTATGGGTTATTTATAATTTACTTTAATCTAGATTCACTATTTACAGTCAATAGAGCAGAGATTTTTTACTGCGGTTTTTCATCAAAATTACAAATTATCCGTGGGGGTTTGCTTGAAAAGGCCAGAGTGTGATTAATCTGCATACTTTTTTTAATTGCATATTTTTCTGTTATTTTGTAATGAGTTGTGAAATGCAGACTTGGCTTGATTATAGCTGACATTAAATTTATTGATAGTTTGACTTTGAATTACAGCGTGCACTTGTTTAGATTGATTTTGTTGTGAATTAGCAATAAGCTGTTGCATTGTTTTAATGACTGAGCTCTCTTGTTTACTGACAGTGCCAAAGGTCCAGTTCCGTGAGCCCGTTTACAGCGGTGAGGAGAGCGACGGTCAGATCATAGCAATGGTGTACCGCAGTGGAGACATCAGACACAGATCCACGGTTCGCTGTTACACTCGACAGGGCTCCGCAGAGGTCGCCTCTGACTTTGATGAGAGGCCCAACACGGATGCGTCTATCATCACTTTCCTGCCAGGTGCTCCAGTAATCACTTCTCTCATGTTTCTCTCTCGAGTTATCTTCACTCCTGAAAGTTGACACCTTGTTAATCATATATAGCTTTGAAAAGAAAAAAAATGTTTTTGCTCAGATTTTCTGCTAAATCAACAATGCCTTGCAGGCATAGCAAGTATATTTTGTGAGTCTTAATGTTCCTGCTGTGTTCATTTTCAACGACATTGAACACAATAAGTGCAAACAGCTTCCAGGAACTCCACAGGAGCTGAACAAAGGGAGAAATAGTCATATAAATAAGACGTGATGTGCTGTAAAAATGTTGTAGAATGCATTCTCTCTTCTCTTTTCTGAAGTCTTTTGACATGTCCCGTCATCACTATCTCGCTGTGCACTCCAGGCGAAACAGAGAAGCCTTGTGTTCTGTCACTGGTTGATGACACACTGTACGAGGAAGGAGAGGAGCTGCGGCTGGTCTTAGGGAGCCCGAAGAGTGACTCGCAGTTTGGTGCATCAGTGGGAGCCCCGAATGAGACCCTGCTGAAAATCAGGGATTCGGCTGACAGTAAGTTTGATGAGGGGGAAGAGAGCTGGAAGAAAGGTCCACTCTATTCTGCATACCTTGCAAATCAAAGCCGCCATGCTATCATTAGAGGCAGTCAGCAGAAATGACAACAAAGAAGTCAAAATCATGGCAAACAAAGGGGCAGAAATGGCCAAAATTGTTGCTCGATTTTCAACAAAACAAGAATCTACTGCACTATGTTTAGTCGGTGGAAAACCAGCCGCCTGCAGGAGCATGTATCTATGCAGTTCAGCACTGATTATCAAGAGTGTCATGTGTTTGACAGTTTTGCCTCTAAAAAGTCTCTGTAGGCCAGCTTTTGCCCACACGGAAACTCAGCAGGAAATGATGAGGGAATTGTTGAAGGATGGGATTGAAAGCAGAATCGTTAATAGCATAGGTGTTGATAAAGTCTTACAAAATTCCCATCATAAGACCTAATATGGTTCTGATAAACTTAAATATGTCTATGTAACAATTATCATTGTTTGAAGGATATTTATGTGCTCCAAATATCAGCTTTTTACATATTCAACTGCTAATGTATTACTTTTAAACATAATCAGATGTTATATGACCATAAGGTTTATATTTATTTAATTTATCGTTAAATAATGAACAAATCCTCTTCTTACTAAAAGTTTGAAATTCTCCTTTTCAACTTCTGGTGTTTAAATCAAATAAATATTGCAGATAATCTGAGATGTTAATATAAAATATTAGTTTCAGGTAGTTTGGAGGCTAGCGAAGCACCGTGGACATTATTTAAATCACTTAACAGCAAAGTCTTTGCAATAATATCACTTCATGTATGTCTGCACACCATTATATAAAAGATTCTTTCTCTAACATCACTGTAGGGCTAAATTCTACAGATTAATGGGTAGTTAATCAGTCAATAGTGTGTTGTATGGGAAGAGGGGAACAAGAAATTAGTTCTAAAACATTGATTAATTATAAGCAAACACCATCATTCGTTGTATTTATTGATAGTATCAGGATGATTTTTAGTTGTGACTGTAAGTCAGTGGTTTTGGGCTGTGATATTACAAAATGAATTAATATAATGATCCAGTTGGTACAAAACCTCATGTCAGGATTAGGTCAGTTCTGTTTGGTGCTTCTGACTGTAACTTATTGTCACAGTGGAGCATCTGACAGCATTAATCCACCATATGCTACTCTCTAGGTCTTCTTTCTGAGACAGAGCTCTGTAAAAGTATAATTTGGGCTCGTTTTTACTGTGTTTTTTGTAATCATTTGAAAAACCGTTATCACAAAAGGGGTGCTATTAAACGAAAGTGAATAAGTTAGTTCTGTTTTCAATTAACATTTGTATAGTCATAAATATAGGGAAACATTTTAGGTGTCTGTTTACACAGGTTTCTATTGAAAGCCTATAAGTCTCTTAAAAGCAATGGTAAATGAGTTGATTATGCGCTTGTCAACACCTATATTGACTCATTTTTTTCTGTTATCATCTTATAAGGCTATTCATGGCTTATTTACTATTAATTACTACTTAATTAGTATGACCTTTAAGCCTTACCTTCATAATAACTACTCTCTATTAGCCAGTCATAAACCCCTTAAAGCCTGTTGTATCATATTTTATACATGCTTTTATGATACCTCTGTCTAATCAATATGATCAACAAATTACAAAAAAAAAAACATCTGAATACAGTCAGATAAATGATAAAATGCCCTCAAATGGATTATTAGTTGCCAAAAAAACCTAATGTATCAAATGAGAAACAAAAAAAGATATGTTAAATTTTATGGAAATTTTTATTTTTTTAGGATTTCAATGGAAAGTGAATAAACATTTCATCTCCAAAAAAACAGAATTTACTGGCTATAATTTGTGTTTTCAGGCATTAAAGGGTTAACTTATTTACTTATAAATACTGTTTAATCTGCTTTCAAGTTAATCTATCAAATGTTTATTAATTCAGTTTATACACTTTATACAAAAATATATTGACAATAAAAAATCAACTCAAAACAAAAAATAGTAAATCATCTGATCAGCTGGATATTTGTCTTTTCATCTTTAGCATAGACCTAACTCCGTAACATTGCTATATGACAAGTGTCATTGAGTGTTTTTGAAAAGAAAGTATAAATAATAATAATAATGTTTTACAGATAATGTTCTAAGAATATGATAATGTTTCCCTAATGCAGCAGTAACTGCTGCATGACTGTCTGGATACATATAAAACAAGTAATCAAAAATGTTTAATTTATAGATAGTCAAGTACAGTATTAAATGATGCCGAATTACTCCTACTTATCATAGATGATGGATAGAGTTGTCAATCTTCATCTGAAAGATCAGGGGTTAGATCCAAGCATCATGTCAATGAGTCCTTTGACTGTACAATCCCAAATATCTCCCTCTGCTACCCTTGTGGAGTGTAACTAGCATCTGAAAGCATATGTGTTTGGCTGTCACTGATGGACACTGTACAAATAAACCTCAACCATCAGTGTATGATTATGTTGTGGGTGTGCATGGCTAAGCTTGACCTGAAGTGTAAAACGTGATTTATAGGAAACAGATCACTAAAATTAAAGGTGATAAAGGCTCAAATCCTCAACCAGACACCATACTAATGCTGATAGTTTAAAGTGATTATAAAGTGATTACCAAAAAAAGCCTGTCCAGCAATCTTTTGGCAGTATTTGACATTTGACTCTCTTTCTGTGTGACCCAGAACCCATCATCCGCTTCTTGGAAACAAAGTTCAGTGTCAGTGAACCCAAGGAGGCTGGCTCTGTGGCAACTGTGAGGATCCCTGTGGTTCGAGTGGGTGACACATCAAAGGTGTCAGTGGTCCGGGTTCACACCAAAGATGGCTCAGCTATCTCAGGAGAAGACTATTACCCCGTGTCACAAGGTGAACTTAACAGTTTTTCCCTTGAGTTACAGGTACACCATGTAGAGTTTTTGCACTTAAATGTCTAAATTTATTGAAATATGACAAACTCTAATTATGTATATACATTAAGTGTTTGCATTTCCTCAAATGATTTCAAAGGCCAGAAAAAATGTTGTAATTATTTCTTGTTATAACAGTTCTAGTACTCATGACAGAGATGCCATGACAAGACATGACATGATATGCTAATCACTATTTGCTACAGAAAAATCCTGTGTAACATGAAGACAGAAAGAAGTCGGATCTTCAACAGAGAGCTGCTGTTTTTTTGCTACAGTCCGTTCTGAGTAGGGATGAAAAAGAAGGGTTTATGTGCCTGCTAAAATCTAATATCTGTGAACTTTTGTGCAAGAAACTAAAAAACTGTTTTCTAGAGACATCAGGACCGGTGTTGATTTGTTCAAATTAGAGATTATCTATTGACGTGTGTGGTAAAGAAAACTCTGCTTCTTTAGCGCATGTCCAACCACTAGAAACTTCAGAAAATCCACCAATCTCGCAGTTATCCTCCTTATGCATTTCCATTATCAGTTGCAGTGACAGTATTAAAAGAGGAGTTGAAACAAGACTCCTCAGAGGGATGTGGAATAAATAAAAGACTGCATGGGGATTTATTTCCGCGGGGGTCATTGATTTCCAATTTCATCCCGAATGGGAAAAGGTTATTTCTGCAATAGTCCAGTGGAGGGTCAGGTAATTCAGGTAATTCTAAATTGAATTTCAGCATTCTTCATGCTTTGTCAGCACAGTAAAATCTTCCTCTGTATCCTCTCAGCTTTTCAGCGCAGTGAACCTTCCCTAGCTTAATCAAGGCTTGAAATATTTATATAAATACTCTCAAGTCTATTCAAATCATACCAGCCCAGCCACCGTTCACACAGGGCCAATTTTTCCAGTGGGTTTGAATCACACACCGTTGAATTTCACATTTTGCACAGTATTTTCTCAGTGCAGCACATTTCCGATGCAAAGCTCTGTTACTTATCTCTTGCACAGAAGATGGGCCACCTTAAGCTCTATGCAAATAGAAGCCTGTGATGCTTTTTAGCTAAGTGATATATTCCTCTTAAGCACTAAATCATGATTTCAGCAGACCTGGGAGGCTTTCAGTTTCATTGTTGAAAAATAAATTCAGCGGAAAAAAAAGGGGAGAAACTTTGACTTCCAGTAACCTCACCATTTTTATCCCTTCAAAAGCATTGCACTTGTACTAATGATGTGTTTTGTGTTGTGTTGTGTGTGCTCAGACATCGAGTTCAAACAGGGGGATAAGGAGCACATGGTGGAGGTGGAGGTGCTGTTTGATGGAGTCAGAGAGATGAGAGAAGCCTTCACTCTGCACCTGAAGCCGGATGAAAACATGGTGGCTGAGACTCAGGTCAGATACACGTTCATGCCCAACCACCGTGCAACAATCACACAAAATCCAAAGTGACAGATATGGAGTTTCACCTTGATGAAAAAGCAAAGAGATTAAACTTTCTTTCTGGTATGACCCATATTCATTCAGGTTAGTCCCTCAGAGATCTCTTTTACAACTGTGTCCTGGCTTGGACAACTGCACCACTCTGATGTAGTCGCAGCCAAAAGAGCGATAAAAACATTAAGCCATTAATAATAGATAATCCATGAAAAAAGCAGTGGGTGGAAGAGAAGAAGCAGGAGGAGAGAAATGAAAGAGGGAAGCCATGACTGTGAGATTTCACATGCCATGATGGTTTTAATCATTTTTAGTCCTTGTGTCATGATTCACGAACAGAGCTGAGTCATTAGTTATCATTAAACTTGACCTCTTGTATTTTTCTGGAGCAGGTAACCAAAGTGATTGTCTACATCGAGGAGACCAACAGCATGGCCGATGTCACCTTCCCCTCTCTGCCACATGTGGTGTCGCTGCTCCATTATGACGACGTCACCAGGACACCAGACAACCTCCACCCACCCGCTGGTTACCCCGTCATCTGTGTCACAGTGAGTTTAACACATTCAGGGACACAACTGGCTTTATGGAGAGATCACCAGAATAAAACTGAGTCAGTCACATAAAAAATAACAATCCAAACACTCAGCGTAACGTTACTTTACAGGCTGCTTTGAAACCTGTTTTTTTTCTTCAGAAAATTTTCCGCCTAATTTTGGTGCCCTGACTTTGAGTTTATCTTTGAAGAAGTGGACAAAATGACTACAAGCTGAAAAATATAATTTGATCCTTCAGCCGGTTGGATTTCAACACAATTTTGACCTGAATTTGAGCTGCACGACTGCCTTTGAAGTACTGGCAGATTTCAGCCCACCTCTGAGTCATTTGCAGTGTACATGGAGACACGACGCCAGACTACAGACCTGAGTCTGACCAACAGCTCCAGACCAGTCGTATGAATTTCTGACATATTTGATGTTCTAGTGGTATGACTGCATTCACCCTCACGGTGGGAGCAACTACTGTGCTGATCCTCCAACTTAATTTTCATTTTGAAATGTCAGACAGCAAGAATGTCCATGTGATATGTGTCCTCTCCTTGAATCAGGGCTTATATGGACAAGCATGAAAGCATATGCAAAGCTTCAACTGAGGCTTAAGTATTTTTTATCGTTTACCTGCTGACTGTGTTGGCACTTGGGTCGTTTATAACTATCTGATCGTACAATATGAGCACTTAAATCATGCACCTTGGTTGTGCATCTTCAACAATTCAGTTTCACAGTGTGAGTGGAAATTCCTACACAATTGACATACTTTCAGCTTAAATGTTAATAAGTGTTCTTATTAAGAACTTTTTCATATCAAAATAACTTTATGCTTAACAGTGACACAGTGATAAAACTATACTGAAAAATTCACAAGCAAATTAGGAAATGATAGACATTTAAGACATATGATTCATTAGAATAGCTCTAAATGACATAAATGCCTTCAGAGTCCAATCAGTAAAGGCTCACAAGTAAAAATGTGTCTTTCAAAGGATTTAAATGAAATAAATACTATGACTGTTAGATGACACTATCTGTAGCCTACCTAAAATTTCATAGAGATTGAAAATAGGGACCCATCTGCTCCTTAGAATCTCTAGTATTAATCTGAAAAATGTGTTAACAAGTCAAAGTTATTCTTTATTCTCTGATCAAACATTTCACTTTTTTACTGTTTCTTGAAGCTGTTTTCACTTACTTTTAACTTTTGTAAAAAGAATTGGAAATACCTACCAGTTACTGCCTAAAGTAAGGGTTGAGCAGTATCTAGATTGGTTATTACTGTGTTTAAAAAATATATTTTTATATTTTTGATTGTCCTTTTATTTGTAATGATTTGACCCCCTAAAACTGAGAACAACAATAATGTAGCCCTCAAGGAAACCAAAGTTGACCATCTTTTTTTAATGAATAGTATTAATTTGCCGTATTATGCTTCTTAATTCAAAGCAAGTTATTTTTTGTAGCTCATAACCCACCAGAAGGCACTGTTTCCCTAAAAACAACAGCTTTTAAAAATCAGAACAAGAAGTTATATTATATATACATTTTTTTTTTTTTAACTGTTGTTTTTAGGTAAACAAGTGATTTCTGGTGGGTTATGTCTCACACACCTTGATATCCCACTCAGAGATAGCAATTGAACTGGATTTCTAGAAAAGTTAAGATGATGTGGCCTTTACAAGGGACATCTGCAAGTTTTTTGTCCATTCACTCCCACAGGTTCCTCAGTGTGTAACCTGGTATATACTGAATTTTACTGATTAAGCACTTTAAAGCTCTGTACCTTTAAGCAAGAGCAGCTCTAATTCTTATAATAAATCTGAAAATCAAAGTCATAAACATGTCATTGTATTTATTTGTCATTTTTTGTCTGCAATGATGTGATAGGACCTTTAGACCCCTTTACTTTCTTTGGTCAAAGTTAAACTGTCCTTCTGGAGTTAGCTGCTGTGTCCTTAACAGACACATCACTCAGTTTAGTCCTCATGCTCTCTCTCACATGAGAGTCACTTCTGCTCCTGGATGCAGATGCAGAGAGACACCTCAATGAATTCTCCTGATGAGTTGAGACATTTGCCTCTCAGGTGGCTCCAGTGTGAGTGTGTTCGTGTGTGAGTGCAGTGGCCAGGGAAAGAAAATGAAGTAGTCTTGTCAAAGCTGAAATATTGAGTGCTGCACCAGGACGCGCGGAGTCAACAGGTTTAAAAGGATATATCCATGGCAGCACTTCAAAGCCTAGCCCTAAGTCCCACATCTCTCTCTCTTTCTTATTATAAAAAAGATATTTAAGATCTTAAATATGAAAACGTTACATGCTTAAACATCTGGATTTCCTTAGCTGCACTTGTTATTGTAGTTTGCATTTTGCACCTCTCCCCCTCTCCATTTGTCCTCTGGCAAGTTCTGTATCGCTCCCATCTCTGTGCTGTCTGTCCCTGCCTGCCCGCCCACTCCTTCTTACATCCTTATCTGTCCCCCAGGCGTGCAACACAAAATACCCCGACTATGACAAGACAGGCTCGATCTGTGTCAGCGAACACATCAACAACACTCTGACCCGCTACCGCTGGCTCATCAGCGCCCCAGCGGGCCCCGACGGCGTCACCAGTCCCATGAGGGAGGTGGACTTTGACACCTTCTTCACATCGTCCAAGATGATCACGCTGGACTCGGTGTACTTCCAGGCAGGCTCCAGGGTCCAGTGTGCCGCCAGGGCCGTCAACTCAAATGGGGATGAGGGTTTGGAGCTCAGCAGCCCCATCGTCACAATCAGCAAGGAGGAAGGTGAGGACAGAACCCTGAGTTTCTAAGTCTAACATTTTCAGATGTTTCTTCAGGTGGAAATGAAGAGATTTTGGCTGCATGTATTAGTGAGGAACAAAGGGGCTTTTATTCTCCACAGAGTGAGAATATAGAGGAGCAGTACTTTTGATTTGTCAGAGTTTGCTGCACAGCAGACACATTAAATTCAAGTACAAATGAACTGCATAAAACAAGAGCTTAAAAATGCTAAATTCTTGGCACCACATTGTTGTTTTTCTTTTCTCTGCCATAAAGAGCTTCAAATCTGTCACTCAAGCTCCTGTGAGATGTTTAGTCGGTACTGAAAATGACCGGATTAAACTCTTTTTTTTAATTCAGGTTATCACAGACATGTCAGATTTGATTTATCATTTTGTTAATCTTGCAACATTTGTTTCTATTTTATAAGCAGATAAACTGAAGGGACACCGGAGGAAAGACAGGAAGAGAGACTGAAATGATAAATAGCTCTCAGGTCTCATTGGTCCATTTGCGACACACACTTTTTATTCTTAAGGTTGTTTTTCAACTGATGATCCATAAGACATGCAGCCTTGCAGTGCAGATGGATCAGCCTGATTCAGTGTTTGTAATCAGGCAGAACCAACTTTGCCAAGCTCCAATCTACAACAACTGTGAGCGTCCAAAAAGAGGCAATCAGGCCAATCAGCGTCCTTTAGAGCGGGAAGAGGTGGGAGCTACAAGCGAGACAGCAGAACGAAGGGACTGCTCGCACAAAGATTAGCATAAATTGTAACAGCTTCATTAGCAGTTTTATCAGATCTGGACCACATTTCTTAATTCAATGAAAATAAACAACAGCACTGAAAGCATTTCTCGATAGAAAGGATAATGTGTGCATGTCTTAACTGATGGCTAATATTACCTCTGTTTTCAGAATAGTCACATTGAGCCCATTTTTTTAACTTTTTTTGATCATTTGACCCCTGAGGCATAGAAACTGGCAATGACCTATTAAATGCTTTTATTTTCCAGGCCATGTCTTAGATTTATAGTTTTCAATTTTTTTTTTAGGCAGATGGCCCGACTTTCTCATTTCTGGGATACCTCCAGGGCAAAAACATAAATTTCTCCAAGTGACAAAGGGGGTGACTAAGTGTTACTGTAAGGAGATTATGTTAACCTGTCTAGCAAAGTTCAAGATGCACAGTTTTATAACGAATGTCTCTTTGTTCAGGTTTTCATTAAAACTGAATCTGATGTGTATGTTTGGCCTTATATTTATAAGGATGTTTAACCCCTTAAACATCTCTATCAGGATGAAAACAACAGACATATCTCTATGAAAGAGCAGATAGCACACATACCTTATAAACTGTCACACTCAGTATAAGTTTAGTCCTTTTTACAAAAATATCTGATGAATCCCAATATTTGGGACAGGTTGGCAAAGTACAAGAGAATGCTTCAATAAGTTTGTATAACTTCAGATTTTCTCTGTTGTCATTATTGAAGTTCACTCCCTATAAACTACATAAACATGTTTGTCCAATGTAACTTTGTGCACGACTATGACTAAGGTACCAGATGCACCAAGACTATGACTGAAAAACACTTGACACATTGAGGGTTTGCTTGCAACAAGATATTACCTAACTATTGATTATTGATGGTTATTAAATATCCCCGAGTTACCTCCATCTCTGTATTTACATCTCCCACATTTAGCAGTTCTATACAGCCTGAGCTCTCTCATGTGTCAAGTAAATACACAACTCCACAGCTAACGGAGCTGGAAGAGTACATGTATGCAAGGCTAAAAGGTGACTTTATCTCGGGCCTTACTGTTTTGAGCATTACAACGGTGACAGAGACAGGAAGCCTGTAAGTCTTGACTGGAAAGGCTCATACACAGATGTGAGAAAATCCAGATGTTTAACAAAACAAAAAAAAAAACACTTTGCAGACACTGTTAGTTAGGTTAGTTTGATCTATGTACAACCCAAAATGATACCAGATTTGTAACAGGTCCTCTGGTTTGCTCCCCTGCTGTAACTCATTTCATGACACCTACTCCTTGGCGTGGGCTACAAATCCTAAATTCATGCTAATAGTGTATTAGTTTTGTCACTGACAGTTTTGTCATTTCACAGGAGCTTTGAGATGTTATTATGAAATTATGAATAACCTAAAGTAACAATCAGCCAAACAGTGTGTCCTCTCTTCAAAGTGAAACAGTTTGTCCTTCATAAGGTCTGCTGTCCTCTCCTCTGTCATTTTCAGGCATGTGTCAACCACGTAAGATGGGCACAGTCGGTGCTGAGCCTTTCTCCGCCAAGTTACGCTACACTGGAGCGGATGACCCCAAACACCCTAACCTCATCAAAGTGACTGTCACCATGCCACACATAGATGGTAGGTTGGAGCTGGAGGCAGGACTAAGATGAAGTAGAGTGTAATGCTGTGTGTGGAATATTCACGTCTGAGGATCCTCAGCAGCGTGACAGCCAGAATATAGATCTCGCTATGTTGTATCGAACCCTGCTGTAAGAACCCTCCAGCAGAGCCACTACTTATCATTCCCTTCTTGATTTTTAATCAGTTTCCCTCTGCTTCATATTTCTTTTTAGCTCTTCTTTTGCTGCTCCCTGCTTATCTTATCACCACTTTCTCCCTCAACTTTCTCTTTCCTCTAAGTTTTAATAATACTTTCTTGTTTAAAAGGTGGTTGGACACATTCTGAATCACATCCCTTCTTTTTGCCCTGCAGGCATGCTTCCGGTAATCTCCACTCGCCCCCTCATGAACTTTGATCTGACTCTCAGTCCCGATGGAACAAGGGTCGGAAACCACCGCTGCTCCAATTTGCTTGACTACAACGAGGTCACTACAGGTCACGGCTTCATCACCGCTTCAACGCGCAGCCCCGAGAGCATGGGAGACACAGCACCCTATCAGTTCAGCGGCTTCCTGCGGGGGAACAGCACGCTGCGTTTCTACAGGAACCTAAATCTGGAGGCCTGCCTGTGGGAGTTCAGCAGCTACTACGACATGTCCGAGCTGCTCACAGACTGTGGAGGCACCATAGGGACTGACGGACAGGTGTGTGTTTGCATGACTCAATGACGTATTCACTCCAATCTAGGGTTCGTAGGTGCATTTGTTTGACTGTCTGGCTTTGTTTTTATGTGTTTGTCTGGTCCTGTGCATATGTTTAGTCTGTTTACAACCACAGACAGACCGGCACTGTATCTGTTTGTCTGTGTTTTACGTCAAAGTCACTGCATGTTTGTGTTTACCAGCTCTACTCCTTGGCAAGAGAGAAACAACTTTGTGTATTTGGAGTAAGCATACAAACAAAAATACCTGTCTTTATTCCCCTTTATACACCCCAATTTACCTGTGACACAAAGGCAAAATCTGTTTTACTCAAAAACAAACCTCTAAGAAAGTCCTGAAATTTTGGGGTGAGTTTCATGCAAACAAATTTTTACCCCAACTTTGACATTTTTTATATCAGCCTGCAAGTAAGTATCCCAAATAAAAGTTGATTTTAGCCCATGTGTCTACACGTTAGGAAGTACAGAGGAAAACCTACAACAAGCCATTTGGTTGGTGCTGACACCTATATCATGTGACCAACGTAAATCAAAAGTTGCTTTATGCTCTTCTGCACGGCCCAGTTAGCATCCTTTGACCAAAACTTCCGTTAACGATGCATTTTTATTTATCTCAGCTAATTGGGATGACTTGGACCTCATGAGTACAAAACCTACACATTGTCTTCAAACAGGGAGTAATTTTCACAAAAGATAATGTCCTCAAGTTAAGGCATGCTGTGATATCACGGTATAAATGAGTAAACCCAACCTTGTGTGAAAAAGAGAAAATGTATTTGGAGGAAGAAGTTTTAGGATGAAAATCTGTCAATAAAAAAGACAATGTGTTGGTTGGTATGTCAGGTTTTAGTTCTTGCATTCTGGGGATAGAACATTAGCCAAGTATCAAAAAAGCAGAAAAGTACTGAAACTTTCAATTGTCAGAAAAAAACAAAGAAATCTGAACATTTCAGGATTGAGGATTTCTTTTAACCCCGTCATCATCCATAAACAAAAAAATGTTCTTAAGGGTTTTTTTTGGCAATTCCTCATGTAAAAGTCCCAACTAACCATGTAGAGCAGCTGGACCTGCCTGATTAATTTCTGTTTTCAGGCAGATCCGTCTTGCCAAGCTCCAGACTGCTTGTACAGAGATTAGCATAGATGCTAACAGCTTCAGAAGCAGTTTTATCCCACTGTGACAGCATTTCTTTATTAAATGAAAAACAAATATCAACACAACAAACTTTCTGTAGTAAGGATAGTTTTACTCCACTTCCAATATGGTTTGATGCCAATTTTGTTTTAAGAGGTGGCACAGAACAGTAACCCGTCCACTATATAATCTCATTGTAATGTGATTGACGGAACCATGGGCTATTTTCCAGATGGACTAGTGAAGTAAATTGAACGCTCCATCTGGTTTGCTAGGTAAAGTCCCAACAAAATTTGGTGTCAGTCAGTATGTCAAATATTCTTTACATCAGTCATTTAGGTCTTGTGTAACTGCAAAAAATAAATGCTCTTAAGAAGCCAGCATTGTACAAGAGAAATATGCAATGTGCAATAACAACATTCAATTTTACTATATTAATTGTGATGATTTAACTAAAGATGAAGAGTGCTGTAAGTTGAAAACATCCTGGCCTATGCTATCCTTCATTTGTTATGCAACTCTTGTGGTTACAACAGACTTTTTGCTGAATCCCAAAGAAAACCAATAACCTTTTTCCCCACTTTTTTCTACACTAGGAGGCCATTTTCAAATCCTCCTACTATGAGAAAAGTTGAAAATGTAGGACCATTATACCACACTTCTAGAGATATTGCTTGACAACATTAGTGTTTTTTATTGTTATTGTTTTTTAAATGATGATATTTTCCGTCTGTCGTAATTTGTTTATTGCAATGGTTTATTTTCCAATAAAAATAATATTGCAATTAATTACAGGACAAGAACTTCCTCTTTAGCTGTGTTTTTAGCTTGTTGCTTTTCATTTTGAAAAAGCAATGTCATACACTGCCTGGCCAAAAAAAAAGTCGCCACCACAAAAAAAGGTCACACACTCTAATATTTTGTTGGACCAACTTTAGCTTTGATTACAGCATGCATTCGTTGTGGCATTGTTTCAGTAAGCTTCTGCAATGTCACAAGATTTATTTCCATCCAGTTTTGCATTAATTTTTCATCAAGATCTTGTATTGATGATGGGAGAGTCTGACCACTGTGCAAAGCCTTCTCCAGCACATCCCAAAGATTCTCTATGAGGTTAAGGTCTGGACTCTGTGGTGGCCAATCCACGTGTGAAAATGTCTCATGCTCCCTGAACCACTCTTTCAAAATTTGAGCCCGATGAATCCTGGCATTGTCATCTTGGAATAGGGAAGAAAAAATCCATTGATGGAATAATCTGGTCATTCAGTACATTCAGGTAGTCAGCTGACCTCATTCTTTGGGCACATAATGTTGCTGAACCTAGACCTGACCAACTGCAGCAACCCCAGATCATAGCACTGCCCCCACAGGCTTGTACAGTAGGCACAAGGCATGATGGGTGCATAACTTCACCTGCCTCTCTTCTTACCCTGATGTGCCCATTAGTAGTTTCTGCAATCTCCTCAGATGTTTTCTCTTCTTGATGCATGCCAATAATTTGACCCTTTTTAAACAGACTACCATCTTTTCCATGAACACAGGATGTGTCTTTTAACATGGTTGTTTAAGAAATGAGAAGCTACTCATTGCATCAGTTGAGGTTTAATAACTTATTGCCAGCTGAAAGATAATCGCCCATGCGGTAATTATCCAAAAGGGGGCTCGTACCTATTTGCTTAGTTAAATCCAGGTGGCGACTTTTTTTTTGGCCAGGCAGTGTATTAAGTAATGAATAGAAGTAGGTGTAAATTAGCCAGTCCCAACTGGAAAATTTGAAGAGAATTTGTATCTAGTTGAGTTTTGTGTGTGGACCAGCTGCAAATCAATTTAATGTTGATTGACATTTATCACTTTAATTTGCTTTGAGGTGAACAGGTGTCAGTTTGGCAGAATTCTTCACTATGGTGTATAAAAGCCAAAATGTGATTTCCTTATTAGTACACACAGGGTCTCGGAGGGTTAGAGGTTGGCCTTAACTGGTTATTTGTAAAATGATTGTGTCAGTTTGTGTATTTCACTGCTCTCATTTAGGTAAAAAAAAAAAAAAACTTCCCAATCTGGAGTCATGATATCAGTTTAGTTTTTGAAACTCCAGCCTGCTTCTGACAAACATCCAGATCAAACAGCTTATTAGTGTCAGCAGGCCAAGAAGCAACCAGATGTTGCACACAACTACAGCTCATAAACCATGCTGTGGATAAAAACAAATATACCATCTTCTCAACAAGGGTTTAACCAGAATCTAAGACAGCCAGTTGAAAATGTCCTCCATATTTCCCTCTCCTCCATGGTCTTACTTGGTCACACAAGGTTATGTGAGCTCTTGTGTCTTCAGAATCACAACTGTGAAATCTTTACTGCAAACAGCAGGTGTGTGAGCTCACTGGCCTGACCATATTGCAGCAATATCAAAACAGCGCAATAAAAGCACATGATAGTTTTTCAAAGGGGTTAGGGTGAAAAAGTATGAAAGATTTTAAAGGGCCCATGACTGAAATAGGCCCCTAAAGATACTTCTGTCAAGACCACTTTGTCAAGAAAAAAGACAAGAGCAGTTATTTGAATGTACTTTTTTGGCAGTGCAAGCCCTAAGCAAGGACAGCACACATTCCTTCCTAGCATGAGCATCAATGTCAGTTGAAATTGATGCTCATGCCAGAGAGCAGCATAAAGGAGGAGCTGGGGTGGAGGAGGGTTGCAAAGCAGCTTGCAGTTGGAGCAGTGAAGAGTAGGCAGGCTAGAGCAGGTTAAGTAAGGCATTCTGAGTGCATTTAGCAAATGGCAGCTTAGCAACAATCAGCTGGCTGTCAGCAATGGCTAGCTTGAAATCAGCTGTTAAAAAAGGGAAAACTGGCATTTTAGCAATCTTGACTTTATGTCCTGCCAGAATTAACACTATGCTCCATTGAAGTCTCAGCAACATTTTTCCATTTGTTTTTTTTTTTAATTCAGTTCAATTCAATTCAGTTGTATTGGTATAACACACATACAAATGCAAACTCAGTGTGCTTAATGGATAAGAACAGTCACATACACGCATGCATACTTAAACAATGTTAAAAGAAAAAAAACATATATAAGAAATAATACTTAAAAGTCAATTCTTCACTGAAGTGAAGATTTTTGTAAGATGGGTGTGATGTGATCTCTTTTTTCCCCCTAGTGAGCACTCTGGTTGCAGAATTTTGTATCAGCTAGAGTCTCCTTATTGATTTTTTTGGTAGTCCTGCGAAGAGGGCATTACAATAAATAAGTCTACTGGATATGAAGGCATGGACCAGTTTTTTCTGAGTCCATGTTTCTGCTGTGATGTGATATTATTATTATTATTATTGTTACTATTATTGTTATTATTATTATTTATTTTAATTTTTTTTTTTTTTTTTTTTTTTTACTTTTGACTTTAAAACAATACCATATGGTTTTTATCGGAAATGTTCCGGCTTCTTTTGCTTGTATCTCATAAAATGACATTTGTATAAATGAGAGGCCCTTTAGAACATTTTTTAGTGGATTTTAGTTCAATATATGCATTTTGCTATGTACTGAAATGTCCAAATAGCATGTAAAAAAGGGTTTTATTTACTTATTATGAGGACTGATTACACGATAAATAAAAACATGTTAAAGGCATAAACGGTCCAAATACCAGGAAGTTACTCATAGAGTATAGTTAGATTTACCAGTTCTTTTATCATTTTCAGCTGATGAGTGTTTGCTCCCATTTTAAACTTATTTGTGTATTTTAATATTACAACTTGGCTGTAATAATTATAAGCAGTCATTTTTTTTAAATGTTGTAATTTTAATTTATTTATTTGCTTGATAGACACCTGGCTGTAGAGACTGTGCCAAGCTGGTTTGGGATGGGGCCTAATACAATATCTTTTCATAGGCCCCAAAATTTCTGCGAGCACCCCTGTTCACCAGCAAAGTTCATCATTGCAGCTACTTTTGCCATCTCGGTCAGCTGTCAATTAGCTACAGTTGTATCATTGTTGCAGTTGATTTTGCGGTGGTTGTCAGCGCTGTGCGCCGCACACAGCCGCAGCACTGTCGATGCTCTTGTTGTTGTTGTGGATTAGGAAACAGACCCTTTGCTCCTTGGCTCCTGTCCTGCTGCTCCTTTGTGTTCCTCCAGCCTTTGATCTGCCAGCTTCTTGTTGCTGATCAGACTGCCGAGCGAGTGTGTGTCTGTGTGTGTGCTTGTTTGTGTCTGTGTCTGGTGAATTGGGAGAGAGAGAGAGAGAGAGAGAGAGAGAGATAAAGAAGAAGTGCAAAATTAATTGACCTGTCCCCAATGACAGCTCCTACACACAGTTACACAAGATACCCATCATCCTAGAGACCTGGGGTCCTCTTCGTTAACATGGATCACTGTCACATTGTCACTTGTAGTTATTTATCTACTTTCTTTCCTGAAGGAGTGCAAAAAGAACAAAAAAAGTAACAGTCACAACCTTGCAGCTTAACTGGGGTTCAGGAATCAAAGAGCATGAAAGGAATTAAATATTTCAGGTCCCTCTGAAAAGCGAAAAGAGCGAATTAATTATAAAAAACAGGAGATGTTGGCTGTGATACTCACTTACTGCAGCATTTATTTTGGTTTACGTAACTGCTCAGTTGTTCCCTTTCCACAGTGAGGACTCTCATTTACTGAAGGACGAACTAACAAGAGAAGATAGGATCATGAATCTCAATTTAAATCTCCCTCTGACATTTCCTATTTTAATTATTCTTCAGTCAGTGTACATTTATTTAAGGATGTTGTTTGAGCAAAATTATGACTTTTTAAAGCCTCTGGGCTGAGATAGTTTGTCTCTCAGATAGTCACTTCATTTCTCATTTGGATTCCTCCTCAGCGGTTTTATAAGTGACTCCACAGAGATTTGCAGGGTAGAGAATTCAAGGTCTGCAGTGAAAAAAATTTCTTCCTTGTGTTTGAATGCTGTACTAAAATTAAAATTGGATGCCACAAATATATATATTTAAAAGAATATTTCAGTATTTTGTCATAGGGTTGTGTGAGGTAAATGCCAACGGTAAATACACTTAACACATTGATGAACAGTGCTGAATATAACTGGTTGCTTGAAGTAAACTACTATCAGAGTTTTTTTTTTTTTTATTGTGAAAGTAGTAAACTGAAAGAATAGAGCAACCGAAAAGGGTTGTTTTATAACCCACCTGCTGGTTCATTATAGCACCAGCCCAGCAGTAGTTAATTTGACCCAGCAAGATGGGTTGGTCCATTTAAGATGAGTTAGATATTTTACCCAAACTCTGGGTCAATTTAACTGCAAATCTGGGTAAATTCAACCACACGTTTGTTAAATACTCTACCCATTGATCTGGGTCAGATCAATTTCTCTTCTGGGTTGTTTTAACTACATATATTTGTTATACTCTCTACCCAAATGCTGGGTCAATTGGTCAAATCAATTTCTGGTTCTGCGACAATTCTTTATGCACTTCCAAGATGCTGTCTTGCATCATAGTTAAAATTTACGTTGAGTATCAAAGGATTGAATATCTGATAAAAACACAAGTATCATTACCATGAAAATCAATAATTTTGCATAATTTCTTACATTTATGTGCTTCCTTCGGTCTCCGCTCTGCCATCTTGTAGGCAGGCGCGGTGTATTATGGGTAATTTCTCATACCCCCTCCTTTCAAATGAGGTCCTGGTTTGTCTTTGTTTCAAGGGCTGTGTAGCCCGTCCCCTTAACCTTATGGAGAATTGGGATACTAGACGTGAACGCGCAAAACTAAGGGTAACCACAATTAAACCACACTTAAACCACAGTTAAATTTATCAAGGATAACTGGAAAATCCTGGCTTAATCCCCTTTCTAGGTTTTGTGAAATACCTCCCCGGTGGTAATATGCGTGGGTGCACGATGCATAGAAGCTGACTGGAAACTCTGTTGTAACTGTCGCAGTGTGATGACGTTCAAAGCACTAACAGCCCAGGTGCTGAGTAAACCGATGTATGTTGGGTTGATGGATTTTTACTCTGCACATGAGTTGCGCAAAAATATCCCAAATCCAATATAAATAACCCATAATGGGTAAAACATTTCATAACCCTGCGGTTGAGTAGATGAAATAACCCAGCTGTTTTTAGTGTGTAGTTGAAAATTCGCCTCAGGCTCTCCAAATGCAAATAGCAGCATATAATACATTCACTCAGGTTATAAAACAGAAAACAAAGGACCTACATCTGCACACCATAACAGTAAACACAGTTGATGTGATCATGGTTGTAAGAGATTAAGGTTTCCAAGTAGCAATATTTAGGGATGCCCAATGTCTGACTTTTGCAGATATCCAGTATGCCAATATTTCCAAACTCACCTAACCTCGCCTCCCCTATCTGTCTGATCTCCTTCGCGTTGCCACACCCTCTCGCTCCCTCAGGTCTTCCTCCTCCCTCCATCTCTCTGTGCCCTCCGCCCATCTCAGCACCATGGGGAGCAGAACTATCAGTCGCTCTGTTCCCAAACTCTGGAACTCACTCCCACCAGACATCAGAAACATCGACTCTCTACCACACTTAAAATCACGACTCAAAATCCATCTGTTCCAAGTTGCATATTCTCCCTCATTTCTCAGATCCTTTGTAACTTTGTGTCACTTTGGTCTGTTGTTTTTATTTATTTTAATTGTGTTTTTAATTGCTCTGTAAAGTGTCCTTGAGTGCTGTGAAAGGCGCTTTTAAATGAAATGTATGATTGAATGATTATTATTATTACTATTAACCCTACCCATACTTTTATTAAGAGCACAAAGCCTTTACTTTATAAAAACTGACTTATTGCTTTCAATGTAACAGTCTTTTTATGAAAGAAACAGATGTGAAACACGAAAAATAATATTTCCCTCTTAAAAAATATGAAAATCTTGATTTGAAAATGTACCCATGCAGTGATGTTATGTATTTCTGGTGAAATAAATAAGTCATATATCATTTTTTAGCAAATTGTTCAACACTAGTGATTGTAATCAGCTTTGCTCCAGTAAAGAGAGAATGGACATGGGATCTAGGCTGTACATTTCTATAGCAGGGGCCCAGAGCTTGAGACATAAGTAAATTTGAGGTAAAAATGCTGCAGGGAAAAAAAGAAATAGGAGTGATTGTTCATGCACAGGACATATTTACAAAGACTTGCTTTTGCAACAGTGATCCCCTTTGTTGTGGCTCTTCTTTGCTCTAGGAAAAAGAAGTAGGCTATGCAATGTGCCAAAGTACTGTAGTAAGAAATGTAGGGGCTCGCCAACTGAGAAGTTATTGTTGCATATTCCTCTTATCACCTGCAGTCCTGAACACATTTTTTGTACTTTTATTTGGTTAAAAATGTATAAAATCCACACACCAACATGAAAAGGGACCAATTTAACTGGTTTATTAAGACGTGAAAATCTTAAAAAATGGGAACAGAAGGTTTGTGCCTGGCAGTGATGTAATGTTGTTGAAGTGTCGGCCAGCTTTAATGTTGTTCCCTTGGAGCAGGGGTGCATGTTATTGACATGGACCTCATACAATTCTACCTCAAATAAACTGAACTATTCAAAAGGTTTAGCAGAGAAATGTTATAAGCAGGTTCTCTCTTACACTTGCATTTGTCATTTTTAAATTGTCGTTTAAAGCTTGGTCTTTTATTTTGAAGGTAATATGGCCTTAATTACTTTCAAGCTAATTAAACGTAATGACTTTCCAGTTAGTTTTTTTATGACAAACTGTGACATTTTCATATGTAGTTGAAATATTTTGAGTCCCACAAATGATCTTTTTACTGTTGGTGAGAAGAGACCTCTAGTGGCTGGCAAATATAAATGCATTCAAGAGGCTGAATTCATATGGGTTCAAGATCACTCAAAACTATTACTTTACACTGGTCAATTTTATTTTAAGCAGAAAATCATAAAAAAAACTTCATCTTACTTTTGTTTTTGGTTTTACTTTGACAAAAGCACTACTGTATCTAAGATTGTTTTCTTGTGCTTTGTCAATGGTAAACATGATCCACTTTTGATTTGAAAAGTAGATCAAGAGGAACAATACAAGCACCACTTCACATGATTGTTGTTGTCTATAAACACTTTGAGTTTTACTTCTCTGCATCTTTGACAAAAGTGAGTAGGAGTAAAGAGATCATGCACTTTGTGGAGGAGAGCAAACAAACAAACTGTTACATCTCCTCCTTATTATAGATCATCAACCTACCTTGAGATATCATTTCAGAACTGAAGCCCTGCAGTTATTTTGCTTGCATCTGCAAGGTGTACGAGTGTTGGACAATGAAAGTAAGGATGGTAGATGGACTGAAGCTTGTACAGGGATTTTCCAGTCAGCTGACAAGTCACAGTGCTTTTTCCTGCAGGTCACCATTACCCTTTCACACACTGATGGTTGAATTTTCTATTTTGTCCTTCAGTTTATTAGTTTGCTATTCTAACAGTATCACATTTTTTGCTGCCAGGGACACAACTACGATAGAGTCGTATGAAACAGTTTCCCTGAAAAAATAATGATATATATATAATGATATATATATATATTATCTTAAGATAGCACTTGTTATGAATTGACACTATACAAATAAAGATTGAGATAGAATGTAAGGCCCAGTTGCCTTGACTTTTGACCTCAAAAGTTGCATTAGTTCCCCCTTGAGTCAGAGTTGACATATATGCGAAGTGTAAAGAACATTCCTCAAAGCATTCATGAGATATTAATCTTAGCAGCAGCTGTGTCAGCATGATTCAATGTTAGTAATCAAGTGGATGCATCTTGTCAAGCCCCAGTCTATAGCTACTGTGATTGTCCCAGAGAGACACGGCCCAATCAGCATCCCTTCAGGCAGGAAGAGCTGGGAGCTACAAGTGACACAACAACAGAAAGTGTCAGCTTGTACAAAGATTAGCAAAGATGCTAACAGCTTCAGTAGCAGTTTTATCAGATCTAGACTGCATTTTAGCTTCACTTCCAGCATGTTTTGGTGAGACTTTGTTCCACAAAGTGGCTTCCATTTTGTTTTTTTACACTGCGGCAGTAGTGCCAACCTACCATATTATCTGATAGGCCCGTAATGGATGTGATTGATGGAAAGATCATCCAATAAAGTACCAGATATGCTTTTAAAAGGTGTTGCCCATTCCCAAACACTTTCTATGGGCTGTTACCCAGATGGACTAGTGAAATACCTTGAATGGTCTATCTGTTTTGTCGGGTTGATGACATATTGTATTTATAAAACATGTTCCAGACGGATGGGTGAATGGACGAACCAAAAACATGATGCGTCCTGCCCTGGTTATCACCTGCCTAGAGCCATAAAGATATGTATTGTCTTATTCTGAGGATCTATGTCTTACTTACACACAGTAACAACGACATAAAGAGTGAAAGTCGTAAAGGTCTGCTGGTGACAAGGTCTTAGTTCTCTACTTACTATTTGTTAAATGTTTGTTTCAGGTGCTGAACCTGGTGCAGTCCTATGTGACCCTGCGTGTGCCTCTCTATGTGTCCTATGTGTTTCACTCTCCTGTGGGAACCGGCGGCTGGCAGCACTTTGACCTGCAGTCAGAGTTGCGCCTGACCTTTGTGTATGACACAGCTATTCTGTGGAGAGATGGCATTGGCAGCCCGCCACAAGCCGAGCTACAGGGTGAGTTTACAAAACAGTGAGAACAATAAAGTGTGTGAGAGTTTCCGTAAGAGCATGATAGATGGACTGTCATGACCACAGGCTGACTTACAGTATTTAGTATATTTATAGATCTGCTCTCTAGCTCACATCAGAACGAGTACTGCAGCTTAAAGCTTAGCAACATATCAAAGTCATAATTCTATTTGTCTAAAACCTTGTGCAGTTAATGATCCTTAATAAGTCTTTAAAGGTCCTGCAACTGATTTTCAAATTTTAGGACATTTTAGAAAATTTTAGATTTCACTTTGTTAAAGACTTTCCCCGTCAGATCTGTTATGGGCTACTTTAAGGTTTGCTTCAATAAACACCAGAAACATCAGTGCCAGCAATGCAGAGTTTGTACATTAAGTATTTAGTTCTCTGCACATACACATGTATGAATTCCTTTCTCTCTTCTTGCAGAGCAGTTTGCCTTGGTATGTTATTACAAGATCAGTGTTTAGCACCCTGGCTGTTTTGGTCAAATAATAATCTCTCTTTAACAAATCAGCATTTGAGTGCATTGCACTTTTGAAACCTTTACCGTACCTGTGTTATTTAATACAGTGAAAAAAGATGTGATTCTTGTTTCCATGTTCAGCTCTAACAAAGTCCTTCAACTGATTTTTTAAAAGTGTGCAGGAACTCTTGATGTTTGTGTTGCTTTTGACAGGTGCCTTGTACCCAACCAGTATGAGAATCAACGAGCAGGGTCGTCTGGTTGTAAACTTCCGCACCAAGGCTCGATTCAGGGGTCTGTTTGTGGAGTCTCACTCTGGCGGCAGAATCAAAAGAGGTAAGATGAGCGGTTTTTCAACCTTATTGTTTTTACCACCACCAAAGATTAAGACTTAAAACAGCACGTTTTATAGGTATCTCATTTGAATTACATTTTTATTTAATGTTTATTTATGTAGGAATAGTTTACTTGTATGAAGTCAGTAAACTGCCCCCATACACAACTGTGTTCATAGCCTATGTCAGTGTGCAAAGCCTTTCCCCAGATAGGCCTTTAAAACTTGGAAACTTGACAACAAATACACAAAAAATTGAATAGTGCAGATTACACAATATATAAAATATAAAAACACCAAGTCAAACAACAAAAGAGAACAATAATTCATGAAACACACAGAAGATCAAAACACAAGAGGAATAACTAACAGATTATGACTGATTTATGTCATTAGGAATTTGAATTTTTACTCTTTACTTGCCAGTTTGTAACTTAAGCCACTAATTAGTACTTGTAATCATAATATTGTGGATTTAGTGGAAGCCAATTTTGTTTAAAAGTAATTTACCTGTGTTTTTTGTTTAATGTAATTTATTTGCAACACAGAACAGTGAAGAGTAATAGGATATTGTTGTATTCACAACAGGGGTTACATAATACCAGATTTTTTTAAGTTTACTTTTGAATGATAAAGTTGAGTTGACTTAGACTTTCCACTAATGATGTGATGAATAAAAAACAAAGGTACAAGAAACAATATGCATTCAAACACAATCTATATGCTGCCAGCACCAGACATTGTACACACATTTTATCATGTATGCACCATTAAGGTCTATCAACCGCATATTGATATACTGACTGTCATAGTACTGCTCAGGTGCAAATTTTGATTTATGATCCCGGTTTGAGTTTAAAAGGATAAAGCATTAACATGAGATGGGTGAGGGTTTGCTCTCTGTCAGATAATGGTATTAGAGCAATGATGGTACAAAAATAAATACGGCCACAGTGTTTCGTTAAAGGCCCATTCACACATCAACGTTTATTACCTCCGCCAAGGAGGTTGTGTTTTTGGGAGGGTTTCTTTGTCTGTCTGTTAGTTAGTTAGTTAGCAACATTACTCAAAAAGTTATGGACGGATATTGATGAAATTTTCAGGGAATGTCCGGATTGGGATAAGGAACAAATGATTAGATTTTGGAAGCGATCTGGATCTCTGTCTGGATCCAGGAATTTTTTAAAGGATTGTTTAACATTGGGAGATAGGGCCATTTTCGATATTTGTGCATATAACTCCACAAATAATGGTCAGGGCACTTGGGAAAAAAACACAGGACAAGTTTTTAACATGCTCTACAGTATATCAAAGACTGATCCGGATAAAGGAATAATTCCAGATACTATGATCCAGAATATGAAAAAATAGGGGACCTTTGGAATTTTCATCATAGGAAGAGAACAAATGAAGCTATAAACACGCAACAAACACCATTATATATAGCCAAGGCATTGTGGAATTTGGAGGGTGCCAACGGATTTGCTGTATCTTCAAAAGCTAGGGAGCTAGATCCGGAAGAAAACCGCCATTAAGAAAAATTAGATTTTCGTGAATAACTGCTGAACTAATGTTGATATCATTATGAATTCAGTTGCCAGTGGTAGGTTTTCATGGTCAAGGAATCTAAAAATGTAGTCAAAATAAATGTGGGAATAATATTTATGGTGCAAATGACAAATAGGGGGAATTGTGCTGCTTGGCGGAGGTCTGCACTCTCTGAGTGCTTTCTAGTTAGCTGATGTTGACCAATGTTGAATAATAATCTAAATTTTATTGAAAATGTGCCTGGGGTAAATTTTGCTGTGTTAAACGCAGGTCGGCATAACATCATTGTGCTGGTGCATTATGGCGTTTCCTGACAGCATCCTGACTAAATGCAAAGGGATTATTAACACTCGCCAACAGATGTAATGCATGGGTAGCTCACTAAACTTAGGGGAACTAAGGACAATAGACTGCTGTCCCCAAAGGAGCGCCCCAAGTTGTACAACAGGAATCTGGTAGCGAATGGAATGGGAAGTCAACTCTTGTTGATGTACACAGTGTATTGGATCAATCCTTAGAAATTTTTAAGCATGCATAAAATTTTTCAACATGCCCGACAAACACCAGTGTTGCCCAACAGACATTAACTTAGTTCTGCGTTGCCTGACTGAGCTTGACACGGCTGGATGTTTCTCTCCACATCTGCAAAAGTTGGTCAAAATGCGAGTGTGTGAATGCAGCTTTTAAGTTAGGCAGGCGAATCATTCCACATGTAGATCCCCTAAAGAGATGTAACAGTCCCAGTGAAGTGAACTCTGTAAACCTCAGTCTGACTCTCAGCATCTGTCCCCAAAGAAACCTCCATGTCCTCCATGGTGATGAGTGTAGACCACCCCGGCCTCACCTTCAACCTCACCCTAGTGAGGAGTGAGCCCACCTACAACCAGCCAGTCCAGCAGTGGACCTTCACCTCTGACTTTGCTGTAAGTGTGCCCAAGCACTCAACAGGAAACAGCTGCTGTCTAAATCTGTGTAGAGACAGCTTGATTCTTTATGATGTTTGAGTATCTGTATCCGCTGCTCTGCACAGGTGAGAGATTACTCTGGGACATACACTGTGAAGCTGATCCCTTGTACGACAGCCCAGAACATGGAGTACACTGTTCCACCCGTCTGCAGCCCCCGAGAGCCAATCGCATTTGATCTTGACATCAGGTTCCAGCAGGTATTTTTATTTGAACCTTAAAATCTGTGGGTGACATGTTTCTCCTCCCTCCTCTTATTTGTTATCACTCTGCGTTGATCTTTTTTATTTAGGTGAGTGACCCAGTTGCTGTGGAGTTCAGTCTAAACACTCAGATGTTTCTGCTGTCTAAGAGGAACTTGTGGCTCTCTGATGGATCCATGGGTTTTGGTCAGGAAAGTGATGTGGCCTTTTCGGAGGGTGAGTGCTGTCTCAAAAGGTCTTATATCAACTCAAATCACATTTCAAAGACAAAACTGAATATTTCTGAATAGTAGCTACAGGTGGACTTTGATTAATATGTATATATATCAACCAGTCAATCAATCAGCCAAACTAGCACTTTTCACGAGATAATGTAGCACAAAGTGCTTTACATAAAATGCAACAACAGCTACAAAACCCAACCTGCCCTTCCAGTCCACATTCAGCACGCACTCACACACACACCCACACACACACACACACACCAAGAGGGGACACTAAAGACAGGTAAGGACGACCGAGGTAACACTATATTCAATTAAAAATTAGGAAACACAGGAGCTAAGACTATCATGATAAGATCCATGATGATTAAGTCAGTATTGATAAAAGAACAGACAAAATAAAAACACTGAAAGGCCTCATTTATATTATTTATATTTAAAATACTAAAAGCTGACTGTGATAAAACTATGCTAAGATAGGATAGCAGGAAAATAAATAAAAAGAGGTAAGTGAACACAAAAAATAAACCTGAAACTGAAATGTAGTCAGAAAAGCTAGAACAGCTTAAGAGTATACAAAATAAAATTAGCTAGAAGACAGACTAAAAAGGAGGGTCTTGAGTTTGCTTTTAAGAACATGAACAGTGCTGCTCTTAGGTCCTCAGGTACAGACAGGGGCTGTAACAATGCAGTGATGCTTAACCATGTGTTTTAGTATACATGTCAAGTTTGCAAATTGTGCCTATTATTTGAATGTGATTGCTTTCACTAAGTCACCATTGTTTTTTTGAAGACCTCACTTAGTCTACTGCTATAAATCCAGGACTATGAGTGTAAACTTTACATATTGTATTAATTAAAGATTGTGTCTATACAGTCTTAAACAGTATCAAAGGGTATGCCAGTGTTTGGTTTGGCACACGTCTGTACTGAACATTACATCTTCAACAGTTCAGTGCAAATACAAAATACACCCCTACTCTACGAATTACTCAGTATTAGACCAACTTCAAGCCAGTTGCCTGTTATTGTCTGTTCATTTCTTTATTAAATCATTGAGAATATATCTAAATATTAATCTTTCTGTTTCATTCTTTTTATTGAAAAAAATCGTTACCAAATGAATCTCTTGACTTTTTTTAAATGTTTGGAAATTGTATGTATTTGTATGTAATTCTGTAATTTTGAAGATTAATGTTCCCTTCCTTTATTTCAGGTGATACAGTCTATGGTCGTGTGATGGTGGACCCTGTACAGAACCTGGGAGACTCATTCTTCTGTAGCATTGAGAAGGTTTTCCTCTGCACTGGTGCTGATGGATATGTGCCAAAGTACAACCCGACCAAGTTTGAGTTTGGGTGCCTGGCTGACTCCCCATCACTGCTCTATAGATTCAAGATTCTTGTAAGTAGAATTAGGCTTTCAGTGTTGTTCAAACTGTAGAGGTAATAAAGTCTTGTAGTTTTTTCAATCAGTACAAAAGTTGGCAACCTCACCTCTGATCTCACACTTTAACAGGACAAAGCTCAGCCAGAGACTCAGGCTCGTGTGTTTGGTGATGTTGGATTTAATGCTATGCTGGCAGTGGATGATCCAGCGGCCATGCCCCTTGTCAGACAGCCTGGGTCTGATGGCTTTAGGTTGGACTCCACAGCCATGTTCCAGGTATTTTAAATGACACACTTCCTTTCACACAATGAATTATTTTTTAACTTCATGTTTTCATCAATTTGCCATCCCATTTGTCAAACCTCAAATAGCTTCAACAATCTGTAATTGATGAATACAATTTCTGCTCTGGACAAATAAAAGAGGTAGCCTAGCTTGAAATATGTTTGCTGTCAAACTTACTGTCAACTTAAATGTGGTGTTGGTAGTGTGGTCTGATAGTGCACTTGGTCAGTAATCAGGAGGTTGATGGTTCGAGCCCAGCTTCGGCTGTCATATGGCGATGCGTCCTGGGGCAAGAACTCCAATTTGCTCCCATTGCTGCGTCAGTGGTGTGAAAATGCGTATGAAAGGGCCTGAATGTGTTAGTTGATACTGATGGACAAATGACAAAAAATAAAATCCAACCATCAGTGAGTGAGAGTGAATGGGTGTGAATTGGTAGGTGTGACAGGCGGTGTAACACAGCTTTGAGCAGTCAAAAGACTAGAAAAGCGCTAAATAAGCTCAAGTCCATTACCCATTTTAAACTCTTGGTGTCTCTGTCAGTGGTTAATGTTGACGTATATTAATTGTTATATAATCTTGATTAACGGTATGGATGTGACTATAGTAAATAATTCCTCAGTTACTTAATAAGTACTGTTCATGGTCATATCCTTAGCTATGAATGCATTCAAGAATAATAAAGTTGGAATCTAAGGCAAAAAATCCAAAGTCAAGTGTCGAGCCAAAGAAGAGCCCAGAAGTTTAATTTCATCAAACCCAAGTGAACCTAAGTTTCTGAATTTAGTCACTCCTGTGAGGAGTATGTATAGTTAATAAAGGAATGTGGTCCAGGTCTGACAAAACTGCTACTGAAGCTGTTAGCATCTATGCTAATGTCTGTATGAGCAGTCATTTCCTACTGATGTCCTGCTTATAGCTCCCACTTCCTCCTGCTTTAACGGACACTTATTGGGCCATGCTGCTTCTGGCCGAGAACAGTTGTTGTAGATTGGAGCTTGGCAAGATGAATCTGTCTGATTACAGACATTGAATCAGACGGATTCAACTGCCCTGCAAGGTTAGAAAAAGCAGACTGTGACTTAGGAACAGAAGGACAGCCCTTCCTTAGTGTGTGCCTTGCACTAATTAAAAATATTGCCGTGTAAACATAAAACAATTCCAAGGAAAGCTGTAAAAATGTAAAAGAGTAGAAAAAATCCGCAAGCCCTCAAACAACTAAATGTGCTGCAGCCCCTCCCTTCAATGTTCCTGGGCCATTGGAAAGGAGTATCCCTTGACAAGGGACTGTTCAGGACTAAATTTGCTACCTTGGTTCCTGTCGTTGAAATGCACAAAGTTCCTCAAAAAGTCTTGAATTCCTGGGTAAAGTTCCTTACTTTTAAAAGGGGCCTATAAAGATGTAGGAGGAGGGGATAAGACAAGGGATTAATTATCCGTCTTCATCCCCATGAGGTGCCAAAAATGCCAAATTAAAAAGTTCTACCCTGTGTCTTTTCTGTTTGTACTATATTTGATCCATTTATAAATGAAAACCAATCTGAAAATATGAATCATTTTGTTTTTTTCTGTAGGTTGCTGCAGGCCGTGAGTGGTACATCCACACCATTTACACTGTCCGCTCCAAAGAGAATGCTAACAGAGGCATTGGAAAGCGTAGCCTGGAGTATCATTCCTTTGTCTCCACTGGCAGCGATCTCACTCTGACCTCACAGAACGGCAAAGGTCATCGCCCCAGAAGGTCTGCCGGCAATGATATCCCAGAGGTGGCAGAGGATATTGGAGCAGAGAACAACAGAGGCACCAACATCATGCACATCGCTTTGGACCGTACCAAACGCAGAGCGGGGGGATCGAACGAGCTATTCGCCCGTGAGCTGGAGCCAAGCAATCTGAACGCGGAGGAGGAAGAGGAGGGTGTGGTGACTGTGGTGGGAGTGCTTGTGGGGCTGCTGCTCACTGTCCTCATCGTGGTCACCATCGTGTTGGTGCTGAGGTCCAGACAGAAGGACGGAAAGGAGGGATGGAGGGAGGGGGTGCAGGAAGTGGTTAAAGGGTCTCTGAGTACAGAGCCCATGCTGGTGGTGAGGATGCAAGACTGCCACAACAGCTCAGAGGTCTGAGAAAGGAGTGCATGAGTGGACAGATGGACAATGGCATGAAGAGTACGTGGGGGGAGTTTTGTATTATTATTTTTTTTTTTCAATTACTTTCATAACACCAAAAATCTGAGACTGATCAAATGGGTTATTGGGTGTGTGTATAATGTTAATGGGGATTTTTTACATCATGTAACATGTCAACTTAAACAGCACCACAGTCCTTTTGTGTGTCTTTACTTCACATTCCTTTTTGTACTGCTAGTAGCATGGTGTTTCCTTTTGCTACATGCTTCCTGGTGTTAAAGTGCCTGAAGCAGCTACACCCCTCAAGAGTCCCAGTCACTCAGAGATCTGCCACCATAAAACTAGAAATACACAGGCCAAGTCAGAGATTTAGAGCTACAAAGCTAGCAACGTCAAAGGGAACTGCTGGACGTCAGTGTTGAATCAGTAGGTTTAACTTTTAAAAGATAAATAACATGTGGACACCATGTCGCTATTTGATAAAAAAAAAATCACTGATGTTTTATTTCTAAAAATATTTGTCACCAAACACTATACATATTTAACAGATGCAGCAAGGGGATATACATCCTTTTATCTAATTTTGCTATTCAGTTATTCAAGACTTATTTTCTTGTGATCTTAAGTTTTTTATATTGGTGTGATAGTTTACCATTGATGGTTTTCCTATGAAACAGAGTAACTTTTAGCAGTTTCTTTAAAATGACTTTACTGGACATTCAGGTTTTACCCTTAAATGAACCTGCTGGCCCCCTGGTTTTTCTCCTATCACCCACATCTCCATTGACTGACATGCAAACTGCAGAGACATTCCCTACTGTGACAGCCAAGAGTGAGTAAGCAAGTCACTCAGTTTTACTGGTAGGTTACCCTGGTTTACTCTAGGAAATTTCAGGGTTGTGTTGTGTAAAGAGCGATGGAAACCAGCGATAAGACAGCATGCTAGGGCCAGTCTTGAAAGTAGAAAAAAAATGGTCTGTTGACTTTTTGGGAAAAAGGAGATTGGACAGTTGTCGATTTTTGTGATAAAAGTTGCAATTTATGAGGGAAAAAAAGTTTTTAGAGCTTTAAATTTCAACTTTATAGACTTGAAAATTTCAACAAAAATCTGCCCACAGCACTGCAGCTCTTGAAGGACAAACAATATTCCCTTCTCCAGATCTGTGTGCCTTTTTCTTTTTAATAGCCCGAAATAACAAAAATCTTTTTTTCTAAATCTTAATGGATCAGTCTGGTAGATGATAGGCTGTTTCAGGGCCTGTGTCCACAGCTAATATGTTTTCTGCTGGAGCACTCTCAACCTCACTTTTGGAGCACACCTAACCAGCACTTAATGTGGCCAGCTAATGACATGACATTCGCTTCTCTCTGTTTTATCTGCAAGGCTGTTAAAGATTTCTTCATGTATATCATATTTCTTAAATCCACAAAAATATCACAGAAAACAAGGAAACAAAGTCAAGGAACCATGTTTTGCTGATGGCAGATGAAAACTAGAATTTTTTTCCCTCAAAAATACAAATCTGTGCACTTTCTCCTCTGCCATTGTTGATTACAAAGCAAACATCCGAAGCCCTTCATTACATTGGATTTTAATTGTAAAACAAGTGCTGCCAGTAAAAAACTGCAGCTGTGGACACAGGGCCTTATCGTTATGTATGAGTATTCCAAATAAACAGTTGTGTTTTTTTTTATTTATCTCAAAATATAAAATATAAGCTAAGAAACAATTAAAAATAATCCTTTGTCATTGGAAAACCATAACTGTTAACCTGATATACAGTGATAAGTCTGTCACGATCTTGAGAAAACAGCCCATATGTAGTTGTTATCTCAGGAAAACAACATAAAATGAAATGCTTGGGTACTTGTTCTTTTAAGGATTCTGTAATCCTTGATTCAACTTCATAATTAAACTTTGACCCATTGTGCAGTATGTTGCAAGTTTAAAGAGGCTAATCAATGAGCATTTGGTGCAAAAGTCCAGTGTTTAATGATAGCGTCACAGAACTTTATCCATTGCCAGGTAATCATAGTATTTATGAACATATCTGGAATTCAAAGGTCAGACAGGCTAATGGACTAATTATTGCCACTGTACATTCAAGAAAACACTACTTTAGGTTGAATGATAGTGCTCTCTGGGGAAGGGATGCACAATACTGGACTATTGCAGATATCTGTTATGACTATATTTTCTAACCATAATTGCAGATACAGATATCGATACCAGTGTTTTTTGTTAGGAAAACAAATCTACCAATTCACTGAAATCGACTGTTTTCTTTCATGTTGACAGTCTATTCGTGGTAGAAACAAGTGTTAAGAAATAAAAACAAAGTTTTATTCTTTAACAGACAAGAATTTTGATTATAAGAGTGGACATTCAGTGATGATGAGGTAAATTACGGTTCATTTGTATAATCTGTCTAATGCTAATTTATGGGACATATGTGGCTAATATGTGCTACAAAAGTACCAGCTGTAAATATTAGCATTAGTAAAATGTTCATATCTGCCAATACCTACGTTGTTCCAATAATATTGTGCATCCCTACTCTGGGGTAATCTTTATCTGCTCGAACAGTCATTTTAATTAGTAAAGTATAGACACAAGATGATACAACTTTTGTTTAGTTTCTTACAATAAGTATAATACAAATAGTAATAGTAATAATAATAATAAGTAGAAGAATACCTTATTTAAACTTTCAGAAGAATGGTTTAATTCTGCTGTCGTTACAATCAGCCTGCTATATGTACACATACAAAGAATTTGATTCCTGAAAAGTTTGCTCTTCATGCAAAAGCATTAGAAAAAATTAGATAGTAATTGGTGAAACTAGCCAGCATTGTACAGTAGTGCAGTGGTTTAGAGTGTAAAGATGGTTTAGTAAACAGGATAATATGTAAACTTTGCTTATCATATTACTTTTTACATCGTCTGCTTCTTTTTATTTTCTTTTACAAATGATGAGGAATGTGTCCACGGCTGTCTTGAGCATTTATGTTGCTGCTGAGTTGTTTTTTTGTTTGTTTTTTTTAATCTCTTTTATGTATTTTTGTTAGTGCATTTATTAACATCATTATGTGTTAATGGTTTAAAACTGCCTTTGTTACCAAAGTGTTTACTTCTCTCCATCGACACAGTGTTGTTGCTCCACTGTGTCTTTCTGTGTTGTTATATTTATACAATTTAGTAATACTTTGGACATAATTTTGCATATATTTTTTAAAAACACTGGTTAAAGTTTGTACATTTAAAAACACTCTCAGGAGTTATTTACTTTACACAAAATATAGACCGTGTGTTGTAACACTATTTACTACTGAAGAGAATCTCCGCCTAGCCACTTTTTCCACATTTGTGTTACACTGCTGATAAGTGTGGTGCTGTGAACATGCAAATGCTGTATCCATATCCAACGGTTTGACCCTTATTCTTCTCACATTATGTTCTTGTGAGCTCTGTTGTCACAAGTGCTGTGTGGGATTTCAGTGTTCAGTGTCATGTTTTCCAACAATGGATGCAAACAAAATAGCTGCTTACAAATGTCACCATGTCTCATCTGAGACAATTAACATGAATCTGCTGTCTCTTATGTTTTACACTGGTGAAATTTCTTGTTTACATGTGTTGTTAAACCTGTGTCTTATTCTGTGATGGATGTACAACATGCTGAGATCAGTGTTCCAGAAGATTTGTCTTATAATGGTGTCGTCAGTCATCACTGTGTAATTATTTCCAGAGTTTATCAGGGCTAAATAACAAGCCAGAGGGCTCAGGGGTGACTCACGGTGGTACAAACAATAAGTAGTCTGCTGAAAACCAGCTGTGATTTTATTCATTTTATTGTTTTTGAGGGTAGATCCTGATAGCCTGGAAATAACACCATATCTGACATTAAATGCACTTTTCTAATCACATCCCTCACACGCAAATCCAAGCTATGCAATGTATTGTATATCCCACAGCCAGTTTACCCCATGTGTATGACAATTTTTGCAAAAACAATCAAACTTGATATTCAGTTTGTGTCTTTTTATGAATGGGTTTTTATGTATATGTATTTAAGAATAAATATTGTTGCTTAATAGTTGTTTTTTTGTCCCAGTCTTTATGTAGAGCTTGCAGAGGTCAGTTGAAGACTTTTTGAATCAGGGGCCCTGTTTACACTTTGCATTAACTTTACTGTTGGGTGACTGAATCTCAAATGGACCACCCCAAAGTTCTAGTAAAGTAACACAATATTTGCCCCATCTCGCAGTGTTAACAAATCATTGAAAATTGTCAGGGTCTGCATCTTGGTTCAGATCACCGCCAAAATCTTATCAATTCTCCCTCGTGCCATGCCTGACATTCCTTGAAAATGTAATGAAAATCTGCTCTTAACTTTTAGAGTTATCTTGCAAACGGATAGAAAAACGCCGGCAGAAACATACCTCCTCGGCAGAGGTAATTATGATCAGTCTACACTGAGTACCTTCTCATTGCCCTATCTGTTACTGGAGATGTGATTGGTTGGAGAGAGAGAGAATCTGATTGGTTAAGACGGAGAACGATGCACCACAAATGAGATCGTGGCCCTCCCTTCTCTTCCTTCACTTCCTGCAGTGGCAGTGGTGCTGGCTTGTAAACATGGCTACTGCTGGAGCAGCTGGAGACGACCTGAGGAAAGAGCTCACATGTGCTATCTGTTTGGACTTCTTCAAAGACCCTGTCATTCTGAAATGCGGGCATAATTTCTGCCGGTTTTGTATCTGCATGCACTGGGATGAAAATGGCGGAGACTACGGCTATCAGTGCCCTCAGTGCCGAACGGTCAGTGCATAACGTACAGACGTTGTTTATATTGTTTGCATGTTTTTTTGTTTTATGTCCTTACATATCTTGTGACATTGTGATAGTAATACTTGGAGGTATATTAGAGCCAATTTAGAGCCGCTTGTCTTCTATAAGTCCTCGAAAAAAAGGATAAGCTACGCAGTGCATGTCGTGGCTTCCTGCTATAACAGCAGTTTAATGCTAACTGAGCTAACGCGTCACCAGGTAACTCAGCAAACAATGATTATCCAATTATGCGTGTCAGCCGTAAATTATAACATGAACTGAATAATCAGCTGTCATACAAATACTGTGACGCACAGGCTTGAAGAAGATTCCTGTCTTTGCTGTTCCAGGTGTTTAACAAGAGGACTTTCACTAAAAACTACCTGGTGCAGAACCTGGTGTCCAAACTGGATGATCTGGATTGCCTGGGCTCATGTCCGACTCCATCCAAGCCCGTCAAAGTGGACGGGAAATGCGACCAACATGGCGAAGAGCTCAAATTGTACTGCCAGACAGATAAGAGGCCCATCTGTGTTGTCTGCAGGGAATCTAGAGCACATAGGTGGGTTGTCTTATCACGCTTTGGTTAAGAAATAAGAACAGGGTGTACCCATGTTTTCCCATTCTCGACAGGCCGTTCAGTTAAGGTTGTCAGCGGTGCATTTCTGAAATAAATAAATAATAGGGATGTTTTAATACCTCAAGATTTGATTGACAATGTGCAAGGGTGGCAGGATTGGAGGGGGGATTCCAGGGGCCCCATGACTGTCAAGGACCCCTAAAGATATTATAGTATTGGCCACATTTTGCCAAAGGTATTTAAAGATTGTTTATTCTTTACTTAAGAAACTCCAGGCTTTTGTTTAATGTTTTCATTAAAAAAAATGGAATATTCAGACATCTTGCTTAGGCCCCCAAAATAATGTTATTTTAAAGAATTTAATCAAAGTTAATAGAGGATATTTGTTACTCTTAGGAATTTTGCTGAGTGCTCAAATGCCGGAGTGGCATGTTAAGATGTTTGGGTCTTTAAAATAACATGTTGTGAGGTATGAAAAAAATGCATGACCTGCTTAATTTTAGAATGTAAATATCTGAGATTCATGAAGTCTCTTGGTAGCTGAAAAGCAAATGATGACTAAACATGCTGAATGCTTCAAATGGTCCGAATGTGAGAGAGTAACTTTTACTACCTAGTTTAATTTACCACTTGTTGTATATTTTTTTCCCCTGGAGAGTGTTTTTACCATTGTCTGAAGTTTGGCTGTTACAATTATTATTGGTATTTAAAAAAAAAAAAAAAAAAAAAGAAGTATTTAATTTAATTCATAAACATATTTATTTGCTTGACAAATGCTTGGTTTTAGAAACTACAGTGCTTTTTCACAATGGGGCCCAATGAGATATCATGTCCTGGGGCCCAAAACTTCTGGCAGTATCCCTCACAATATGTACAGTAAGGGGGAAGAGGTTGGAAGAATCTAAGGGCCCTTGACTATAACGGGCCCTAAAGATATATGAACATTTTAAGAGTATAACTATTTCTATTTATTCTTAAACATTCATTTCAATGCCATTAATGACAACTTCTTTACTCTTAACTAACAAAAAATGCATTATTATTTGTTTTATTTTATTTTATTTTTTGCCCTGGTTTATTACAAAAATTACTTATCCTTTAGGAAGCTTCTGTCTTGCTTAACTTCAAGAAAATTCCACAAAATCATCTGCATTTATATATAATAAGTCCCCCTGAGAACATTTTAACAGTGTATTCGTCATGTTTAAGTACTTCACTGTGGACCAAACTGTCTCTATGACCTTTAAGTGTTGGAGGAATTTAATACACTGCCCGGCCAAAAAAAAAAGTCGCCACCAAAATACAGGGTCACACACACTAATATTTCATTGGACCGCCTTTAGCTTTGATTACAGCACAAATTCGCTGTGGCATTGTTTCGACAAGCTTCTGCAATGTCACAAGATCTGTCACAGATCATAGCACTGACCCCACAGACTTGTACAGTAGGCACAAGGCATGATGGGTGCATCACTTCACCTGCCTCTTTTCTTACCCTGAAGCTCCCATCACTCTGGAACAGGGTAAATCTGGACTCATCAGAACACATGACCTTCTTCCAGTCCTCCAGAGTCCAATCTTTATGCTCCCTAGCAAACTGAAGCCTTTTTTCCAGTAAGCCTTACTGTTTAGTGGTTTTCTTAAGGCTACACAGCTGTTCAGTCCCAATCCCTTGAGTTCCCTTCACATTGTGTGTGTGGAAATGCTCTTACTTTCACTATTAAACATACCTGAGTTGTACTGTTGTTTTTCTTCGATTTGGTCAAACGTTTAAGTGATCGCCGATCACAATCATGCAGGATTTTTTTCGACCACATTTCTTTCTTGAGGACGATGGTTCCCCACTATCCTTCCAGTTTTTAATAATGCGTTGGACAGTTCTTAACCCAATTTTAGTAGTTTCTGCAAATCTCCTTAGATGTTTTCTCTGCTTGATGCATGTCAATGATTTGACCCTTCTTAAACAGACTTACATCTTTTCCTTGACCACAGGATGTGTCTTTCCACATGGTTGTTTAAGAAATGAGAAGCTACTCATTGCATCAGCTGGGGTTAAATGACTTGTTGCCAGCTGAAAGATAATCACACGTGCAGTAATTATCCAACAGGGGGCTCGTACCTATGTGCTTAGTTAAATCCAGGTGGTGACTTTTTTTTGGCCAGGCAGTGTATTATCGGTTATAAATCTAAACAAATTCATGGTCTGGAAGATTTTTGAAACTGTGTCAGATTACAGAAAGTCATGAACTTATGAAGACTGGTTTTTATCAAGAGTTACAAACCTGCATTGAATTTTCTGATGGGTTCCATTTGTTCCAGGAAGTCAGGTCAAATTGTCCGAGTTGCAAACTAGAAAGGTCACGGGAAATGCCCCCTTTACTCAGAACTTTCTACTGGGGAGTCAGGCATTCTTTAGGTACCCTGACTTAACCATCTCATAACTGGAGCACATTTAACTGGGATGTAACATAAGTCCCACTTTCGAGGTCTGAGGTTAATGAGAGACACCATAAGTGTGTAAGTTCAAAACTGTTCAGATTTTTAATTTTTGGGAAAAGTGACAGCCCTCTGTGAGCTTCATAAATATAAAGTCATATGGGAGCGAGAGATTAAGGTTTTTGTCATAAAAATATTTCAGTATCTATATTTGCTCATGTATTTAGCCCCAAATTTAAACTTCCTTTATTTGATAGTCGTGGACCGTGTTAATCATGTGGAATCTGATCTTTAATCTAATTTGACCCACTGTCATATGTGAATCCATTAATTTGAGCAAGGAGTCTAATCCAGGCCACATTTTAAAAAGTAGCGTGGAAAAAAAAAAGATTTTTACTTAAAATCAGATTCTTGTGTTGAGGCTTGCAGTGTGAAAGCAGCCTTTGTGTGAATAGTATATTGACATTGACTGAAATTATCTGACAGATGACCTTTGTGAAAATGTGAGGAGTCGTCACAGAGAAATTAATGCAGTAAAACATTTGAAGTGCTTCCTGTTGGTAACCTTCTCTTTTGGTTTTTCTTCTCTCTTTGGAGGAATCATCTCCTTGACTGTATTCCATAGCCACCACGGCCAACCAGTTGGCTGTCTGTGATTGGTTAGAGAGGGTGCTAAAGATAAAAAAGAGTCTCAACAATGTTATCCTCAGCACAGAGGACTTTTAATATCACTGAACATACTCACTTGTACAATCTAAGAGCTTTAGCAAATGTCAGGGCTGTTGAAATTTTGTCCAGATTTAATTCATTGCCAAGCAACAGGGTGCTTGGAGTGTTTATTCACACCTTTTAACATGGATGGAAGTAAGAGACGTGATGTTAGGTGATATTTCTTGAAGCCCATAACTGCTGTTTGCTAAAATGCTCTTTGGTCTTTATAGATGTACTTAAGGGAGTTTTAACCATATTTACTGCAGCGAGACAGGCTGTTCAAACTGTGTGCCCTTAAAAACGGACCATGAGCAGTTCTTGTGTGTAATAAAAACACATCAGAACCCCTGTGAGAGTTTAGCCTGAGAGCGACGGGTTTCTCTGTGATACATTTACTGCCTAGTCACTTGTTTTTTGTTTTTACAGACATCATGAGGTTGCGCCAGTGCCAGAAGTTGTCAATGACATGAAGGTAAGCTTTTTTGAAGTGTCATGCTGCATATTCATTCATGCAGTGAAAGATGCCATGCCCCTGCTACATATTTCATGTTATTATTGATTTCATAAGTCTTTGTGTTCATGCTCATGTTAGATGGAGTTGAAACTGAGGCTAATGGAGCTGAACTGGCAAAAATCTCAATGTGTTAAAGTTCTCACAACTGATGAGCGAACCAGAAATGAAGTGAGGGTAAGAAATGGACCATTTTTAAATATATCTTGCATTTTAATGTTACAAATATTTGCTTTGTTTGTTCTCTCAAATCTTAGCATAAGGTTCAAACCTAGTGTAAATGTTTGTACTTCATTATCAAAAGTTTATCACAATCCAGGGTAAATGCCAGGGGTGTTACGATTCAGTGTGATTCTTATTGTGGGGGTCACAATTTCCAATTCAAAATTGTTTTTTGATTCAGACCAATCAACAATTAATTTTACGTTTTGTTTATTAAATGGTGTTTATTTCAGGATTTGCTCCTGCCTACACAATAGAATGTGTTCAAGATAATCAGCCCATTTATTTGTACTGTTTGAATGAGATAATTACAACTATGTAGATAAACTGTATCTAACTCACAGAATTTAAAAAAAACCCACATGTCTGAGGTAAAAAATATTCCGGTATGTAAGCAAATGATAGGCAGGTATCACACTAGAAACAACTAGAGATTTTATTGACACCAATACAATTAACGATTCTGCGTAATGATCCAATTCTTTAATGATTCCTTTGTCAACAGCTAGGGATTTTCTGTGTTAAAAAATGTGAGGTTCCAGTGGCAGCAATGTCAAACTCATGACACTCCTGATATTCAATGCTGTGCTGCTTACAGAAATGTTTCTTCAAGTTGCTGGTGTCTCTCTCTTCTTGCCAGTGACTTCTTTGCTATGATTTCTGACAGCCTCTGAGGAGAGCATGACAGCACACAGAACAAAGTGGAAAGAATCGATAATAGAATTGATAAGCAAAAACACTATCAGTTCTTTAAAGGAGGTTCTCAACTGGAATTGTTTTTTGATTCCCATCCTAAGAGGCTGTACAAAAGAGAACAGTCATCTGTGCAGGTCACTGGTGTGTGTGGATGTAAATTTATTTTACATAAAAGAAGTAACTTTAAAAATAGGTGTTTAAAATGATTAATGGCTCTTTACGATTAAAAGTATAAGATTCTATTTGTACACCTCTAGTGAATGCCTCTTTAAATAATATGTATATATAATCAAAGTCTTTATACTTATTTTTATCTATTAATGGTTAATAAATTGTGCTGAACTATGATATTGCTTATGACATTTGTTGAAGAATTCATCTGAAACTCTGTTTAATCAATGAATCTTCTGACATTTAAATCTGACAGGCCCAACTTTTTTCACATTAGCTGACTGATAATTAGGAAAGAGAAAATAATTATCTCTTGTATTTACTAATTGTGTCCACTTCAAAAAAACGTGTTAGGTTCAGTGTTTGGAAAAACTATCAGACTTTTTTTTTATATACTTTTAATAATAAATAATGTTTGTATAAAGTCCCGCAGCACACTAAGCCCTGACTGAAGGCACATTATTGAAGAACCACTGTCAGAGTAATCGCTGCACTATTTTTCAAATTAACATTAAACCCCCTTCATTAACATTTTTCATCACAACAAACTGTTTTTCCACCTTGTAGTTGAAGAAACAGAGACTTAAGGAGAAGATTGAGGCAGATGTCGGTGCCCTGGTTCAGTTCCTGCTGGATGAGAGAGACTCCCTGCTGGAGAGCCTGGATGCCGAGGAAGTGGCCACAATGGCCGTCATAGACGACAACTTGAAGATTGTAGAGGCAGAGACGGCAGCTGTGGACAAAGCTATCGCCAATATCCACAGTCACATCAGTGGGAAAACAAGCTTTGAGGTTTGTTCAATATTTCTCTTTCTGATTAACCATGGTAAATAAATCCAGCCAGATCCTCACTCTTCAGACATGTTACAGTTTCTGTTCATGATAGAAATGATTTTATACAAAAAATCGCTGTGATACTTCACTAACTGGATTGTTTTTTATTCTTTGCTACGAACAGTGTATTCTCTCCCTTACACAATGTAATTACCCATGTTGTTGTAACAATTCTCAATGGCCCTGAGTTTAAGAGGAAAAGATTTTATAGCAAAGCATTGTCAGTCAGTTGTAAATAGATGTGTTCTCTTCAGGCTGAGTCACTCTCAGAGCCTTCTTCGTATTCTTTTACAAAGCATTGCTCTTGTTCATTCAGACCTTTTATCTGTGTATCTTTTGCACTGATTTTTGTCTGTCTTTATTTATCTGGAAATAGTCAGGGTGTAGGTTGAATTCAAAACAAATTTGTTTTATCTAATGGGTAAAATTAGCTGTATTTTTCTTTTTTAGAGAAAGTGAATTATTCTTACATGTTACAAAATGACTCCTTAACCAATTAAAAATAAATCTAAATTCTAATATGATCTTGGGATTGCTTTGTTGCATGTTCAGTACTAACCAAACATGTTTTTTCTTCAAACAGAGCCTGGCAGAGACATTTGATGAGTAAGAAACTTTCTGTATATTATCTCTTAAGTGTTTTTACACATTGTATTTTTTTCTCAGTCTTAATTTTTCTTCTATTTGTTCTCTGCAGAGCCATCCACTGCAAGCCTTTCACATCTCTTGAGCCAGTCAACATTCAGACTGAGTTTACGGACTTCTCAGGGCCCTTCCAGCTCATTATGTGGAAGAAAATGATGCACGTGCTGCACACAAGTGAGTTCAGACAGACACACTGACTGACTAGCAACCTGTGTTCAGTGTTTTTCTGTCAACCTCAGACCCAATTTTACGTTTAAAGAACAAAAATGTGAGCTTTGACAGTGCAGCTTACTAGAAGTTTGCTGCCTGTCTTCTGCTGCTTATACTGTTGAAGGCTGTGTTACATTTGACTTAAGTTGAGGTGTCAGTCCACTCCAATTCAGTTTTTATCTTGATCGTGAAAGTTTCTATCTCGTTGACAATCATTTGAGTAGTACTTATTTTTAATTTACCAGCTAAAGTCCTCTAGTGCACTGGTGGGTCCCAGAGTGGTTCAGAACTCCCTGAGGGTCAGTGTGAGGCCTACCAGAAAGAGAGAAAAATATATAATATATAAAAATATAAATAAAAAGAATAAGGCCGATTTGACATAAACCCATTGTGATTGTGAGATTATGAATGACCTGAAAGCAGTGTGTAAATAATTCTTATAACGCGTCCCTCTAAAAATACATTACTGTATGTTCATTTGTTTTTTTTAGGCTTTTTGCTCTTGAAATGCCTGTTAAGTTTGTGCTGCCTTGCTGAAATATACAGTGCCCAGCATAAATGAGTACACCCCCTAATGAGTTAACTTGAGAGATGGACTGAGATGAATATCCTAGATTTTGGCTTGCTGCTAAGACATGATAAATGCCTTTATCAGTCTTGGCATGTTCAACATTGCTACGTGTCGATTTTAATTTAAACTGTCTTTTAACTTGACAATACCAAGCTTAAAAGAGCCGAACTGTTCATTTACACTAGAAGAGATTGTTAAATAAGTTATAAGAAGCAAAGTGAAGTCTATTGTCACCTCTGTATTCTGTCACACCTCACTTGTGTCATCAGAAGTTACTGCTTTTGTTATTTGATGGCTGTCAGCAAATAGCTTCCTGATGCACCACAGCCACTGTCTGCTGATAGCACTGCATCACAGCCAGGGGCTGATAAAATAATGGTGTAACATAGTTTTAAACTGAGATAATAGCTGATTTAAAACAAAAATACTGTTCAATACAGTATGTGAGCTGTACTTTTACAATAGAAAGTTTTTGACTGCAGCTCCTGCACCATTGTGACCATTGTAACACAAAATGTTGAGACATTTATCATCGTGAGCATGAGTGCAGCCGCCACAACCGCACAGTGAACAGGCTGATAGTGTTAAAAGTCAGAGCAGGTGGCAGCATCTCTGCTTCAAATGTAGACTTAAAATCTACTTACAGTAGTCCTAACCTGCAGGCTGAAGATTTGACTACTCGCATAAATGTAGCACAAGCACAAGCCAACATAGTGGAAGCTGATAGAACAAAAAGATCAATGCTGTCGACTTGGAATTGCACATTGTAACCTTTTAAGAATGCGATGTCAACAATTGTGCTGGATGAAAATCCTTCTCTATTGGAGGCTGCAAAAACTGACTGCAGCTTATATACTAGTGCAGCTTCTGATTTTATGCTAATAGTTGTATGACTATTCCAAAGACAATTCATCCCTACTCTGTTGAGGCAAAGTGTGATAACCTTGATGTTTGTCTCATTGTAGTGCCTCAGAACCTCACATTGGACCCAGACACTGCTCACCCAAACCTGCTCATCTCAGACTTTGACACAAAAGTGGAAGAGGGGCGGGTCCGTAACCAGGAGCCAGACCTTCCAGCTCGCTTCAACCGCTTCTGTGGCGTCCTTGCCACAGCTCAGTACGCCAGTGGGCAGCACTACTGGGAGGTGGATGTCAGGGACAAAGGTGTGTGGTACCTGGGAGTCACCACGGAGTGCAGCAACAGGAAAGGCTTTGTCAGCCTCACTCCCTCTGCAGGATACTGGAGCCTGTGCCTGCAGGACCGGCTGTACGCCAACGGAGAGGATGGGCGCATCCCAGTCGCCGACTACTGGAACTCTCCTCGGGTTGGCGTCTACCTGGACTACGACAACGGACGTCTGAGTTTTTACGACGCCGTCACAATGAAGAGACTGTACATGTTTGACACGTGCTTTGAGGAGCCGGTTTATCCTTTCTTCAGCCCAGGGAAGAACGACCCAGGCAGCAGGGTGCAGATATGTCACTATTACTGAGAGAGCTGTGTGTTTAGACATCATCTTGTGTTTTCTGACCGATCGTGCTGGAGTTTTTTCTCTGAGCCATGTACTAAATGCATTTGAGCTGTTACTTGTTGGTCTTAGAGCGATTGTTTGGAAGAGCTTTCTGTTATGATGGAAACTTTTGACTTCGACACACACTGTAGGCTTACACCCCTGGCTGCAGTGGCTGTGGGGGTTGGAGAGGTGCTTAGCTGTCTGTATCACTGTGTCTGCAGGGTTTCACATGCTCTTCTCAGAGCACACACACACCTCTTGTCCTACTTGAAACAGCCGTGCCCGTCTTCTGTAAATGAACTCATAGTTTTTTCAAGGCAGGTGGCTGCTGCTGCTGCTGCTGTGTTGTCAGTTCATGAGTCTTGTACAGTTTTGGTCCCCTGTTGAATTCCACAGAACAGACTTGTAGCTGCCTTGCTTCAGGATCAGATGAAGGCTTGGCTTCCAGGACAAATAGCAGGAGTTTTGTGGACTAAATGTCAGCAGAGAATTTTGCCCCGTCCTTTAAAGTTCTCATACTTCTTTGTTTTTGTTTACTCTGTAAATTGTTGTTAAATGTGACACGATTACTCCTTATGTATACTACTTTTAGTTCAATCTTACATGTGAGCAGTGATGAGTCAGTCAGTACTTTTTTTTTATTTTCAGGAAATTCGCCAGCTCAAACTTTCAGGTTTTATGGAGCTTTATTATTTGATATAATTGAAAGCCCACAGTTTGGCATTGTACAATTCCCCATGTGCATTTGTTGACTGTTATTTTTAGTATTTTTTTCTTTCACTTATTAAGTACTAGCTGTTGGTCCTGTTGCTGCAACTTTGTCCTGATATATCGAAGTGCATCATCAAACATTATTTTGTTTTAATTGTAATTTTTAATTTGATTCTGATGTAAAATAACACATTTTTCCATGCCCTTTAATTTGAACTTTTCTTATTTTTAACTGTTTGCTTCTGCAGTTGTGTAATAACAACTGAGATGTTTGCAATCTTTCATGACTATTTTGAAGTTCTCTTGAGCAAAGACAAAATATTTAACAGCATGATAAGATTCGTTGGTTTACAGCAAATCTTAAGTTGCTCCTTGTTTCATTTTACTTTTAGATGTCTTAAGTGTGCTCATTTAAGACTTCAGATTTTGCATATTAGCTTAAACATGTTTTGGTCCAAAGTGTAATACCTCTCTCTACCGATTTACATCCTTTCATGCTTCCTTTTAGTCGAGTATTCAGCTTCTGCTTTTTTTGAGCTGTCTTGATGTGACAAAAATATTTCTGGTAGTACCAGTTTGTTTCATCTGCTCTGACTTTAATGAGATTAAAGAGTAAAAACACTTGGCTTATTTGCTCTTATCTGTTTTGTTTTGTGTTATTTCCTATTGTTTAGGTCTGTCAGGTCCATTTGTCTTTAAGACCTGCATATTTTTGTTCCATCATTGATGTAATTGGGCATAACATTTCTGTGGAATTGAAACTCTATATGTTAGAAATAGTCTGCAGTGCTTTGTGTAATGTAAATAATCACACTGAGCCCATTAAGGCCCAAAACTGCCACATTTTAATCCGTTTTAGCCTCAGTTTTTAATCATATGACCCATGCAGAAAAAATATGTCTTATAATATGTTTTTACTTTGCTGATCAGGCTTCAAAATTGCATTTTTTTTTGCATATAAATTGGTGAGGATGTGTTAGCTTATACTGATAACTTCCATTGAAGCTGAACCATCAGTAAGTGAGTGAGTAGATGTGACATGCGGTGTCAAAGTGCTGGTCAGAGAGACTGGAAAAGTGCTTGATAAGGTCAAGCCCATTTTACCATTTGTAATATATAACCCTGTTTTTAAGGGGCAATTCTCTAGATAAATTCATGTTTTTATTCATGAGCAGATCTAAAGTCGGTGAAGATACTTAAAAAAAAAAAAAAAAAAAAAATGTTGACGTATAATCCAGTTTTAATCACATCACTTCTTTGATTTATCGAGTTTTGGGCTTTAATGGACCAAGTGTGCCTTTTCTGTGTGTGATGCAGCACCAAAAAGGCACCTAAATGTATTCCTCTAATTAACATTGATGTTTCAGACTGTTCCAATTCAGAAAGACATCATCTTAACACTAGTTATTACATAAATATATTAAATAATGTAAATACTTGAACCATTCAGCATTTTTTTCATTTTTATGAACAGAACCGAATTAGAAAAAATATTTGATGCAGTGAAAGTGGAAAATAAGATCAATGCATGTATGATATGTCACTTCTCTGTGAGTTCATGTTTTTAACTCAATCTGCTACATATAACTTTTTCAGTTTGACATGGTTGAAAATCCTCTTATTGCCCACTCAGAGCTCAAAAAGAAATAACATGACAACACAGAGCAGTGTGTTAGCTGACCCTGAAACTCTCTGCCATAGTCTGAATTCTGTCTTCAAAAAGATGTTCCTTTAAAGAGCGTCCTTTAACAAAACACAAAAACAAGAGGAACATGGAACTGAGATCCGGCCTCAGAGAGTAAGAGGTTTCTCATCAGGCCTGTTGCTCCCTGTTTTCTGTGCAGGCTTCAAACTCTCGTTTAACATCTTAATGAGACAGTTTAGTGCCACTGACTCACTTTCCGTGCCGCCAGAACATTTAAGGAGGAGGTGAGAAAACAGCTCTGTCCATCTCCTCCTCCTCCTGCTTTGGTAATTATGACTCATTACTGACTTTTTTTTTCACTTCAGTCTCTTGGCAGAGAAGGAACATCTTAAAAGTTGACTCAACAGTGCTGTAATACAAACACGATTACATGAATGAAGTGAATTAAACTAACAACTAACAAACCTGGCATTAACATGACTGATCTATCTCTAACCGGGAAGAGAGCAGTTAATTGTGGTTTTGAGTTGAAATAGCTGCAGGTGACCTTATACAAAACAAGAAACTTACATTGCTTGCACAGACACAGCTGAAATACCTTTGTCTTGATGGAGATACCTGAAATTTTCCTTATCTGAAAAGTTAATGTTGCAAATAGCACAGAAAGGTTTTATCAGCGAGGCCAATGTTAGTTAATACTCTGCCTTTTTCTTAAATCTTCATATTATCTTCAGAAAGTTAAAACACTCACAAGGCACTTTTTTGTGTCATTCTGCTCTCTCAAACAATTAAATACACCAACACATCTAATTTTGTTCCTGCTGGAAGTCATCTCATTTGATATCTAACCCATGTAAGCTATGGCATGCATTACGTTATGGATGTAGTCTTGAGGCTGGTGGTCTTGTTTGCTTTGCGGGACAAATAAAGACCCCAGCTTTCATTTTTGTCTGTTTAATGACTTATTAAATGTAGTGCATCCCAAACATAACGCATACCAGAAACCTGGTAGCTATGTGGTAATGCTACCAACACATTAAATACCTACCTAACCAAATCACAACACAGATTTAGGTGCTTCATTTGGGTACCATTTAATCAATCAATCAATCAATCAATCAATCAACAATATTTATTTGTATAGCGCCAATTCATAAGTGTTATCTCAAGACACTTTACAAAAGAGCAGGCTGAAGATAAACTCTTCAACTTATGGGCACACATACATGCATATATATATATATATATATATATATATATAGATATAGATAGATAGATAGATAGATAGATAGATAGATAGATAGATAGATATAGATATATATACATAAAATGCACATATACATTACAAATATATACATCCATCACCCAACATGAATCCAATAGCCAATCAGGAATCCCTCATCATGGCGGCAAGAAAAAACCTGTTAAGCAGCAGGACATCTTGACTGTGGATCCCAGTCTCATGAACATTTAACCAAAAACTGCTGAACCTTCTCTGACCTCTCTACTCAGTGAACTGTCTAAATTATAATTAATTCTTTATTGAACTAAATCTAATACCTATATACATTATACAGTCACTGCAAATTATACACTGCCTGGCCAAAAAAAAAGTCCCCAATGAAAAAAGAAAGTCACACACTCTAATATTTCGTTGGACCGCCTTTAGGTTTGATAATAGCACGCATTTGCTAAGGCATTGTTTTGATAAGCTTCTGAAATGTCACAAAATTTATTTCCATCCAGTGTTGCATTAATTTATCACCAAGATCTGGTATTGATGATGGGAGAGTCTGACCACTGCGCAAAGCCTTCTCCAGCACATCCCAAAGATTCTCAATGGGGTTAAGGTCTGGACTCTGTGGTGGCCAATCCATGTGTGAAAATGATGTCTCATGCTCCCTGAACCACTCTTTCACAATTTGAGCCTGATGAATCCTGGCATTGTCATCTTGGAATATGCCCGTGGCATTTGGGAAGAAACAATCCATTGATGGAATAACCTGGTCATTCAGTATATTCAGGTAGTCAGCTGACCTCATTCTTTGGGCACATAATGTTGCTGAACCTAGACCTGACCAACTGCAGCAACCCCAGATCATAGCACTGCCCCCACAGGCTTGTACAGTAGGACTAGGCATGATGGGTGCATCACTTCACCTGCCTCTCTTCTTACCCTGATGCTCCCATCACTCTGGAACAGGGTAAATCTGGACTCATCAGACCACATGACCATCTTCCAGTCCTCCAGAGTCCAATCTTTATGCTCCCTAGCAAACTTAAGCCCCTTTTTTCCAGTTAGCCTTACTGATCAGTGGTTTTCTTAAGGCTACACAGCAGTTCATTCCCAATCCCTTGAGTTCCCTTTGCATTGCGGGTGTGAAAATGCTCTTACTTTCACTATTAAACATACCTCTGAGTTCTACTGTTGTTTCCCTTCGATTTGATTTGGCCAAACGTTTAAGTGATCGCAAATCACAATCATTTAGAATTTTTTTCTGACCACATTTCTTCCTCAAAGACAATGGTTCCCCAGTATCTTTCCAGTTTGTAATAATGCGTTGGACAGTTCTTAACCCAGTTTTAGCAGTTTCTGCAATCTCCTTAGATGTTTTCTCTGCTTGATGCATGCCAATGATTTGACCCCTCTTAAACAGACTAACATCTTTTCCACGACCACAGGATGTGTCTTTCCACTTGGTTGTTTAAGAAATGAGAAGCTACTCATTGCATCAGCTGGGGTTAAATAACTTGTTGCCAGCTGAAAGATAATCTCCCATGCAGTAATTATCCAAAAGGAGGCTCGTACCTATTTGCTTCGTTAAATCCAGGTGGTGACTTTTTTTTTGGCCAGGCAATGTAATTTGATTGTTGAACTGTTCACACTTCATGTTGAGCTGTTGTTTGAATTTCAGAACAGAGATAATCATTGGTACTTGGCTTGCTGTCTTGTACCTGCCTGCAAATCGCAGCTGTGCTGATATTAGTTACGGCATCATAGCATCTTAAATCATATACAAGAAATATTCTGTGGCCTATGCCCAAGGGTAAATGATATTTTATACTCTCTATATCTGATCAGGGGTTGCCAACATGGTGCACATTAGCACCTGGTGGCACACAGGAAGCCTTGAGGTGCCAACAAGGACATTAATAAATTAGCATGTTACCGTCACAGAGCCTGAAAAAATAGCCTTATTTTATTTTAATTTTTATGTGTTGCAAATACATTATACTTACATCAGTGCAAAAAAAAACACAGCAAATGATACATGTGTTACAACCTGTCTATTTCCTCTTAAAGTTGAACCTGCATGGGGTCAGAGTTTTAGTGCTGCCACACCTCCACTACCACTGGTGCCATCTAGAGCCCTTACAGTGTCATTGTACCAAAAAACAAATGTATGACTGTTGTACATATCATATCATATATGAAAAATACATACATACTTTTCTCACACTTTTCTCCAATCCAACTAGTCCCACAACTTAACAAACACTTAATTATTGTACTCAGTTCTTGTCCATGACAGACCAGCCATTTTGTCATAACAACTCTTACGTACCAAAAAGGTGAATGCTGCATTGATCCCAAAGAAAAAAATCCCTATGTTAAAATAAACTATTCACCCTGTGAAACCAATGAAATTAGTGTGTCTTGCCATATTCTAGAATGAGACTAAATTATTGAGTCTTCATCCGCAACAAATTAAAGCATTGAAAATTTCTGGTTGGGATGAATATATACTAGTTATGAAAAGAACCAGAGGAATTTACTGCTACAGTCTCTCTCATTATTGCTGTTAAATCATCAAAAAAAACTTATCACACACACCTTTAACACATTGTGACAAGTCATTCAGTCAAGTTCCCATCAAATTGTAAAACTTACCAACTCACCATGTCATGAAGTATAAACTGTTTCGTAAACAGCCATAGGGTGGCGTTAGAGAGCATTTTACAAACGCTATCAGATATGTCTGCATGTGTATGCCACCTTTGCACATAAATGCATCCATTTAAAGTCATTTTGAAACAAAAAACAAGAATTAGCACACTGATTTATAGTGTCGTATTTTAATATTTACAATCATAACTTTGCCATGATTACATAAATGCAGTAATTATGCTTTGTTAGACTGGCCTCTTGTTGTATACAGCAGGCTACACATGATGTTTGATGTGGTGTTTCATTTTTATGTGCTTCCTTTATTTCACACCAACACAATGAGTCAGGTACAAATGAGACAGATAAAAACAGTAACACTGGATGGAGGTGGGAAAAAAAACAATATCTTAATAGCGAGCGTCCATAAACAGGACATAGAGATGGGAGGACAAGAATAAAAAACAGATGAAGAATGAACAGTTTATTCATGAAACACAGATGACAGACTCTTTTTGTCACTGCTTGTTCGCTGGTGTTAAGTTCCTCCACACAGAAAAAAAACCTTCCAAAAACACTGAACTACAAAGAAAACCAAATACAAAAAACCTCATGATAAAAGGTGCTCGTCAGCTACAACAATATGATTGTAATATACAGTACACTTTCTGATTTATGTTCCATGATAACTTTACACAGAGGCATATATTACTCTTGCAAACAATAAAACTCTCATAATAATAATTGCATTTTGTGCAATGTTCAACAACAACTTACAACAATACATTTTTTTGGCAGAAGGAAAAAGTTACTGTTTTCTGGATGTGAGCTTTGGGGATAGAGGCAAAAAGAGAGAAAAGCTTTCAGTGCTACAAGTCACAAGGCCTATGTACAATAATGTTTGGCAAAAATGCACCGATTAGAAAAATAATTTGTAGAACAAATTATGTAGAAAATAAAATAAAAAATAAATTAAGTCCTTTGAAAAAATAAAAACACAGCAAACAACTCAACTTTTTTTTCATTGATGTCATTTCATTGGCTACTACTTGGCATGACCGTCTAGTGTTATCGAATATTACCCAGTGTTTTAACTCTTGATAAGTCGGTTATATAGTGAAATAACATGGACACAGAATCCATATATACACCTAAATATGTATATGTACAACTACAATAGGTTGTAGATATAATACACAAAGTGCAGAATGTATTGGGGGCGAGTTTTGGTTCAGATAGGAGAAAGAAATGCGCTGGTTGTGGTGTGTTCAAATACCTTGTCCATAAATTAACTGTTGTGCTTTTTGATGCTTGTCTCCGGATACCAAAACAGCAAAAGAATTTGCATCTAATTTAACTTAAATGAAAAGTAAACAAATCCACGTGCAGGTATCTGCTCAGAGTGATAAGGTGCAGAGTATGAAGATATCACTTCTGAAAATGTCACATTCCTGTCTGTATGTTGTGTTTACTGCTGAGGAATCAAAGGCTATGATTACAGGGGCATATTTAAGGAGCACACTGACATGCAGCAGTGTTCGAGGAACAGCCTGAGCATTGTTCAGTCACAAAGCATGAGGACAACAGAGACTGCTGCTTCTGTGTGCTGCGTTGTCTGCTGGTCGATGACAGAGCTCATCCGCACTGCCCCCTAAATATTAAGAATCACCAACTTCAGGGTGTCTACTGATGAGGTCCAACTAGTGAAAAATAGAGCCAGAGCACCAAGAGAATCATTTCCAGTTCATTTTCCTCATTAGAAATTGACAAAAAATACCACAGATCTGAACTTTTAAGACAGAGAGGCCATGAGAAAATTAATAAAATTTAATTTAATTCAATAAAAAATCCTTTTTTAACCCTCATTTTATACAGACTGTAAAGCTGAGCCATGTAATCTAAATATCATATCACTGTTTTTTTCTTTACTCTTGCAGTTGTGGTATTATATTATACAAATAAGGGAGATACATTTCCAAGTGCCACAACCCCATTCTTCTACTAAAACCAGCCAGTGATGTGCTACTTGACCAATGTCTGAGCGTAAAAGTCCACAGAAATGCTTTCAAAAGTCAATGTGAGATTAGTATTAGGTGATGTCACTGTAACTGAATGTGTTGTTCATTTCTCTACTGACTTGCATTGAGCTGCAACTAAAAACAACAAATTTCTCGTTTTGGATGTTCACAACAGTAGCACTTGACTTATGCCCATCAGGCATTACTTGGCTGATACTGATGACTGATCATGTTTAATGTTTTGCTTTAACAGCTGGTTAAGTGTTTGTTCAACAAAGCAGAATAAAAAAGATCTCAGGGAGCAATGCAAAAAGTATCCTACAGCAAGGACATCAAATTTACATGATAAATGACTCATTTGCTACTTCTTTTTCTGGGGATTAACAAAATTGTTGACAGACTGACTTAAACTATTAATTCAACCCAACAGGCAAAACAGTGCAAATAGTTGAACAAATGAAAAGGAATATGTTTATAATTTTAACACATTTTAAAACAAAAATCTTCTGGTGGATGTTAACAAAGATCAGCCAATAATGATTGGAGGCCGATCTGTCGAGGCATCTACACTTGACCACAACTACACAGACTTTTATCATGACAACTTGTCAGAGGGTCACGTCTATTGTAGACAGAGTGCTAGCGGTGGCAAGCATTCAGAGCTGTAGTGTTTCCCTCTGCTCCCTTTATCAAGACTAGGGCCTCAGCCTGTTTCCCTGAATCATCATGGGCTTAAAACAAGGAAGATGCTGGTTAAAATACACTCTTATGTAGTTTAAAGCAGCTAAGATGGAGACGTGATTTGCCAAAACCTTTGATTGTGTTGATCCATATCAGTACATAGCCTGTTGTGTGTGTATGTGCCTGCCTTGCCCTATAAACATGACGTTTTTGGCCAACAACAGTAAACTTTTGTTGCATTTTGGCCATTCGTTCAAACATAAACAGCATTTTAAATGTATGAAAATTAGTTAATTTGATAACAGGTTCCAGAGAGCAGACTTTTGAAACAGCTCAGTTTCTGTCCCTGTGTGAACAAACTTTACAGAATCCTTCTGAAACCAGACTACCTGCACCTCAGTCTCAGTCATGCACTTCACGATTCAAGTTCAACAGACCACATTTACAGTAATGGACTCCAGAGAGCAGTGTCGCCTTTTGAATTAAACAACACTTCTTAATAATAGATGGATTTACGATTGCTTTGATCAGAAATGTCGTGCCATTGTCTGTCTACAAAACATCTGTCTGTTGGTCATTTTTCTGTTTACTCCTCACCAGTCCGTAGAGGAGAGAGGTGTGCTTGTGCAGATGTTATGTTCAGACAAAAGTTATACTACCAACTGCTGGCCCAACATGTAAACTACGCTGATTTTGGATATTTTGGTGGATCCATGTGCACAGAGGTTTTTATTAAAAGGCTGGAGTCTGAATGCAAAACTTTCCTGAAAAACATTAATTGATTGATTAAAACAAGTGGATCATTGCCACGTGAACAAGACCAGAGGGAAACATGCAGAAGACAGGACTCAAACTGAGCTTTCATGTGTCTCAAATCACTTTGTAATGCTACTGTCATTTGTTTGCCATCATTGCCCAGGATCTAAGCTAAGGTAGGGTCAGTTTAGCCTCCTAGAAGAAAAACAACACTACAGTTGTACATCCACAGAGGTAATAAAACTGTCACTTCAAATAATTTTGTAGTTAGTACTGATACCAGATTACAGCTCAGCACTGAAGGTCAGTCTACTGATGTCTTCTCTCAGAGGAAGAGGAAATTAATAAAAACATTAGATGTTTCTGTCTTTATGAAACAAGTTAAATACATCCGAATTTTGCTTTGGGTTGGAGGCAAATTTTCCAACTGACATGCTGTCAAATTTATGGTTGAACAAAATGAAAAGGAAATGCATTCATGAAACTCAGGCTCACTGTAAACTGTATAAGCATGTTGCAGCTCTGCGTTCACAAGCAATGTGTTATTTTATCTGGTAAAAGCAGGAGTTGTGTCAGCAAATGTCTTCCCACAGTCTACTGGAGATATCTGTAAACCTTAAAGCAATGGTTGCCAGAATCGGCAACTGCCACATGTCCATCTGAGGTGAGGGCGAGGCCCTGGGGTCCGTACAGAGGGTCTGCTGATGTATTGATGTAAGATAAGAAGGAGCCTGTGCTGTCAAACACCTGAAATACAGAAACACAAACACAAAGGCAAGGGTCTTTACTCACTCACATATGTACAGTCTGTGAAACAGTTTCTCAGTGACCCCCCAAAACCGCCAACCACCCAAAAAAAATACAGCTGACATCCTAGTTAAGCCTTTAAGCTTTTGTTGGCTTGTGATTGGTCAACTGACCCGCCAATGAGAAAGAAGTTAATGGGAAGATATCAGCAGCCTAAGCTTGGTACATTCATCCAGTTTCCTGAACTGGATTATTTATGAAAAATGTGTTCTTGTATTTGACTTGGTAGGTTCCACACTAATCAGTCACCAAGAATTATGTTTGCTTAAAGGAAAGACAAACAGTTTTTATTCTAACAGCATGCATTGCTCTGTACAACTAATGTGTTGCAACGTCACACTGTTAGTAACATCAGTATAATGTGATGTTTTTATTTTGTAATTTAAGTTAACTGGGATAACCTTTAACCTCCAACTTCACGTTGGTCTGGTACAGCAGACTGGAATATAAAAAACATCTCATTAATCATTTTTTGAAAAAAAGACAGGCTGCAGGAGCCAAAGCTTAGTTAAACCAACATTACTAGCATCAGACATTGGTAAGATTTTAAATGACTTCAATACATTTTTAGTGATGTCCAGTTAACCTTATATACCCTTCTGTATTTTGTCTGTATTTCCTCCCAGAGGCCAAGTTTGTAAATGAAATAAATCAATTTAAAACTTGCTGTGCAGTACTTCAATCAATCAGTTTACTCATTTGATTTGAAACAACTGATGATTCAGTCGTTCCCTTATTGGTCACACTTTCTATGAAGCCCCTGTTTACAATGCATTATAGACTCATTAATTGCATGGTTAGAAGATTTTATAACACTCTGATAATGCTGTATAAACATAGTTATAGGCGCTTGTCTAATTTATATTGCTTTTTGATAGTAATAAGCCATCATAATGCTATTTTCTAAAATGAGATATACGCTTACTTACTTACAGTGAGTTATATTGTGCATATAGCTATGAGAAATTAAAACACCCTTAATGCTTTATGACAACAAATCAAGAATAAAGTAAACTGTTTCATAATGCTTTGCATTTGCACAGCTTCCTGATTCTGTTTGAAAGCTACAAAAAATATATATTTTTTTAGTATCTGTCAGCTGTACCTTTTAACTTTTTAAAAGATTAAAATAGGCACTTTTTATGGAAATCCCTTGTATGTATTTTATGTTCACAGAAAATTAAATTGAGGGCTTGATATGTTGATTAGAGAAATGTTTGAATTAACTCTAAAGAAGAAACTTAACAGCATTTTGTTGCATTGAGTGAATCTTTTTTTTTTTTTTTTAATTTCATTTAGAGCAGTGGTCCCCGACCATTTTTCTACTGCTGCAAGTCAGACTTAAACCTTAGTCTAACGGAGAATTTCCTCAATACATCAGGGGACACCTAACTGCTGAGGCCATCAGAGCTCTATATCAGTCATATTGTCATAAAGTATTTTCTCTGTTGGTTTGCATGTCCTAAATAAAATTTATCTGAAATCAGGGATATTACATCACTTAACACATATCATATCACTTCTCTAATTTTTTCACAGACTTAATTATGTCCAAAAAGAAGTCTTTATTCTAAAAAATGTATTAATATCCGTCTGTCTTACCTGTATCCTGCTGTTGCCCCAGTCAGCTACAATGATGTTTCCATTAGCATCCACAGCCACACCAGTGGGAGCATTGAACTGGCCGTTTCCTTCACCGTGAGAGCCAAACTTGAACAAGAACTCTCCATCTGCACTGTACACCTGTCAAGGAGGTCAACACACTTAGTTTGGCCTTGTCTCCATTTTAATCAAGGCAATAAATTGCAAAATATGTCTAAAAAGAGAGAATAACACTAATATAACAGTAAATATGAACCAGTGTGTTCTGTTAAGTTAAAGAAAATAACACAACTTCTAAGTCCAGCACTACAAAGGTCTCACCTTTACAGAGTGGTTGTGGAAATCCGTCACAATAATTTCATTCTTGTTGTTCACGGCAACAAAGTGTGGGCCTGTGAGGGGAGAGTGTGAGAAGTTATTGAAGAATTTCTCATCAGCTGAATTAGGAACAGACTTTGTGATTAGCTTCAGTCCTTTCAGTGTTATTCAACATTTTCTCTTTTCTTTACAATTTTCAATTAGTTTTGCAAATATATGCAAAAACAAATGGGTTGATCTGGTGAATGTCTGCCCCAATTTGTGAGTCACATTTTGATGTTATTTTTACTGTTCATTGTAGCATAATCAGGAAAAGAAAAATGTATATTTTTAATAAAATGTTAAAATACTACAGCACTAAAACTCTGATTAGGTGAAACTTATTTCTTCCTCAATTGAATACTTTGTTTTACATCCATGATTGGTTAGTAAAAATACCCCCATGTTTAATAAACAAGTAAATTGACATCTAATGAGTACAATCATCTATTAATTAGTTTCATTACACAGAAGTCAGAGCAATAAAATCAACCACACAAATCATTTTAACAATTAACAACCATTACACAATGCATGTGACAAATGCTCATTATCTTAGAGGGAGAGGGTTATCACAAAGTGCATAGACTTGTTTTTGTGTGTCTACAGTGTGATTCATAACTTCATCCACAATCGGAGCTCCCAGGAAGTCAGACACAAGATTGGGGGGAGGGGGTTTGGGTTAGACAAAAGGGGGAGGGGGCACTGCACTGTGGGATTAAGGTTCCAGCAAGGCCACACTTAGTACTTACTGAAAACTGAGCCAGATTTATTATAGTTTGGGCCAAGTTTTTCTGGATCCAAAAAACAGGAGGAAGAACAGAAAGAAAGAAAAATATTGATGGTCAGAGATAAAGGAGAAGCAAAAGAGAACAAAAGAGATGGGTGATCAGCTCAGGCGCAGCGTGTGAGGTGGGAAGCGAGGGGTCACGGCATTGCCTGTGGGAATGTACAGGCTGACAGCTTAAACAGAACAAAACACGTGATGTAATGTTTGAAAGTAAATTCAGCAAAAGGATGAGAGCACAAGCATAGACTTAAGTTTTCAGCGTCTTTGAACAAGAAGTGAATAAAGAAAAAGACATTGGAGCCTAAAAAGAACAATTCTCCTGCAGTAAGCTGTGATTTAAACAGTACACTAACTTTAATTCAAAAGAGGACTTAGACTTTGACGCAGTGAGCTTATAATATATAAAGGCTGCTCAACCATCCATGTGTCGGTATATTTTGTCATAAAAAAACACAGTGATAGTATTTCCATCTTTTTGTACAAGGTCACCAAATATTTATAAAACCACATGTAGTACTTTTTTTTGTTTTTTTATAAAAACTGCAAAAAGTAAATGCTATTTTTTTATTGGGCTGCATCAACGCTCTTTTGGTTGTATGTATTTTTTCATGTGTGGCTGAAAAGCTCTGATCCCCATAAACTACTTTTACTTATGCTTATGATATTCTCATAATAGTTCTGATCATTTTTGCTTATTTATTTCTATTATTCTTTCACCTTATTTGAAAACATTGCTTTTTTATTGATGTTAAAGCCAAATTTACCTGTATTTGCATGCCCAATTTCTTCTCCCTTTGTACTGTTTTACAGTTAGTGAGTGCAAAAAATCATGTATTCTACTTTACTTTACTGTGACAACAATCCTACCAAAGTAAGTTCTTTACTTACTTGCAAAACAACAGCATAAACCCAGGGGCCACATGCGGCCCACTAGTCAGTTTAAAATGTACACAAAAATGTTGTAATTGATGAAAACCTGCTATAAAAACATAAATTGGCTGTACTCCTTTCTGTGAAACTCCCTTTAATGCATATATAAAATAAACTAAATTTAGAAAAATGTAAGTAAAATATACTTTGACATCCAGTAAATGTTTTGTTGCTTACATCAAAAAGCATCTGAAGCTGGCAAATTCTGTGTTAGGCTCTTTGGATTAAGGATTGTCAGTTGCATTAAAATATTGAAATGTATAAATGCTGCTAAATTAACATCTTATGACGATTTTTTTAGGTAAATGTATCTCTTTTATTGTCCTTAAAATTGTGAACATTTGGTCCTCTTGAAATAACCATCTTTTTAACGTGGTCCTCTTGGTAAACAAAGCTCCATTATTCCTGCTCTAGATTACACAGAAATATGTCTATTACATACCCAAATTTCTGCATGGTGTTGTATTGGTATCTCAGGTTGAGTCACATTTGGTAAATTATGTCACGTTTACAATTTGTTGATTTCTTTACATGACTGGTGGGCTGCATTTAGTGAGGTGGAGGGCTGCATTTGGCCAACCCTCATTTAAAAGTCTATTTGTGGTCTTTTTAAACCTTTTGTAGTAGTTCTGTTTCTTTGTTGTTGTTGTTTTCTGCCCTTTATTAAGTTAAGTTTCATGTTGTCAGTCTCTGTGGCACTTTGTGGTTGTCTTTATGAAGATTTTCTTTTTCAATTTATTGTTCTTTTTTTCTCATTAAGGCTTTTTTGTCTCTTTAATCGTCATTTTTTGTCTCTTTGTTGTTCTAACTCTCTCTTTGTGGTATCTTTTTTTTCCCAACGTTCTCATTATAAGAGTCTGTACTTGCACCAGGGCTTTTCATGCTGAAGTCTGCTCCAAGCTAAGATTACAACTGAACCAGCATTAGTCAGACAGGGTCAGTGTCAGTAACACAGGTACAGAGGGCTCCCTGTGAAAACAGAGATCTGGCTTCCCACTCACCTGCAAACTGTCTGTCAGATGTCCCCCTGCCTCCAAATTTGGTCACCAGCTTCCCATTTGATTGAAAGATGAAGACGCAGCAGGCTTTGTTGTCCACAATGATGATGTGTCCATTTTTATCCACAGCAACACCCTTAGGACCCATGAGCCGGCCTGCACCAATCTTATTCTATGAGAGGGAGTGACAGTGCTTTTGACAGGAAAGCTTTGGGGGCGTGAAGACAGTATTTAATAAAGCTAAAAGGTCTCACCTTGAACTTTCCATCAGAGGAGAAAATGCTGACCCATCGATTATCATAGTCTGCCACCACAATGTCACCATTCATGTCCACTGTGACGCCTGTGGGCCTCTGCAGCTGTCCCGGGGAACGTCCCCTGACACCAAAACGCATCTTAAACTGGCCATCGTTGGAGAAAATCTGTAATTGTCAGAATAAAGAGACCTTTGAGTAGAATTAGTCCAGCCTTTAAACAGTATTTTCCTCTTCTATATGACTCTAAAGTTACTCATGGATGCACTGACACTGTGTGTCTCACCTGTATACACTGGTTGTTGCTGTCTGCCACCACCACTCTGCCATTACTCGTAGCTGAGATTCCCTGCAGGTTTGTGAACTCCCCCTTTTCTCTGCCCCGTGTACCTGTCAAAAAGTAAATTGAAATACTATTTGCCATCTGCCATTCTCAGCTTCCCTTTTATGATGGTCTGTAAATGAATGGTATGTGTGTTCTTCCACTTATGTTTCTTATACTGATCATCTTTCAGTTCATGCCTTGTTTTTCAGTTTCTACCTCCGAGGTAAACACAAGTTTGGGCTTATACCAGCACATTTTAAAGAGGATTATCAGAAACATGAAAGGCCTGCTTTTGACAGATAATTTTGCACAGTGAGAATATTTAACCTTCATTTATTTGTGGAAGTTTAAAAATATTTCAGTGGAAGAGAAACTGATAAAAGAGACCAAGTCCACATATTATTTTTTTTTTGTTGGAATCCGTTAATTTTTGGTACTACTTTGGTCCCAGCAGATGGACACATAGGCAAGTGATGTGCCAGAGTAGTACAAACACAAAGAGGCTTACATGTGGAAAAGTAAAGGGTTGCAAATTTGTCAATGCATTGTGTACAATGATATAACAGTTTATTTGGCTTGTTTTCACCTAAAAATCCCCTATAAAGCTTGGTCACTACAGTGGCAATGTACAAACGGCCTTGCTTCATTGCTGGTTTTCTCTTTTCAGGTACTCAGCTGATTGTTATCACTTTGGCTAAAATATTTACTATTGACATGTACTTCATCTAAGCCCACAACTACACTGAACTATTCCTTTACGAGATAGTCAGGTGGCATTGGCAGTGCTCAGAACCTCAGCATGAGCGAACATTTTATATATAGTTATAATTAACAAAATGTATCTTTAAATATCTTTGTTTTGGTCCATTCAGTCTGTTTCATGGAGCTTTTTGTGCCTCCTAGTTTTGTTTATTTTAGGGATTGTCACCAAAAACATGAAAGTATAGAAAAGTTTCTCTGGCAGCTTTAAAACGGGAAAATGTGCCATTGAAAAGACAAGTCAGATCATTTTCTATAATCTGACTTGTCTCAATATCCTAAGCCTTACATGTCCTTCACCCAGGGAACAAAGTCATGAGAGCGGAGTGGATCAAAAATTTAAACTATTTCCAGTTTGGAGGGGCTGTGAGCACAGCAACAAAAAAAAAACAGATGACAATGAAGGTGTCTCTGCATTGGTTGCCAATGCAAAAAGCTACAGCTATGGACAACACAAATAGGCCTTGTTACTAAATTTACAGTAAAAATTCACCATGAGAGACATGTTCGACCTCTAGCAGGGTTTCTAAACACTTTCTAAAAATCAAAATCAAGGCTTTTAAGACCTTTACTGGAAAGAAATTCGGTCATTTTGTTGCCGTAGTACAAACAGCAATCAATCAAACAGCTATGCTAAAATGCTGATTTCTAAAAATAAAAGGATTATTTCACATAAACATAACACACCAGGGTGCTTAATATTAATTGAACAAAAGATTATAAAGACAATCAATTACTCTTCCTACAGAAGGGAATGAGTCACAGAGATGAGAAAGCAGTTGCATTCTTAGGACAGCAAACTCTTTAAACTTACAAATTACACTCTACTGTCATAGCTTTTTTGTCAAGCAGTTTTTTGAAGCAACATTAAAATATCCCAAAGACAGATTTGATGATGACCATCTTAGTCAAAGTAAAATCTATAATATAGGAGCTCTGGTGTGCAAATATGTCTTTTTTTTTTAACCTTTTATGGTCCTCCATGTCACAAATCAAAGTTGAGACTCTTGAGGCTGGGTACACACTTGACAATTTTAAACAAGATTTTTGCCCCAGTCTACCCCTTTAAACTATCAAAGGACATGGCCCTATTCTAGACTTGTCTCAATCAACATTTCATCCACAAAAAAACCTTAAAGTGTAATGCCAGTATGACTGTTTTGCTGTCCCTTATTGGGTAAGAACATCTCCTATTTAAAATCATATTTATATATTTTGATATTCAGAGTTGTGTGTTTGGCCTCTTACAGGGTTATAGTCTCAGTGACTAATGACAGGCCAGGGAGCATAACCAACTACAATTCACAAATTTGTGCTGCCAGACATAACTTATGCCTGGATAGTCCGAGGACATAAAGTGTCAGGGAACCAAAGAATAGTATCTACTGTTGAACCAGACTTGACAAAATGAAAATATGCTGGGCAGACTGTATTTAAGTTTTCAACCAAAGAAAGAGAAAGCATAAAATGAAACAAAGTATGGTCAGTATCTTATTTCTTTCACTAATAAAAGTGTATGTTTAGAGGGTTGAAAGTTAAAAGAATAAGTTCTACTGTCCTCTTTTAAAAATTGGAGATCTGAAAATCATCTTGTGTGTTGCCAGCCTTACTTCTTTTGAATGCAAAGGGACAAAAAAACAACAAAAACAAGAGGCATACAAATTTGTTTACAGGGATAAGCCAAAATTAACACTAAAACAGCTTTAACAAGAACATACTATCCCATGAATTAAGCTACACAGAACCTTTACACTCCTCTCTCTTGGATCCGTCTTACCCATCCTGTAGATGAGCTCGTCCTCTATGGGGTTCTCTTTTTTCTTGGTGGTGCTGTACATGCTGGAAGGCCGTCGTACTGCTTTCTGCCTTATGTGGCCCCCAGTCCCACTGGGAGACTTCACCCTCCTCTTCACATCATCTGGTGATTGTGGCACATCTGAGGGTTTGACTGCCCGCAGACGGAACGGGCTGCCGCGAATGGGCTGTCCGTAAAGCAGCAGACAGAAAGAGTACTCCCCTTCAGAGCGTAACGTGTAGCCCACCTCATACGTCCCATTCTTATTGTCCGTTATCTCTGTTTCTGCTGCACGGTTTCCATCTGCAGACGTTATCTCTGCTTTTAGAACAGCATTTCCTGTCCGTACCAAATCCCCATCCTGCAGAGAGACGACACTGATTAATGTTTAGAACACATATGAGCAACTGCTGATCATGCAGAATGCATACAGATTTACATTAAAGGTAGGGTTGGTAATCAGATTTAGATACACTTTTGGTTATACTGGTTAAAATGATCGTTATGTCCCGATGGCAATCAATGCATGATGCATTCTTAAAAGAGAGCGAAAAACAGCTGCTGTCTACAGCAGGAGTAAAGCAGGGAAAACACCAACCAATCCCAGCGATTCAGACCTAATTTATTAAACCAATCAAATCCCGTACTGCTATCTCAGGAGCTGAGGTCGCCGAGGTGGTCAAAAAGCTCCTCGGTGGCAGGGCTCCGGGGGTGGACGAGATCCGCCCGGAGTTTCTCAAGGCTCTGGATGTTGTAGGGCTGTCATGGCTGACACGACTCTGCAACATCGCGTGGACATCGGGGGCAGTACCACTGGATTGGCAGACTGGGGTGGTGGTTCCCCTTTTCAAGAAAGGGGACCGGAGGGTGTGCTCCAACTACAGGGGGATCACACTCCTCAGCCTCCCTGGGAAGGTCTATTCAGGGGTACTGGAGAGGAGGGTCCGCCGGATTGTCGAACCTCGGATTCAGGAGGAGCAATGTGGTTTTCGTCCTGGCCGTGGAACTATTGACCAGCTCTATACCCTCCACAGGGTCCTCGAGGGTGCATGGGAGTTTGCCCAACCAGTCTACATGTGTTTTGTGGACCTGGAGAAGGCTTTCGACCGTGTTCCTCGTGGGATTCTGTGGGGGGTGCTCCGGGAGTATGGGGTAGCAGACACCCTGATACGGGCTGTTCGTTCTCTGTATGACCGGTGCCAGAGCCTGGTCCGCATTTCCGGCAGTACATCAGAACCGTTTCCAGTGAGGGTTGGACTCCGCCAGGGCTGCCCTTTGTCACCGATTCTGTTCATTACTTTTATGGACAGAATTTCTAGGCGCAGCCAGGGTGTTGAGGGGTTCCGGTTCGGTGACCTCAGGATCAGGTCGCTGCTTTTTGCAGATGATGTGGTCCTGTTGGCTTCGTCAGACCGAGACCTACAGCTCTCACTGGATCGGTTCGCAGCTGAGTGTGAAGCGGCTGGGATGAGAATCAGCACCTCCAAATCCGAGTCCATGGTCCTCACCCGGGGGAGGGTGGAGTGCCCTCTCCGGGTCGGGGATGAGATTCTACCCCAAGTGGAGGAGTTCAAGTATCTCGGGGTCTTGTTCACGAGCGGAGGAAGGATGGACCGGGAGATCGACAGGCGGATCGGTGCGGCGTCGGCAGTGATGCGGACTCTACACCGGTCCGTCGTGATAAAAAGGGAACTGAGCCGCAAGGCAAAGCTCTCGATTTACCACTCGATCTTCACTCCTATCCTCACATATGGTCACGAGCTTCGGGTCGTGACCGAAAAAACACGATCCCGAGTACAAGCGGCCGAAATGAGTTTCCTTCGCAGGGTGTCCGGACTCTCCCTTAGAGACAGGGTCAGAAGCTCGGTCATCCGGGAGGGGCTCGGAGTAGAGCCGCTGCTCCTCCGCGTTGAGAGGAGCCAGATGAAGTGGCTCGGGCATCTGGTTAGGATGCCTCCTGGACGCCTCCCTGGTGAGGTGTTCCGGGCACGTCCCACCGGTAGGCGGCCCCGGGGAAGACCCAGGACACGCTGGAGGGACTATGTCTCTCAGCTGGCCTGGGAACGTCTCGGGATCCCCTGGGAGGAGCTGGACGAAGTAGCTGGGGAGAGGGAAGTCTGGGCTTCCCTGCTCAGGCTGCTGCCCCCGCGACCCGACTACGGATAAGCGGAAGAAGATGGATGGATGGAATCCCGTACTGCCGCTCTGCCCACCTTATGCGCCTACATTTTGCCAGCGTGCACTGACCCTGATTTAATGTGCATAGCTGAGCTGAGAGGGATCCAAGTACGCTGGAGAATGGCAGAGAAACTACCTATACCCCGATTACTGGTAACCACTCCTCCTGCTAAACAGAGTAAATAAAGAAAGATGGAGGCAGAGAAGGCCGAAACAAAAAAGAATTTGGACAAAGCCAGGGCAAAAACAAGAGTCAACATTGGGTTGTGAGTACTAACTAACTGGCCATGTTTGTTTGTTTTTTTTAACTTTACTATGATAATGTTTTGGTGTTTTCTTACCGCTGAGTGAGACATGACTTGGTGTAGTGCAAAACAAAAACAGTGCTAAGGACCAGTTTTGAGTTGTTAATCAGTCATATGATCGCGAATCAGCGGCGCTCGTGCATGTGAGTGGGGGTGTCATTTTGGAGGAGCTCCAGGGAGGAGCAGGGGGAGGGGCTGGACAGAGTCCTGAGGAGATGCTACATTCAAATTCATGCTAGTTTTCCGAGAATTCCAAACCCTGCCTTTGAAGGTCAGAGAGGTAATTTTTATAATAATAGACCAAACGTGCAATAAACAAATGTGAGGCTGAAACTGTGACTCTACTTTGTCTTTTGTTGTCACAGTTATGGTGTGGTGCTGCCCAGTGACGGCATGGCGGAGGCCCTCTCCTGTGGCGACGGAGGTGTGAGCAACAGCAGCTGTCGTTAGGAGAACACCAAGGTTTTGGATGGAACGTCGGAGACCTTCTGTCTCCACCTGCAGGAGAAACCACACAGGATATATATATATATATATATATATATATATATATATATATATATATAACTCAAAGTATTTTACTGTTCAGGGTAGTTTAACTTTCAGATACATCCATTTTATGTATGCTGATAAGCAACCACAATATAACCCCTGGACCTGAAATAAGCTAACTGCATGCTGCCTGTAAAGAAACTTTTGCTTGAAAGGAGAGAAAGACATTTATCAGCAGATGCTAAAGACAGATCTCAGGATAGATTTGTGATAAACAGCCTGGTCTTTAGAAGGAGAAAGAAATCTCTGTGGTTTTTAACAACAAACAAAGCCACAACTAAGTGCTAGGATTTACTCATATTTAGCTAAAACCATATCAAAGTATATGAACATACAACTATGTAGAAACACCAATCAAATTATCAAAATAAACATTAAGCAAGTCAGACAGACTGAAACCAAATAACTATTGGTGGTCACCTGACAGTCCAGATGAGCATTTTGATGTGGCCTCTCTGGGAAGTCGTGTCTGGCCAGGGCTGTTACCCGCTCACTCATTTGCTTCTGAACAAGCAGCACCTGTTCTTTCAAAACAGATATAGATATTATTTAAAATGGCTCTATAAAACAACTTTTTGCCTTGGGGCCATCACTGTTTTCCCACCGCTGTGAGTGTCAGAAAGACGAAATTTGAGCAAGAAAAGAGGGGGCTTGAAAAGGCACTGGAGGGATTTTCTTGTGATTTCTTTGACTTTTCTCACTCAGCAGAGCTTGTTTATTGGTTTAATGTTGCAGAGATAGAGGAGCATTTATCTATTTCAGTGAGTGAAAGGATTCACTTTCATTTTCAACACCAAGGGAGGAACTTTGTCTCACAGAGAGTTGTGTATTGATGAGCCTTTGAGACACTCGTCAATACAAAGCACTTGATGTACTGTTTACAAGGGGAAATATAGGGCATGGAATTACATCCTTAAGGGATGCAGTGCAGACAGCAGCTGTGCAACATTACACAATGCATCATGATGGGACATCCAATGCCAGCGTTTGGTTTGGATACAGTGTGAGATGATATCACTAAGGTAATTCACCCATAATATTTCTACTTTAGCTGATTTGTAAAGTTACTGAATTGTCCTCATACACTTCGCTTTGGTTTGTCTCCATTCTTTCACTGAGGCTAAATCCTACAAAGAATCAAATTAATTTAAGGTTAATAAAAGTTTGTCCAAACATGAGTTATTTTCATTTGTTTTAAATTTTAAACTTGTAGTAGTAGAAGTAACTGTAACTAACAAGGGTGGGGCTAGATAAAGGACCACTTCCTGTAAAGGGCGGGGCATTGCAAAGGGTCAATAAGTTGACCTTCTAATAAAGCAAATTTGTTGCACTTCCAAAAAAAGTGGTCTCACTGATCATCCATACATTCTCTCTGTTGGAGGAAGGCCTCGGTGTTGTGATATTGCTTTCATGATATTTTGCAGAAAGAGTACAAAAGTGTTGTTCTCAAATAAAAGTACAGTTTTAAATAAAAGCGCATGTCACTTTATTAATCTACTAAAGTGAAAGTAAAAAGTAAGCCATTTAAAATCTACCATCAGTACAAAAAGGACAACAGCTAGATAGTGATGGGTGAGCGAGTTACTTTAACCAGTGAACAATACAGTATAATAATATAAGACCCAAATCATGAAACAATACCAAAGAGAGAACTTGCCCCATAACAGTATATGAAATAAGATATTAAAAAGATCAGCAAAAATGTATTTTGTACTCCCTGTAAGTCATAGCTGTAAATAAACAGGCTGTATTTGCCAAATAAAAAAACACAATAGGACGATTTGCCCTGATAAATATGAAATCACTTAGTTGGAAAGCGAGCTGAATCAGTGCTATTTAAGTTTTAGCATAGTTACAGTATTAAGTATTGCAATATTAAATTTGGTATCAGTATTTAAGTGAAAATTTGGTATCACAACAACACTAAGTGGTTGAAAGCTTTGGTCAACTTAGCTTACCAATCTGTTTCGTCACTCAGAGCTCCAATGCTTTCAAATATGCAAAGAAGTACAATACTTTCCCCAGAAATGACTTTAGTATAAATGAAAATTCTGAATTAAAAATAACTTAAACTATAACACAAAAACCTACTTGATTACAGCAGGAGTAAATGTAATTATTTACTTTCTACCCCTTCCATTATGATGATAGTCACATAAAATTCAACCTAGCTTTAAGCTGCTCTAAAAATAATAGTTGCTACTGAAGATTTAAAAGGATGTAGTTTTGATTTGTGTTTGGGTCAACAGAAATATGTAAATATAAACATGAAAACAGCAAATAGACATAAACTGAGTTTCAGCAAATAAAATCTAACTCATGGCATTTCATGACACTTTCAGTATAGTTATGCTATCACACATTGCTTTTTCTTTTCTTGTAATGGACAGGCCCACTAACTGGCTGATTTCGCTTTGTGATGTAACCTGTTTGGAAGCTTATTTGTGCCATTTTTAACCTTTCAGCCCACCTCTGTAGCACTCCCATGGCTGAGTGCCTGCTCCGTAAAGCTGCAGCTGCTCTGGATGTGTTCCTTTCCCTGCAGGAGAGACGAGAGCTGGGCCTGCAGGACCTGTGATCAGGTGTGGGAGATTAGAAAGGGAGGGAAATATAACAGTAAGAAAAAAGAGAGATGCAGAAAGGTTAAAAAGTCAAAACTGTTAAGGTACTGTTGCAGGCTTGAGTGTTGTTACAATAATGTAAGATATGCAGCAGGACATGTTTGACAACGTCTGACAGTGAGCATCCAGAGTTGTAAGAGTACCTCTGTGCATACAAACACAGTGAGGTATTAATAAAAGTATGCAAGTGAACATGTGTAGCATCACAAACCTTCTGTTTGGCACTGCAGATGTTCTCCAGGTCTGTGATGAGGGCTGTCTTACGCTGATTCAGCGCTCGCTCCAGCTCCTCAAACGTACAGGTGATTTCTGCCACCGCCTCCGTCTTTCTCTCGTTTAGCTGGCGAGAGATCTCACTCACCAGCTCGATGGCTGCTGTTAGCTGAGGGAGCCTGAGGGGAACATAATGGGACTTTTTTTATTTCAAATATTGACATGGTTAAAGCTAAATGCATCAAATATTATCGAATAAAGTGACATAAAATTTTAAATAAATTGTGTAATATGTTATGGAAAGGATGTGTGGCAGACAGGGAAAAAGCCTACACCCTGCTGCACAGAGCTGTGAGGGAGTGGGTGTGGTCCAGCCAGAGCTGATTGCAGCACCTGTGACCTGAGAGAGTGAAGTGTGTGAGTGAAGGCAGACAAAGGAGCTGATGCATGGAGGAGAGGTCAGAGAAAGCTGGAGGGAGTGCTTTTTTGCCAACCAAACGAAAGTTTTTGAGATTTAAAATCCCTGTAATGACTTGAAAAGGAGGAAAAGGAATTGCATGAAGATCCAAGAGTGGGTGACTGTTTTTGCCTTTTCTTGCTCTGAAGATGTTTTCTTTGCTTCCTGGGGAAAGTGTCTTGGGGAGCCCTCTCAGTGTTTGGTGACACTTAAAGGGATAGTTTAGTTTTTTTGAAGTGGGGTTGTATGAGCTCCATATGGCAACTAAGTACATTAGATGCAGTAGAAAGTTCTCTCCTCTCCTCTCCCTCAGTAAGCCACAGTTTGTAAAAGTTTGTGACGCAGAACCAGCTGCAAACAGGGAAGTATTGTACCAAATACAAAGGGTATTTTCTCCGCTTACAAGAACTCCCATCAAAAAATAATACCACAGTTTAAGAGTACACTCCCTAGAAAATTTTGAGTGCATTAAGTTTTCAGAAAAATAAAGTTTATCTGGAACTAACCGACTCACGTCATACGTCAATATGTGACGTATGACAGCTCACTGGCTGTGTCGTAGGCAGATGTGACAATAGCTGTAGCAACAGCTGCGAAAGCTAGGTCTTATAACTTGACATTTTAAAATCAGACCAATAATTCAAAACATGATTAATAATTAGTTAATGATTTAATAATTACTTATAATTATGCACTTCCTTTGGTCTCCACTCTGCTTTCTTGTCAGTGAGCATGGTGTATTATGGGAAATTTCTCATACCCCTTCCTTTCAAGGGAGGTCCTGGTATGTCTTCATTTCAAGGGCTGTGTAGCCCTTTGCCTTAGCCCTTACGAAGGGTAAAGACAAGGGCTAAGGGGTACTATTGGGACTGACCCTCAGCCTGGTCTGGAGCAGCTAGCACCACAGCATAAATCTCCATGGTAACTTATGTCAAAACATATCCTACTTTACCCTATCCCACTTTTGTGCAACCACATCATAGATAAGTTGATCCAGGATAACCAAGATCTCCCAGATTAATCCATTATCTTGGTTTTGTGCAACAGGCCCCAGGACAGAACCCATCCTCATTCCATGATTCCCTGTTCTTCGTACCGTGAGTTATTGCAGCTCTCTCTCTCTTTCACTCTCTCTCACCGCTCCCCCCCCCAACACACACACACACACACACACACACACACACACTTACAAATATAGATTGTCCTGATTTTCATTAAAAATTACATTTGGTGGTTTTTTTTGGTTTTTTTGGGGGTTTTTTTTTTTTGGGGGGGGGAGTACAAAAAGGACAGGGGACTGAGTTTACTGGGTTAGAATTTTTTTGACTTTTGGGTTTTGAATTAATGAACATTTTTTGACATTTTTAATTGTGTTACTTAAGAACTCCTTTTTTGGACGTTTTGAATTTAATGAACTGCTTGCAACATTCTGAATCTTTTCTTTGATGGACTGGTTACAGTTTGGAGATTTATTTTAGATGAACTTTGAATTTTATGAAAATTTTGGACTTGTTTGCTGAACTGTTATTGAATTGTTTTTTTTTCTCCTCCGTTTCTCTGGTTGCACTTCTTGCTTATAGTCTGAATCATTTTCAAACAGCATAATATAAACTTAATTTTAATTTTCTTTTGTTGCGTGGTTTTCATTTAGCACTAGGCCTAAACCCTGAGAAGCACAGATTTAGCCAACAATCTGGTGCCCAGTCTAGATGTATTTCATGATTCTGGCCTTCAGCAACGCTACAGATGTCACTCTCAAAGTCCAAAGGGAAAGATTTACACCAAATATGGAGCAAATTGACTAAAATGTCAAACCTATAAAGTCAGACTTTATGTGGATTAATAGCATAAAGATTGGGGGGGAAATGTGTTATTTATCTATTCATTAGTTTAAATCCTGTGACCAGCTCTGCATTTATTCGTCTTTACTTATCAGTCCACCCTTATACTTGTACCTCTCAAGGGCAACGGCCTTCTGTGCTCTTTTGTAAATAATTGATGTCTATATTACCAAAAGAAAGGGACTAAAAATCATTCAAGAGGTGCTAAATTGTATAAAATGTTGGATATACTGCAATTGTTTCATTGTTAGTCTACGTCAGGGGTCGCCAACCTTTCTGGGCCTGAGAGCTACCCAAAGATACAGAGTATTACAGAGGGCTACCTGTTTGGTTTGATATTTCTGACTGATATACATTAGCATGGTTCACCTAAAAAAAATATATCATATTTTGCATTTAGTACACATTTACTCACGATTAAGAAATAAAAAGAGAATATTTTACTTACATGTATCTTAAACAATTTAATTAATGTAAAACTTAACTGACATGTACAACAGTCGCAATTTTGTGATTTTTTTTTTTTGTACAAGTGACACTGTAGGAGCTTTAGCTCACAGCAGTGGTGATAAAGGTGGCATCAGTGCATCAAAGTAAACTTTGAATCTACATAGGCCAAAGTTTTAGATGAAAAAGGCAATTCTGAAACATAAAACACATTAAATTAGTGGTTTTTGTATTGGTGTATGTATAATTTATTTGCTTAACTAATAGAAATATCCCTGTGGGCACCCTAGAGGCTCCTTAAGGGCTACCAGGTGCTCGAGGGCACCCTTTTGGCTACCCCTGGCCTACATAACCTTACGCAGCAGCTGGATCCACCTGATTCATAGTCTGTAAACAGGCAGATCCATCTCATGAAGCTTCAGTCTACAACGATGTGTTCAGCCCAAAGCACCAAGGCCCAGTCCATATCCAATAGATCAGGTGGGATGTGGGAGTAGTCACTTCCTGCTGTCGTCAAAGTAGGAAGTGACTAGCATAGATGCTAATCGCTTCAGAAGCAGGTTTGTCAGATCTGGAAAACATTTCTTTATTAAATAAACTAACAACGCTAAAAGCTTTCCACATAAACAAGATAATTCACTTCAGACATGTCTGTTCTACATAGTGGCTCATGTTTTGTATTTTACACCGTGGCAGTAGTGCCCACTTACTACTTTAACTGATTGGCCCATAATGACTGTGATTGATGGAGCGACCATCCAATCACCTACTGGATATGATTTGAAAGTTTCTGCCCTCCATAAACACTTTCTATAGGCTGTTACCCAGATGGACTAGTGAAATACATGCTGTTTAGCATATATTGAACAATCCATGTGGTGTGTCAGGTTATCTACATGTGCACAAAAATACAAAATGCTGAGAGAACAGTCTTGTAGTAATGCTGTTACAATCTAAAATGGCCTTTTCTGAAAAATATGTTTAAAAGAAAAAAATGTTTGAAACAAGACATTAAGAAGTGGCAAAAGAGTGAAGCTTGAATGAAATTTAATGCAGAAAACATGACACTGGCTTTTAAAGTGCTTAAAATACATGTCATTTTCTGAACTCTTTATTAAGCCCCAACCTGCTGTGAATGGCATCCAGCTGTGTCTTCAGCGCTGCCTTGTGCTGTTCTACGACGTCCCGCAGAGGAACGGTCACATGCTCCCGGTGCTCCCCCTCTGTGCAGTCCAGACACATGGCTGTCTCACACGACTCGCAGTAAAACTCCATCACCTGCAGGGGGAGACAGACTGAATGAGCTGAGGAGGCTCTTACTCTGGATGGGCTCATACAGGACGTACAGAATTAGTTCTTTCATAAATTATTTATCAGAACAGAGGAGATGGGGAAACTTCAGTGAGCTGAAAGCAGGACTGAGGCATCACCTACCTTCCCATCATGGTTTGGGCAGCAGAGGGGTTTCCCTGCCACTGCAGCACTGACTGACTCAAGGACGCTGCAGGCCTCAGGCCGTGAGCACTCTGGGTCTCTCTGAAGGACCTGAATAAACACATACTTAACTTCATTATGCTTTAGTTATAAAACACAGGTTACAATAAACTTGTGAGAGCATACAGTATTTCCTCCTCTTCATAACCCCCAGAGTTTTTTTTTATAAATCAGCTGCTGAGTCTCACAAGGATATACTTTTGTCCTGTGAGCCATAAGGCTGTTTCAATCTTTTTTTTTTTTTTTGTTAACTTCACTTATTTACATTTTTGCATTTGACTTTTGGGAAAGTAGGCAGTAAAGAAAGATGAGGCAACCACCAATTTTAGGCAGTTACTGGCACTGTATAAGTGCAAATGTCACAGTCTTTATGTCTTATGCATAGCAGTAGTCTACTCTGGGAACATGTGAGGCACACAAAACTGCATATAAGACCAGAAAAGGCATAAAGTGGGCTCTTTAAACAGTTGCTGTAACAACATGTGAAACAGTCTGCGCAAAGCCACCACCTAACATGATAACTAATGAAACTATAAGACTGGAGAGTTAGATCTGGGTGCAGAGGAAAATGCTGTGAAAACTGTTCATACTGTAAAAATGGTGTGTGACCTGTTGATCAGTCATCAGTCTAACCTGGTCTGGTGTTGGTATTAATTTATTGTTAATTTATTATTTTGACCTCTAAATATTTTATCCTAGTTTTATATAGCCCCTGCTCTCCTTTGGTGGCTATCCTCCAGGAACACACGAGTCATATATACAGTATGCTCCAACAAAAAAGTCTGGTAATATTATTTTGGTTGATCATTTCTACTGTTTAATAATACCAATTGGTATTGTATTTTATATCACTGGAAAGCCAAATAAGTCACCTTTACAACAAGGTACAACTTGTCAGGATTGTGCATTCATGGAATAGGCAACACATGTGGGTAGCACCCCAAAAATCTGCCATGATCCCCTGCAACTGGAAGCTGGTGTTCTGATATGCAGAGTGGCAACATTATTTGGCATCAGCCCAGGTACAATTACCAAACATAGGGCAAAGTTCAAGTTCTGGTGAAATCTATGAGGTAGACCATGCAGTGGGCATCAAAGAGGACAACACCCCAAGACGACTTGTTCCTCACACATACTTCACTGAGGAATCGCAGGCTTTCTTCCAGGGGAAGAGGGGATTTTGGCACATTTTTTTGAGGCACTACCCACATGTTTAGTTGTGTTGCTTGTTACAAAAATTCAAAATCCTTCTAAGCTGTATCTCCTTGTAAAGGTAACTAATCAGGCTTTCCAACTATACAAATACCATTTGGTATTATGATTGAAGAGAAATAAATAACCGAAACAACTTTTCCATTTTTTTAAGGAGTATATTTACAACTTCACATGTTTCAATTGAATGAGTACAAAAATGTAAAGCTGGTGCATGGGACCCACTGTAACAGCTTTTCAGTGGGCATATTTTTACTTGTCTCCTGACATATGGAAACTGAAGTGAGAAACTGAAGTTTAAAATCAATCCTATAAAAAAAGAAATGACTGTCCAAGATGATGTCAGTCTACAAAAATGTCCTCCCTCTGTTATACACTCAGAGTGGCGCTAATAAAAACATCTGGATAGAAACAGACAGCCTCCACCACATTTCTCTCTGGTACTTTTTTTGATCTTTGCTTTGTTGAGAACCATTTGATTGGTCTTCATGCACCTGAAAAAAACATTTGTGTCCATCGTAGAGTTAATAGGCAGTTTGAGTCAGTCTAACCTCCATGAGATTAGTGATGAAGAAGTTGTTCTGCAGTGCACAAACGCCTTTCTCGGGCAGGATGGACGTCTGCCGACACACTGGGCACGATAGCGTCAGGGACTCTGGGGGAATGTAGTTGTGGAGGCAACTGTACAGAGAGAAAGGAAGAAATGTGGAAAGCCAAAATTAGAGGTGAAAATAGGATGCTTCACATCAAAATTTGTGGACATTGTGCATTAAAAACACAGGTGTGGTGAACAAAATCCTCACTGTTTGTGCTCAAGCACATTTGTACTAAGAGAAGAAAGAGTATTTCACAAGGATTATTTATCTATGAATCATTCAAAGCTATAAAAAACACTGAATTTAATATGTGTGAATGGTGCGGGTTAAACGGGGCTGCCCAAGTGCTAAAGTAGGGCCCCTACATCACTTCATCCCTCGTTCCCAAGTCATGAGGCACACTTAAGTGTTTCCACTAAACCAGCAAACTACCATGTCATTCAACTAAAACATACACAAGGCATACCTTCATTGAACTTTGTTGACATGACCGGAAATAAATGTATATGAGCTAAATGATTCTGAGTCACTTCTAAATGATAAACAGTTACAGCTAACTAAATTTCATAAAAAAAATATCTAAATTAAAAAAATAAGTATTATGGTCAGGTAAAAAAAACAATACTTTTAATTGAAAAATATGCTTACGATTTGAAAACATGTAAAGCACTGTATCCAGCCCATTGTTTTTTTTCTACCATAATCTCACTTACAATTTATTATCCTCTATGCTTTGTTTTTTCCCCTAATGACAAGATCGAATCGGTTCAGTTTTTGAACGCTTGATCTAGTTTTGCAGAAGCTAAGTTGAGTGAGAGGAAGTTTTATGTTTATGATGACATCAACCAAAACTACCATATGCCCCTATCAAATAGAGGATGACATTTAACAACAACAGTTTAAATTCTGCTCAAATTCTCTAAAAGCTAATGAAATAATTTATTTCATATTTTATATATTTCTTCAGCCTTTTCTATTGTTCAGTGCCTTGGGATAAAATATATTAAGAATTAGTGATTTTAAAATAAAGACGGATTGACTGACTGGTTAATTGATTTAAAGTGACACACCTCTCAACCACTTGTAGGATGTCATATTTAATAGCAATCAACTAAAGCCAATAATAATCTGTAACAGAGAATTTACAAACAATTATATGTAATATGTCATAGAGATGTGAAACTTTACAACTGATCCCTGATCTTCAGGCTGTCTCAGAAGTATAAAGCTGCCTCATCCTGAGAGAACTTTCATTATCTGAGAAAACCTTCATGAGAACATATCTTTTACCAGACTTTTTATGTTTTATTTGGTACATTAAACAACACAGAGCATGGACTTGGCAGTAGGGGTGCATTTTGTTCTCTGTTTGCTGTAAACTGTAGTTTTTACTCTGTAGACACGTGGTGCTGACCGCTTACTGAAAGTAAAGTTGTATTCTCCTTTCTTCACTGCTCTCTTACTCCAGCTTCTTGTTCCCACTTTCCTCAGCCCTGTGACATTTCTCATGGAGGTCAAAGACAAGTAAACAGGAAAAAGCTTAAGAGCTCATTTTAAGGCTTATGGAGCCTCTGTGTGGGACACTAGATGCTCATTACCTTTGAAACACTTTTCATACAGACAGCAGCTTCATGAGGTGAAAATATTCATATACATGAAGTCCCTGATAAACAGTGGGGCCCAATGCACTCTGCAATTTTTCAGTCCAGGAAGAAGCAGCCTCAGGGTTAAGTTGGAACAGAATAAGATCTAAATTGAAACTGTGTGACACTTTGTTGAGGTTCAAAAATACTCAAGACAGAAGTAGAAGTGCTCCAAGAATAAGAACTTCCACCGAGTCATTTCCAACATTTTAGAGTTATTGTCAAAAATGTGGAAAACTGCCCATCTTGCACTGTTAACAAAGCTTTACTAAAATCGCTGCATCGACATCTAGATTCAGATCACCACCAAAATCTTCCAACTTTTTCCTTGAGACATGACCAACATTACCTGAAAATTTCTTCAAAATCACTCAATAACTATTCGAGTTATCCTGTTAAAAAAACGCCAGCAAAAACATAACCTCCTAGGCAAAGACCAATATATTGTTGTACTTGTCTTTCTTTCTAATGCAGATTTTCTTGGCTATTACCTGAAAAGCACATGGAAGGCAAATTAGCTGTTGCATGTTGAGAAAATAATGTGTGTATGGCCAGTCTACAAACCCCTTCCATGCATAAGAAAAGCCCCCCTCCTCCTCTGTGGCTGGCTCTACCTTCAGAAAGAGCTTTTAAAATTGCCCCTAATGATGTCACCAGGGGACATGTCACATGGGGGACATGTAGAGAGATGTCTGTGGCCAAAGTAAACATTAGAGCACAGAGCTGAAAAGCTAAAGCCACATCTGCTTCTTGAGAGGGCCATGGTCAGACAAAGCTCATGAGGATATAAAGTAAAATTACCCTTACCCAAGCAGGGCTGAGCGGAGTTTTTAGGGCATGTCAAAATCCTGCGAAATAACGTTAAAAAATATTTTGTGGGGATATCTAGGACCAGTATAGACTCATCAAAAATAAGTAAAATATGTGAACTTTGAAACAAAATCTTAAGCCTATCCATTTTTCTGATCTGACAATTTGTCTGCTTTATTTTCTTGTTAGGTGTTTGTTAAGAGTAAAACACATAAAATATGTATTTATCAATTTATTAAAATGTTACTCAGATAATCCTTTTGCATCATAAGAGAAGATGTAAAGAAGAAGAAAACAAAAGCAGAGGGAAGCAGCAGTGAAGAGAACAAGATTTTATCTTCTCACTGTAATTGAGCAGCTTTGCTTAAAAAGTGCTCCTGTCACAACAAATAAAGCCAATGTGTGAGCCATAGTCAACACAACAAAACACCAGCCACAGGAGAAAACACACACACTTCCTCTCAAAGCTCAGCAAACCAATTAGCCTAACAGAGTCAAAAAAGGGAAACTTTAGGCAGGACGGTTTAGTATGTTTTGCCCTTCATTTTGGATGTGAAATAATGAAACTTAAATACCTCCAAACTGACACTAAACCCACATAGTCAGCAAAGTTCAGCTGAACTGTACAGACTACAGTGCACTCCTTGCACTCAGCCTGGCTCTGTGATGCACAGTTGTTCTCTTTAGCCTCCGTTAGCACTAAATTGGTTGTTAATGTTGTAAGAAGCCCGGGGTCAGTGTTGAGAATAAGTCTCCGTTGTTGTACATGAGGAAGTCTGGCAGCAGACTGCTAACAACATTGTTTAATTAATGTCACCACACAGGACAGTATGAAACAAGCCTGAGTAAACTACACTCATGAGCTCTTCTAAACAACATAGGGCCTTAAAAAACTACTTTCTACTGCTAGCTAAGACTGGGACACTTAATAAAGCTGAAGTTTGTGATCACAAGCTTAAACAATTACTGAGAAATATGTTGAAAAAAAATAGGAAATGAAGTAACCAAGAAGAAAGGTGTCCTTAAACAGAGTTCCTTTGTCCCAAAGTCTATGGGTTTTTGCATATATTTTAGTTTAGATGCCATAATAAGGCTGGTCGTAAGCACAAGAATAGAGGTTACATATTGAGCAAAATATACTTTTTATTTTTTTGCAGTGTATTTGCAGTGATTATCTACAAATATCTAAGTCTGTCATTTGACAAAACTGATGTGCTCCAATGTCAATGCAGAAAAAAATTACATTAAAAATTAACGCTTGGTTTGTGTGTGTTAAACATCAAGACTGCTCTTCATATGACCTGCTATTTGTTATATATTACCCAGATTATGTTTTACCATCATAAAACTAGTCAAAAAATTTAAATGACATAAAAAAGTTGCATGACAGAAATTTTTGGACTTGTCCATCAAAATGACAAACAGCAAGAAATTCTCATGCAACTTCTGGACTCGCATAATTTTTTTTTTTAAATCTGAAAACCATTGAAACCTTTGAATTTAAAAAAAGGAAAAAAATAAATAAGATGACCAATTGAGTTTAGTGATTGCTCTGTCAAAGTAGAACGTTATTATTGCTAATTACATTGCAGTAATGCTGATAAATGCTGTACATGACATGCAAGGCCACCTGAGCAGAAACCTTGTATGCATATATTACTATGTTTGTCTTTTGGTTTCTGGTAAATCATAAAGTGATGAATGTTTTAAATATGTCATATCAATTAAGTTTATGTTAAATTAAATCTTGAAAAAAGAATAACAGATATATTTAAGTTTTCAGACTTTAAAAGTGAAGGAGGATGTCAGAGAAAACTGTGTGAATGTAGTGAATAGGCCCTTCTGATCCTTCAAGTAAATTCCACAAAAGTGAGCACTTGAAGCAACATTCCTCCATTGCAAGAAGGATGACGTAATTATTTTTGGCTTTATTTAAACAGTGGCTGAACCCTCAGCAGAGGCCAAACCCATGATCCTGATCTCTGACCAGTAAGCACACAATTAGGATTTTATGAAGTGTGTGCCAAAAGATAATGGCATCCAGACGAAAAGGAGACCAAATCTAAAAGAGAAACATGACCATACTGAGCAGACCAGGCCCGGCATGTGTCCCCCTAGCTCAGTTTTAAAACCCCCTAAAACTACATCAGCCCACTCTGCATTACAACATCTGTCTGGCAACATCATGTACAGCTCCAGACAGAAATCTGCTCACCTCAGCAGGGCTCCAGATCACATGCCATCCAGTTAAACCAGGGGATTAAACTTGCCCTGCGGTGGGCAAATGCCCCTCACACTGCTTGGAAAAAGGATTTACCACGCACTCTGTGTGGCTAGTCAAAACTACTCCATCAATATTTGTCTGATCACAGGTTTAAAAGTGAACCAGTTTGAAGCAAAATCCCTGTTACCCTCTGTCCCCACCAACAATCCTCCCTTTTCTATCTCCATCCTCCCACTCCAACCAATAACAAGCTTTCCACAGGCCTGCTCTGCACGAGAGGCAGCAGTAAGTACGGCCTGAGGGGGTGTCATCTTTCTGGGGAAGGGTAGATTGAAACTTTGTAAATGTGTCCACCAAACAATGAGCCTTTTCTTAGTCTTTAACGGTCCCTGATGCAGAGGAATGCACTTATCCCACCAGGGACAGTGGAGAGAAATGCTCTGAGCTGTTTAATTGAGAGTAGGGATTTCCAATAGACGAAGTTTCTTTAATAGGTGCACATAAATAAGACAGGAATCCCTGTGCAATAGGATGGGAGGATCAGTTCAGGCACAGAAATAGTCTTGGTAAAAATGCTGTTCCACTCTCTTTGTATTGCCAAAGAAAGCTGCATAAGGCAGAGGGTATGAGGTTTGAAGTGTGGAATGTAAACTTTAACAGCTGAAAAATGAAATCACAAAGTGTTCATGGGTCAGCTAACAGCTAAAAAATTCATATACTGCAGTGTTAATAGATATTCAGTGCAGTGGAAAACCTATCAATCAAGTGTATGTCTCTGTTGATTTACTGTGAATTAATGATACAGCCCTTGATTTGTTACTTTTGGGAATGGCAAACTAAATGAATAGTTAGAGGAGAAAGTCAAGTACTGAGCTTCTGACATGCTTGATCATGGGGTGAACTGGCCGACATCTTTACGGACAGGTTGCAAGCAGTGTTAACAGCTGCTTCACTTCAGACTTTTTAGAAAGGCAGCCAGATTACAGCTAAACCAGTCTTCTATCAGTATTCACTTGCAAGGATGTGAATAATGTCAATAACAATATAAGCTTGAACATAAAACTTGAGGTACAATGGGCCTTACACTTAAAAAGAAAAAGCCTTTGGCTCTTCTGGGATTAAATACGTGACCTGGACAGTGACTCTGGAGTGTAAATAGCTGAGATGTAAAATATGGCTCTAAAAATAACTTTACTCCACTTCATGCCCTTAAAGAGATTTTTGGCTATCTTGGGGACAATGATTCAAATTCAGCAGAGAGCCCACCCCATTTACAGGGGCTACTGTTGGTGCTCCAGTGGCCCCACCGTTTTCCCTATGATTGTCCCTTTGTTGTACATCATTCCTACTCCTTCCCTCTCATACATCCTGTTTCTCTTAAGCTTTCCATACAGTGCTTAAGGTAAGCTTTGAAAGCCTGGAAAAGGCTTTGTGAGGCCTCAGAGAGCAACAGAAGATAAGGGTGGGGACAGGTACAGGACTGGGCCAACCTAAAATAATTGGCACCCAAGCGACCAACTCCATAACTATGGTTTGGTCAAATCAACCACCACAGCATTCTCTACTTCTCTGAACAGCTTATAATGCTCTTAAGTAATTATAACCTGACTTTGGGCACACATCTAACAGATTGTTGAAAATTTGAATGGAATGTTAATTAAAACAAAATTATGAAAGTTTTTTTTAAAAAAGGTGTCCTTAGGGGATTTACACAGTGCCACTTTGTTGTTTTTTTTCCTTAAATCATGTACAAAAAATATAGCATCTGTATGATATTAAATAATTATTTTATTATTAGAAGCCCAATTAAATGAGAAAGAAAAACAGCTATTCAGTCTTGTGGGGGACCACTGCAGAGGGTTGGGGGCAAGAAGGTTTCAGCTAACATTCTGATAATCATCATTTAAAATTGACAGCATATGTTTATTTATCCCTGAAAATGGCAGAAGAACAAATAAACTATAACCTATAGGTTCTTTTGACCCTCATTCGTTGTGCATTTCACTGTTTTTATCCCTTTAAACAGCACAGTCTCTCTTCTTCAGGAACGTTTACATGCTGTGTGTTGGAGAATCCCTCCTCTTACACCACCAGGATAAAAGTCCATAGGTTAATGAACAATTTATGTTGTTTATGTCATTGATCTACAATTCTGCTGATTAGGAAGTACATATTAGCATAATATATTGTAATATTGGTAAGTAACAAGCTAACATTAGTTTATTAAAATTATTTTAAAATCACTGTCAGCCGTCACGATCAGTCAGTGTTTTGGAGGCAGTTATTTTATTAAATGAAGTAGTATTCTAATCAAGTTAACGCTACATTTGTGTCAGGATTAATCTGTTTGTCACTACTGTCTTTGTGACTTACTGATACAGAGATGAGACTCTGCAGAAATACAGTTAGGCTTGTCTCCTTAGTGGTTAGTGCATTGTAATAACAGTTATTCACACAAAAATCAGATATTAATCTGAGACTGTACCTCTCCAAAGAGTAAAGCAGAGGGAAGCATTCTGTTAGTGTGTTACGTCACGGGGAAAACTATAAATTGGGTGGTGCAGGAATGAGTCAGAAAATACAGAAGTGAGTTAGCATTAGCAATTCCTGGTTCCCAACCCCCTAAAGTAAATGGGATTTAGAAAAATGGTTTTGCATAAATGCCTAAAATAGAGTTCATGATTTACCCACCTGCATGAGATTTCAATATTTAATGGGAGATAATAAAATGTATCTGATGTTTCCTGCTTTTAAATCTTAAACTGTTGCTGTTGTGTTTAAAATAACGGATGCTAACTTACTGATAATAAGGATTACAAAAATGGCCGGGGACCCAACAGCAAGCATTTCTGATTGTTTTATAATAATCAGTTACTCATACACTAATGTCACAGCCATGAAGAACAACTTGATCAGGTCAGTCAATTATGAGGAAACTCTCGAACAAAATGTTATAATCTGACCTTAGATATTGGTAATATTTTAGTTGCTTGTTAGTCCAGCCGTCATGTTGCAGTTCTATTGTAGTTTAACAATAGCTTTTCACTCTTGCTGATTACGTTTAAGCTTAAAACATTGCGAAACGTAGGTTTTATGTTTGTTAAGATTATTACAAAGAGCAGAACATCTAAGTTTCATAATTTTTTGTTCACTACAGAGCTTCACCATCAGTAATGATCCAAAACATAGTGAAAAATCCCATTGGCTTTTAGTAGGGTTGTAGTAGAGGGAACAAGCGCAATGCTGACTTATGCACTGACTTACAAGAAATATGTCATCACCACACCACTCAGTTATAGGTTGTAATCCAGTTGCAGCCAATGACAGCACACACGAGCAGCATATCCTGTCCTGTTGGTAAAGTCTGTGTAGCCTGGTCTAGTTGTATCATAGCAGCTCAACAAACAGTATATGACCTTTTTTCATTTAGCAGAGATACCACACAGCGCCCTGTAGAAAGCTAGCAGAGTAGATCTGGTGAAAAGGGAGCCATCAGGACTTTTTGTAATCATTGAAGCAGAGAATTCAACAATGAGTTACCTTTCACAGAAGGTGTGCAGACAGGGAAGGACCTTTGGGTTGCGATAGTGATCAAGACAGATGCTGCAGACCAGAAACTGCTTGTCTATCTGACGCACCACAGGGCTGGTGCTCCCAGCCTCCCTCTTTGCCATGGCTGAGGACATTTAAAGCCACAGACAATGACAGCAGTTATCCTGAAACAGGGAAAAGATAAATAGATTAGCATTTGCAAATATTGTGTCATTTCAAGGGTGCTAGTGCTCAGAAAAACCCACACCGGAGGTACCAGGAACAAACCTGAACAAAGCTGTTAAATTCCTTGATTAATTGAAAAAATGCCCATTGTTAGCGAGTTATTTCTGGATTAATACCGTGCAAAATCCCCCTGAAAGAGAACTCTGTGAGAGAGAAGCACACAGCAGTCCCAAGGGTGTAGGCAACAGCAGATGTAGATGAACCAGTGAGACCATGTGCTAATTTTTTAGTTTCCCATCTGACACAATACAGAAAAACAGAGCACAGCAGTGTAACATTAAATGAAATGCATTCTGTAGTTTTTAAAAGAGTTTTATATTACAAATCAGTGCTGATGCATTCATAAAATCTTTCCAGGCCACAGCAGTCCAAGCAAGACAAACTAAGAGCTCACATTACTGACGTATCAGTATTTGGTAAACACATAAACTCACTGCACACTTATTATTTCGTGAATTACTTGTTAGTTTACACTGCTGCTTAAGTACAGTATACTTATTATTACTTTGAACTATACTGTAATATTCTGTCACCATAATTTCCCTTATACTAAACTAAATGTGGAAAAAAGTGAACACAAAATATCAGTTAGTGGCTTCAAGGCTTACTTTATTAGCATTTTATTCGTCATGCCCAGATACACACATTTCTTAACATTAAAAATGATCAAGTTTATTGTATTGATTTGAATTGATCATGTGCCAGTCCCACATAGTAATCAAAATGTGAAGTAAAGCAGAGAAACATAACTCTTAAAGGGATATTTCAGTATTTTTTAAATTGGATTGTAACAAGTGCTTGACAATTGTCAGCACCCAGCAGCACTGCACCTTTAAGGAGAACAAGCTCAGGCCATCTGTGAGGTACACTGCTATTGTCGAGTACAGTCATTTCATGTAACTGTGTGAGTTATACATACAAAATTAGCCACAAAACTATGTTTAGTAAAATGTATGATTGGGTGAAAAAATTCAGAGCACTTCATTTTTCCACCAGGAAATCTGTGTTTCACATCAATTCTTTCTAGTGCCAAGACCAACACTCCTTACTTTTATCAAGTTCTGTTCATAATTTATTGAGTTATCCTGTTAACAAATAAATAAACAAACACACAAACACCAGCAATAAATGGTTAAACTATGTGGTTTACTGTCAAGACTTTGAACAATAGTGTAAAGCAGAGGGGAGAATTTCCTGCATTTCTTCTTCTGATTCTTCTGTTTTGTCACTTAACTGCTGCATATAAGCAACATCACGTTCAAAGTCAAGATTTTGCACTAAAAGTTTGTTACTGCTGGGATTATCCATTTATCTATGACTAGATCACAATAATGATAATTTTCAGTCAGGGCTGATTAATTTGTCAAGAAATAAAATTAAGACCACTTTTGATTGATATATACAGTAGATATAATTATTAACCATACCGACACGTGTGGATTTCATATTTTAGAAAAAAAAAATGGTATTGCCTTGATGGGCATTAAAAACTGGGGACAAATTCTGAAAGTACTGTGCCTCGTTCCAGGTCTGACCCCTCAAGCCAAGGTGTTTCTAGCGGACTGAGGTCACATAACTTTTTGTCCATCAAACATCTGTCTTGTTGTCATCTTTCATAGCTCTCTGCATCATGGTTTAATCTTAATTAGCTTATTTCCATTAGCTGAAATTAAAACTGGACCAAACACCCAGCACATTAAACATCACATCACTGAATGTATCATGTTAGCACAAATAAAATTGCAGCTTGATATATTTGTTGATATGATCATACAAAGTTACCAAACGCTAGAGCACATATTAGTAGTTACTTGAAAATATAGCAGAACAAAGGAGCTATTCTCCCTCCATGATTTCATCCATTACAGAAACCCATCTGCAAGGTATGTATAAATTCTGCCTAGCAACACACAACTGAGCTGTTCTGCAACGTGTCCCATTTTGACATTCACCAGAGCAAGCCCGAGCACATATGGCATCATGTTCACACTGCTATGTTAAAGAAGCTGGTTCTGTGTGTTCTCATTAGTGTGTAAATGAAATGGAAAGAGCAGGGGTTTGCGAACAAAAGACAGCCAAGAACCTGTCATTGACAACATGTTTTTTCTGTGACGACAGTGACAAAAGCTGTGATTACATGTGCTAGTTGGGAAACTGTTTGGCCTGATTTGACCTATGGCTTAATCTCATCTCCTTTGATAAACCCTGTGTATGCCATTTTTATCTCTGTGTTGCTAACCAGCCGCAGCCACATGTTCTCAGTAGGTCAACACATGTTTAATTCATGTACCAGACACAGACATGCACTCACATCGGTGAGATAAATGCACAGATGAGTGAGGAGCAGCAAGCATGCCAGGCTTTACAGGCTACAAAAATACAGTCCTCAAGAACTGATAATTTAGAGCAAAAACAATATATGGAGATTTTTCAGCTTAATGGCAACACCTGATATATATTAATAGTACTTATTTCTTTAAAAAATGGTCATGACAACACCAGTATTATTTACTCAGATACAGTTCTACGGAAAATGAAACATTTTTCAAACCTGTTTGATACCATAAGAAAACCTAGACATCCAAATTTGTGCAGTGCTTGGTTTTGATTATCAAAAATAGATCAAATCCTACACACTGTCCAACTTGTACAAAATTACATTTTTGTAATTTAGATGTCGCAAATATTCTCTAAGGTTATCATGTTACCAGAAAAGTAAACTTTGATACAATACCAGTAAATAAATTCAATACTCAATACCTGTTTTAAAGTTTAAATATATCAATAAATAGTCGTTTAGAAGAGAACTTACCTTTTTTTTTCGTTGACAACATGCAGTGCAAAAAATGCAGGTCCAGAGAAAGTAACTGAACATATGACAGAACATTTGCAGTAAATTCTTAAGGGTTTCCTTGTTTTATAAACAAAAACATTCTTTGTATAAAATACTTGTCTTGTTTTTTTTCTATATTACTGTTAAATAGTAAAGTCAGGACATTTTTTGTGTTTAGTACAAGTAAAAACATACATTATAATAAAAAAAAATGCCTCGCCTTGTAGTTTAAGTAATTATTTTCTGTAATCTGAATAAACTGTTTGCAGCCCTGGGTTGAAATACCTGATTCTTGATCATAAGGTTTGATATTTTAGATACTATTGAATGGAAAGATCCATGGTCATATTATTTAAAAATTTGGAATTAAAAAGTAATGAAGGGTCTTTTTTTAACAAGCTCACTTTGAAGCCTAAATTGTTTCAAAATGCAAGATTCTACATTATTTTACTCACAAGTTGAATCAAGATGAGCATAACATTAATCTAGTTTATTAAGTTCATTGGAAGTCATATATTATGCAAAGTCCACTTTCTTTCTTTTTCTTTTTTTAATAGAAAATATGGCCATGGCTTAATACAACAATCCCCCACCTGCCACACCACAACATGAGAAAAATCAATCCCTCTTCTCCCTCTGTTGCATGCTACCCTCATCAGAAATGTCATAATACAGTATGTTTGTTCAGCCCACAGGCATTCCCAATGGAGAAAAGATGTCTGGGCAGTCAAAGTAAACAATAGAGCACATAGCTGGAAAGCCAAAGCCATGTCCACTTCTTATGAGGGTTGTGCTCAGTTTACAGCTAACAACTACACTAAAGCAGCTTGTTGTGGACATGTACACAAGACACTTCAAAAACATACTCTGGGGACATCTGGACAATTGCAAACATGCTGATATGAACTTAATTAAAGGACGTTTAAGTTTATTTGAAACAGGGATTAAAGAAACATCCACCTAAAAAAGGAAAAGACATGCTTTGTACTAGATCTAGCTTAGGCTGGCAACACACTTAAAGAAGATTAAAGCTTCAAATCATTTTTAAACAGATAGATCACAAGATCTCTCTACAAACTTACAGAAGAGACCATCAGGGTAGTGAAGTACTATTTTACAGCATGTACAGAACAATAACTTATACAATACTGTCTCATCTAAAAATATACCTGCATATATCTTAAAAAAATGTTGCCCAGTAAAAATGATCAGTACACTCTTACTAGTGAGGCACACATGCACAAAAACACACTCACACAAACTAATAATCATCATCCCCCCCACCAGAGCCCCCGCCCCCCTCCCCCTGTCTGCACATCTGTCACTGCTGCATCTAATACAACACTCAATCCCCTCCGATCCATCTCTGCTCAGGCTCTATTGTGAGTAGTTGATGACTACATACATACACACACACACACACACACACACCAAACACAGGATCAAATGACAAGAGTCCAGACAGGCAGGGTGCAGGTCACTTCTTAAGCTGTCGACCAAGAGAAAGACACGTCTCATTCACACAAACAGGATGAAGTAGCCAATGATTGCCTGAACATGAAGATGCACTGTTCTCTGAAGATCCTGCTCATGAAACTAGCACTTCAAGAGTTTCCAGTTTAGTTGTCTTTGTTGTATTCAGATGAAAAGAAGCCAGAATTCCTCTCCAAAGAAAGTTGAATCAAAGTGGGATCAGCAACAGGATGTACTGTTTACTTCAGCACATTTCTTACACTTGTCTATTATTAGCATTGTGTACCAAAACACACTGATACAAGTATCTCCAGTAATGACGTCTGTCTATATTTAGACGCATGTTTTGGTGAGGGAAGCAGTGACAGTAGAACTAAAATAAGAACTGGAGAGTTCTGGAAAGTGAAGTTGCCCATAATTAGGTCGACATGAATTTACTGCATTGATTTGGAATGACTTCCTGTGCCTATTTTACAGAGACAAAAAAACAATGCAACGCCAATTTTAAGGGAATAGTTCAGGGCAACGACATACAATCACAAGTGAAGGACCAAAACCCACAAAATATTTATCTTTATCAAAACATACGTCTATTGCATATTAACCACTGCATATATATTACTTTATTTTATTTTCGAAGTGATTATGTAGAACACTTAACAGTAAATTTACCATCTGTTGCACTGTAGCATCCCTTATATAGTAGTTCCCTGGTATGCCAAACTGGAAAAATCTCCATGTCAGTTATCACCAAAAATGAGGAAAACTGCCCCATCTTATAATGTAAACAAATCCTTGGAAAATTCCTGTATCCTCATCCATAATTTTTTTTGGATCAATACCTAGAGAATTTCATTAAAGTCTGTGAAGAAATTTTGACTTATCTTGCTCACAGATGGACAAGCAAACAATCGCACAAATGCTGGAAAAACATAACTTGATGGAAGTAAAGAACTGGACAGCAACTAAAAATTGACAATTTTGAGTGAAGGAGAAATACACCTTGAAAAACCATGTTCATATCTTCACACACATCAATGTAGCTACGAGAATGTTTAATTGATTTTTCAGAATGAGCTGCACAAGCGAACGCCAACAGTTTCGTTACAATGGACAGGACAGTGACATTATCCCTGTCACCGTGCATATGATAAAGCAGCTTTATATGCTTTACAGCTTACTAATATGTTATCTGAATTTGTCAGTAGATATTTTAGAAACAGCAAGTCAAACATAGCCTTGATACAAGGTAAAACAGCAAAGGACTTCATCAACCAGCTCTGCATGCTTGGATTTCTACTTGAATGATGTACAAATAATGAGCGAAGAAAGATTTCAGGTTCTGATTTCTTGACATTTTCTAGATATTTTAAGAAATTTGAGAGTAAAAACAAAATTCAAAAGCAAACTAGTTACAGATTGGGGTAACGTTTATAATACTTTTGAGTATGTAAATGTTTGTACATGTTGTCAAACTAAAAACTCTTATATTGACTCCAGTGGCTTAGTGATTTGTTCACATGGCTAATACAGAGGTTGTAGTCCTCAAAGTAGGCGATCTGAGGCCAAATTTGACATGTGACTCCAACCTGCCAATCCCTAATCCCTCTCTCTTCTCCACATCCAGGTCTATCCCCTGTCAGGTCTCTTTAAATAAGGGCATAACAAGTCAAAGAATAAATCTAACAAAAAAAAAGGACATAAAACTGGATTTAAAGCTAATGCATTAAAGCTCTTGTTTACAAAAATTCAAGTTTCATTATCAAGCATATAGAGGCAAAGTATAAACATACAATTCAATAAAGCGGGAATGGACATGGCATCTGCCGTTTATGGGGGGAAATCAATCAGTTAGTATTTAATTCTACACCAAATCATCACAAATGTTACCTCAAGATGCTTTTGATTAGGGCAGGTCAATGACATACTTTTTTTTCCGACTATTTCACTTTATTTTATTTTACTTTAATATAGAAATGTCATCCTGCAGTTTTAAGAGAAACATAATACATTTCTAAATATTTTAAATGAGCAATTTAAATATGGGCTGTTGTAGTTTGCAAACACTGACCTCATCCACCTTGTGAATCACTGTTACTGCACAGTAATGTGGTAAATGTGTGCTCTCCCCTCTTCAAATTTGATGCCTCTGACAAACAGCAGCATTTCATGTGTGTGCATGCTTCGCATAGTGTCTCTATCTGTCTGTGGCTTCTTTACAGGCTGTAATGGGCTGATATGGCTTTTACTGATCCAGCTCAGTAGCAATTTAACTCTCCATTACAGATACACATCAACATGTTTAATGTGTGTTTAAACCCATGACTCATGATTCAAAAGAGAGGTAAGGCTTTACATGGGTCAAAAAAGGCAGCTCTGCTGACTCATCAATAATTGTAGCATATAAATCTCTGTCAATGACAAATATTGGGCTTCTGACATTTTATTTCACAAGTCCTTCATACTACTTAAGAGAGAAACAAACCACACACTCAGTTACAGCGCCAACTTTGGAAAACAGTACATTGGCTCACTAAAGCATCTTCCTATGATTCTTTGCATAAGAAGGGTTGAATATTCCATCACAGGCTTGTTTCAGATGAAGAATGGGGTTGTATTGCTTGAAAGTTACATAAAATATGGATCTCTTTGATTTCCTAAAAATAAAAATAGCAAATAAGTTATGTGGTATATTTAGGTCATAACGCCCTGTGATTTTCCCTATCAGCAACTTATCTGACATGTTTAGTAACTGCTGGTTTTAGTTGCTCTGACAAACCAGATAGATTGTTTCTGACATCCAAGGAATCATTTCACATCTGTCTGGGAAACATCTCATTGAAACTAACTGGGAAGGGCAGGGCTTTTTAAGAAAAACTCCAATGTGAACACGGTGCACACTGAAATGCACCGTGTTAATTTGGAAGACCACAAACTATTACCAGAAATAATTTGTTCATGGTGCATTCATTTTCTTATACAGCTGCATATTCTGTGACTTTTGACAACTTCTATTAAACCCTCAAGGGAGCGCAAAGTATTTTGCAGTTAATAGAACAAGAAGGTGGGGAAAGCTACTACATTTTCTCTATCCTATTTATAAATTCTCAATTTAAAAAATGTGGCCTGTCAAGTTTAGATATGTGTTTATGATTGTTTGATTTTTACCAAGTTTCAAATTACATTTTGCAGATTTTGGATAATTACTTCAAAAGTATGACAGCTTTCTGTCTGATTACATTTGGTATTAGAAATGGATAAACTTGTACAGACCATAACAGATGTTAAAGGGGTTATTTGGCATTTTCATGAATATGGTGTGTCTTGAGATTCAGGCTTGATTTTAGGTGTCCCTTGGGCAAAAAAATGTTTGAAAACCACTGGTCTGGTTTAATCAGAAGCTGATTCTTCTTCCTTACCTATTAACTTTGCCTATTCCTGAATATTTTCCTGAAAAAATGATGCAGAAATAGTTTTGTTATCTCATTTCCTTTGAATGCCAGGAGGAAGCAACAGTGTTTCATGCATGCATGCACATGAGTGGGTGTGTACCAGAGCGTTGCATGTTTACAGTCGTGTACATTCAACAGACTGTGATCTAACCTGGCTCCATCTTTATTCATGCCCACTCACAGTCTGAAAGTAGGCCATGATGTTTAGTTTGATGCTCTAAAGTACCCATGACCGGTTATCTGACAGGCTTAAATTGAGTGTTTAAAAAGTTTTTCAAAAGTGAGTGAAGACATGCAGATACAGATTTCAGGCTCTGCAGTTAGAGGCAGCAGGACGGGATAATTCCACGCCTGGGCAGGACTGCAGGAAGCTTCAAAAAATGAAGTATGAGGGGGACACATCCTGCAGAGAGCTGCCAGCTAATACCATCAAAATGAAATGTGCTATAATTCCTCTGGCCCCTGTATGCAGCAGTAATAAAAGCTGTAACGGTGCTGTTGACCTTAGCTGGGCTAAGTCCACAAAATCTCAGGATTAAAGCTTCTGAATGTGTATCTAATTGTTTGTGTGTGTGTTTGTCATGAGTGAAGCGTGTTTGTGTGGGACGACATGCTCACTGGCGTAGAGTTTAAGCACAATGCGTCTATTCAGAACTGCGACTGAATGCAAAAATAACAGTTTTCTTTGTCTGGTTCAGCACTGAAACCTCTGCTTTATGCTTCAAAGGCTGCTCGTGTGTATTTCTTTGACACGCACATGGAAATACAGCAGGAAAAATGTGCACAGGCAAGACAGGAAATTAAATATCCTTAAAGTTCAACGACGGGACAGGAAAAAGACATGGAGAGAGTTTAAAGAGGAATGCAGTCAGAGCTCTCATGCACCTGTACAGCACCAATTATTGTGCGCTGACAGCTTGGACAAACAAACTCCTCTCTATAACAGCTGAGCACTCACAAACTCGCACATAAGAGGACAAACATATACAGAGTCAACGGAAACACAACCTACTGTCAGCAGTGAGGAGGAGATCAGTCTAGAAGGCTCCATGGCTGCTCTGAGTTACATTAAAAAATCAGCAACACACCCTGACTCACATAAACCCACCACACTCCCCCTCCTCCTTTGACCCGACTGCCCACTCTTCCTCTTCCCTTTCCCTTCTCCTGCCTTTTCCCCTTTCCCCCTCATGCGCCACAAACACACACACACACACACTGAAAAAAGGCTGACAACATAACGGAGGGAGGGGCTTTCAAAATTTAAAGTCCGGCCCTCTGTCAGTGCTGTTTACAAGCATGGCCCTCCTTCTGCCACGCTCTGATTGGCTGGGGAAGTTGAACCGGGAGGGACTGCATCATGGGGCAAAAATTTGTGCAGGACATGGAGAGTGAGAGGAAGAGATTTAAATAAAAGAGTGTATGAAGAAGATGATAAGTCTAAGTAGCTGGTAACTTGCACACAAGGTCATAATATGCTGTGAAAACTAGAGTACACTCGAGAGTATAGCGTAACGATCAGCTGAAGGGTGACGAGCACCTAAACATTTGGATCATCCAGCCTTCAGTTACAGTTACGAAGAGTTATGTCATAATTTAGCCTGCCAAGTACATACACATACTCACACACACACACACAAGAGCGGGAGCCAAACAAAACACACCATTACATAATTCATGATGTCACCTTTAAAATAGAACTTTAGAAGAGGACTCATTCTCCTCCAGGAAGCACGCACTGTCAAATCACAGATTATCAGCAGGTTCAGAGAGACTGCTGAAGCCTAAATGGGTCATAATTTTTAATTACAAGTCATATACTCCTAAAAGGATTTTGGACTCAAGCCCTTCAGCTATTAGCATGTGTCTATTTTAGTGACCCCCGAGGACATAGCACCACCTCTTACCTCTTTGTTAAAGTCTATAGTGTGTCCTATCAGAAATCTCGTCCTGATGTCATTAAAGAGCCAGCATTATGCCTTAACTCAGGTTCATACATTCATTTTGATGACTGCTAGAGTATGTTCACAGTCACTAATGTTCAAATCATCTTGTTTTCATAACTGAAGTCTCTAGATCCAGCTGTATTCTCAGTCTGTCTGAGATAGGGCTGAAAGATTTATCATTTTCAGATCGAAATCGCAATTTCAGTGTGATCACCAAAGCAGCAATTTTTTGCAGCGCTCCTGACTGACCCAGGATCTGTTGTGTCAACTCTTTTACACATAATATTTTAGAACTTTTGCAGGCAATTTGCATTTACAAAAGTGTTGGTAAGCAGGTCAGCAACACAAAGCCACTGTTTAGGAGTAGAAGTTGGAGTATCCCGTAAATAATGATAACAGATTATTTATCATCAGTATTAGATGATGAATAATGTGTTATGTGCTTGTGATTATTGATTTCCTTACTGCTGTCTATACTGTAAACATAGTGAATATTACACTGAAGCTTGATTTGAAGAAATTTGTGAATTGAATTGAAATCGCAATATCTGCCAGAAAAATCGCAATTGGATCTTTTCTTAAAATCGTTCAGCCCTAGTCTGAGATGCTCTGTCATAGTTCCTGCTACTTTAAGAGCTCCTTTCCCACCATGGGCCTAGTCTGCTATGTGGCGACCGGACGACTATGTGGTAACTGTCCAGTTCAGTGCAGCTATGTGCCCATCAAGGCCATGTTGTCAATGACTTTGCATTTGTTCTACAATTTCTGCGCGGCACCGTGCTTGCCAGGCTGAGCCAATGGTCTTAAACTGCCAATGAAACAATGGCAGGACATTACACTTGCAGATCTATTTGGGGACGGGGGACCAGGTGAACGAGTTGTTTTAGACAGCTACTTGCCCCCATGAACAGGGGGAGAGGGAGAAGTCCTGGTGCCTTGGACTTTTTGTCTTGAAGTGAACAGAAGTACTCTATCACACAGAGAAGACACACACAGAGGCATGTAAAACTCTAACAAGCATAAAATGGACACTTTAAATGATCAAATATACCACTAAGTCAGTTGCTTTCGCATACAGTTAATTTGGGTGGTAGATAACAATTAGGGGTGTCCCCAGTCATGGATCTTATATTGAATTTGACAGTTCAGAAACAGTTGACCACTTGTTGAAAGTCTTTTTTGCACTTGTTGACCCATATTCATCTCTGCAGGACTAGAGATAAACCTAATCTAGACGTGGAATAACAGTTCAGTGATAAAGCTTCATCTATCCTTTATCTCACTAATTTGTTTTATCTTCTCTGATTATCGTTTGTCTTTGTTTTCTCTGCTAAACAATTTGTAATCTTCTGTTTTTAAAGGTGCTATTTACATAAAGTTATTGCCAAAGTTATTTTTTATCAATGATCATAAATTAAACTCCTTTTCAAAAACATGACATTGGTCCCAGATGTCCTTGGGCATATTTCTTTTATGCAAATCCACTCAGATATTGGATTTCTGCATGCCTGTAAATACCTCTTTTTCAGCCCTGCACATAACACCCTACTTCAGTGTAAATTTCATGAACCATCTTTAGTCACATCCCTCTCAAGAAGTGGATTTCAATTTGGCTTTCCAGCACTATTCTTGAATTTTAACAATGACTCAGTGTCCTTACTGAACACAAGTGTTGGATCATGCTCCATCACATGGTTGCTGTCCACACTGCATCTGTTAAAAATGTAATTTCATTCCCATGTTTTACCTTGTAAACAGTACATCAGGTGCTTTTACTGTAGAGCTGGAGTTAAGGATGAAAAGTGCGCTGGGGTGGGCTGAGGGGTGGTCTCAAAGGTTCATCAATTCACAGCTCTCTGTGAGCCAAAGTATCTCCCTCTGTATCAAAAGTAAATCATTTTATACACCCAAATACATGATCCTTTATCTCTGCCATGTTTAACAGATTAAGCTCTGCTGAGTGAGAAAAGCCAGAGAAAAGCATGAAAAACCCATGCATGACGAAGGAGAGGTACAGGTCATTGAGGCTAAAACATTGCATCTCATTACATAGAATTGCTCTGCATTACTCATGTTGTTGGCAATCAGCCTGATTTTGTTGCAGACACTCATGAAAAAATCTGCTGAACACTCTTCATAATGAACTTGCTTTAAGTTAGCAAGCAATAAACGTGTTGATTGTCAAGCGGTACAATGCGATGCACTTTATTGTTCCTTTAGCTCATGGTGATATCCTGACATTGCAGAGCAGATGGACCTGCCTGATTCATGAAATATTTCCGTAGTGTATATTTGGGCTGAACAATATATCGTTATTGTATTGATATCGAGATATGAACATTCAAGATATTGATATCGAAAAGCAACGATATAAACAATATATGTTTCCCCTGCGCTAAAACTGCACTTTCCACATTCTTTTGTATTATGATGTTTTTATTTTTCTGAAAAATGCCCGGTTTTCACCGAAACCATAGTCGTATCATATCATATCGATATCAAGATATCTGGCATGAATATCGAGATATGAAATTTTGTCAATATCGTTCAGCCCTAGTGTATATATGGAACTGTCCGTCTGGTGTGTCAAGTTAGATGATATCCATCATTAACAGTGGATGTGCACAAATTAATGCTCTTTTGTTTCTTGAGTCTAAGTCTGATACTTAAACTGTTAAGAACATGTAGAACATGTGGGTAAATTTGGGTCCCTTTAAAAAGTTTACATGCAAGAATAAATCAGTTTCTAACTACACTGTCACATAGTGGCACTTGAATTATTAATTATTATATGTAGATGTTTCCACCCTTGCTTGAAATCACACAAATACTGACATTTGATGTGCAATTTTCATAATTTTGTGTAAAAATACAACACATTTTTGAACACTTCTGTCCCTTGTCTGCCATGATCATATGTTTAGCTTCTTTGTCATTGTATCCACTTACTTCCTCTGATGAGAACATGACAATCTTAAATTGCAAGGCAAAGTGGAATGAATTCAAAAGCAGTTAAGCATAAAGACAATTCATATCAAATTCTCAACTGGAATTATGCTTTGATCCCTATCCATAGCTCTAACTCAATCCATCTGACATCTACCCCACAACAGCAGTTTCAGGCATCCAAAATGCTGTGAAGAAGCTGGTTTTGTCTGTTATAGACTTGTTTGCTTTTGTTTCATACAGAAGCAACAGTGCTAGTTTCATCTTGTTTCATAATTGTTTATCAAATCCTCAAAAGCGCTTTAAAGTCCTGAGTTGAATCTGGAGCAATAAGGTGACGATTCTCTGACTAAAACATCACTCTACTGTTAATCTGTGCGCACTGAGCCTCACTGTCCTGCTCTGTTTCCTCTACGCCCACGCACACCTTTTCCCAAATCCCATCATCCCAAACTCACAGGACAGATTGCTCTGGTGGGCGTCACAGGAAGTAAAAGATAAGAGGATGAAAAACCATCTCTCACAGAATAACATATCTGCAGCAGACTTTTGTGGTTATGAAACATTTTATATTTGATATCTAAAAAGTCATGCCTGATTCAACTCCAAAAAACACTGTACAGTCAAATCAGACACTTCATTAATTAAATAATAATGTGTAGCATGATTCTAGTTATCATGCTACACATGAAGTCATTAGTCTTTACAGAGGATGTTTTCTGATATAACTAATATACAAACACAGTTCTTCAGTGTTAGGAAGCCTTTACAAAACCCACTGTTGTCCTACCTGCAGAGAACAACCTCAGCATTTTTGGTTTAGTGCTGTGCTTTCTGCTGAAACAACAGTTTTATGATAATATATGACTCCTGCAGTTATTAAACAGGGGGAAGATGAACCACCAGTGGCATCTGTGATTAGTCTCCCAAGAACACTGGATGTGATTTGATTGGTGTACAGAACCCAGGAAAAGACTTGAGATAATGAGTAAATGAAGTTACTTGGTTGCATCATTCTGGAAAAAAATCAATCAAACTCACAAAAAAAATAATTGACTGCAAGGAGCTCTACAGAGCAGAAAAAGACTGACTACAGGTAGAACGCTAAAAAACAGGTTCTTATGATAATTTATGAAAGGAGCATTTTTGTTCTCCTAGAAATTATATATATATATATATATATATTTAATTGATAAAAAAAATGGAGGGGCTGATCCAAGGGGGCAAAAAACTATTTTACTGTTGCAAGGACCAACCTAGAAATCTGATTCACTCCAGAAGTCAAGCAAGAAAAAGCACTTGAATAACTGACTATTTACCTTTTCAGAGGGGGGACTGAATTTCATTTGTTAATTGCAATAAATCATAGCTTCAATTGCATATTCAAATTTTTGAATTTTGCATTTAAAACTTCTGTTTAAAGTTTATATTGACAGTCTGAAGCAAATTTTAAAAGTTTTTTGGTTAAGACATGAAAAGAGTGCAAATATATTTATTTTATGGTGTTAACTTTAAGAGGCATCGTCGGTGCTCCACTGATATAAAAGCAGGAATGTCTTAGTCTGCAAATAAACGCCATTATGCATGAGAAAAGGAGCACCAGTTTAACTGCTGGTTAATGCAAACAGCTAAACAGGCAACTACATTACAACAACCCTAAGCATTTAGGCATGTAGCCATGGTTAAGACAACACATTTAAATGGAGCATCTGAATGGCAAAAAAGGGGATTTTAAGATAAGATAAGATATCCTTTATTAGTCCCACAGGGGGAAATTCCAAAATATACAGCAGCTGCAGGATACAAGAGAAGTACTGAAGTAGAATCTGATGATCTACTGAGATTTTCTGTTGTTTTTTGAAATAAGGGCCAAGGTTAAGTCACAATGCACAGCTTATTGGCTTTCTTCCTTTGTAATGTTCAGATCCCATTCACGCCTGCAGCAAACCAGACCCCGGTGCAATTGGAAGCAATTGGAGTTCAGTTCAACTGAGCCAACATGTAAGGCGTGAACTAACAGATTTTCTCAAGAAAATGGTCTTTATTATGCTTTTACTTTGAAATTTGGACAGTTTTGAGATTATTCAAGTTTCTGTTTGCTTTTATTTTAAACACAATAAGGAACTCCTGTCTAGATTTTCTAATTATTTGAGTTTTTGCAACACCAGTAATACACTCAAAATAGTGCTTAAACCCACAATTAATACATACTGATTATATAATATGATATATAATTTATATAATAAAGTTCTATCTAATCTAATCTAATCTAATTTAATGTAATCTAATCATGTCATGGCATGGCCTATGTGATAATATTTTTGTTGCCCATGATGTCTGTCTCTTTCAGGAGGCAACACTGCAGCTCATTGAGCAGACATTGCAAGGAGGGTTCAGAATTGCTGGCTCTGACATTTAATGAGTAGTAGAAAAGAAGCATTAAATCTTTGTTGTGATTTGTTTCTCTAGTTGTCAGACATTTAAATTCAGAACTAAACCTACTTTTGGTAGATTACAACATTATCCCTGCCATGAAAAAAGAAGTTGTCATGAATTAAAGAGGAAATGAAAAAGCTCTAAAGAACACAAAAAAGTGAAATGATTGGAACCACAAGCTGCAGGTTACTTTAGACTTTGACACTGAGCCATCTAGAGGTCATCTGCAATTTAATGAAACATTTAAAGGAGCAGCAGTGAGTAGCATCAACCTGCTCCACTATGCTTGCTCACCTATGGTGCACCTGAAACAACAAAACAGCATGCAGTAAATGCAATTAAAAACTAAACTTTATGTATTTGAGCCTTAATTTTATCACAATCAACAACCAGTGCAGTCTTAGACTGTAATTGTTTAAATCAAATATTCAGGCTATGGCTATGAAAATCAAACACCTTTTTTAGTCCTTAAAAAATAGAGATAAGGACAATTTTTCAAAAATGTTTTTTTTATATTGAAATGTACAAATAAAATGTGGGTGCTCACACACACACACATAGAAAAATAGATTGTACTATCATTTCATAAATCCGGGCCTGATCCACTCTACTTAAAAAGCCTGTAGAAGCCCAGCTTTATCAACAATAAAATGTCCAAACAGTTTGTTTTCACAAAGATGTTAGAGATGATAATTGCTTCTTCTTTTCAACACAATATAATTATACACAAATGTATTCACACTTCATTTTAAGCCAAATTTCCAGAGGCCTCAAGCGTGAGAACCACAGTATAAACACAGCGGTCTAGGACATTGCATCTTGTGCAATATCTGCTTGAAGAAACGGTTCTGCCTCGGGGCCAGAGAGAGGCAGAGAGATTACAATTATGATAGTTATGTTCTGCACAAAAACACACATGCACCTTAGGCTGGTGTAACATTTTATATCCTGTACCTCGTGGATGTCACACAACAAATAATGTGACAAGAAAGATTCTGAGAGGGTGAGAGTGAGTAACAAGGGTTAAGGGTGCTGCAGGGACACTCACTGCTGCACACCTGATGCCTTGTTATTTTAACTGTAACTGGATTTTCCGTTTGTATCCCTTTGCAGTGACCTTCATATCATTTTGATTTATTTTTTATGTCTATGTCTTTTAGTCCTAAGCTATCTTTGTCGATTCAAGGCGTTCAGTACTGCTGATCACACCATACACCTGCAGAGGCTGATGTTTGGTCTCATGACTTGTAAGTGATTTGGGGAGGTTTTTTTTTTAGAACCAATTATCATCTGTATTCAGGCCTGACCTTTTACAGTATTTATGAATAACACTGTTTCTGTATCATGTTATTGTAGTGTCCATTGCTATGCTGATGACACAGTTTTGTACTGATCTGCTGATACAGCTAGGCTGTCTTCTGAAACCCTAGAAGCACTTTACAGCTTGTAAGATGCTTTTTTTACCCCTAACCATAAAGGATTTAAACAAAATTAAACATAGGCTCCTACTGGCTCATTCAATATGAATGTCTTTGTTTCTGGATGGAATAAAAAGTCAAGTTCAAAATGAACATCGATTCACTGTTCAAGAAATCAAGAATAAAAAAATACATGTATATTTACAGGGGCAAACATATCTTCCCTGACCAATAGGAAGAGGATAACTGAGGCCATCTGTAGGTCCGTTCTGGACCACAGATATGTAATACATAGACATGCCCCTGCGTCTTACGGTGTATTTCCACCATACTGTTTGGTTTGGTTTAGTACAGTCTGGCACAGTTTGGTAAGATAGATCTTGACCTAGCTTTTTCATTGATGACACCACTTTCATTTGATCTCTCAGAGTTGTGTAGTTACTTGAAAGTTGATATCCCAACATTAGGGTGACCATACAGACTGGTTATTTTGATACTTTTCTCAACTATTGACATTGAAAATGCAAATTATGGTGAACTGTGTCAAGCCAAACTGACCCAGAAGGCACAACGTAAAATACTTTGACTCAGTTTATCATTCTGTACTCAGTTCCATCATCAGGGACAGCTATTTCTCTCTTTATTAAATTCTCTACAATTTGGTTGACCTTCATTTGTAATTATTCATGAGAAGCAATGCTCACCATTTGTGAAGCTCTTGCTGAAAATCTACCCTGTTACATCACAACGTATACCTGTTTTTCCTGTTTCATGGCAGATGAGTTATAGATAATAGGCTTTAATTAGACTTTCAAAGAAAGATGTTTTCACTTCTGACATGTGGGAGCAGTAAAAGGGTTTCAATTCTTGGTTAAACACTTTTGTACTATAATGAGTGTGTAAACTTGTGCTAAGTTTACATACTTAGCACAAGTAATAATGGCAGTGGTTTTCAAATTTTGTTTGGCCAAGGCTCACAATCTCAAGACACACCATACTGCCCAGTCAACATGAGCTACAGCATGAATGAGGAATGAGTAACAACTGTTTTATTTGTGAAATATTTTAAACTCAATTTATAATTTCACTCCAAGACCAGATATTTATCTTTACATGATGTCACATTTGAATGCATCATGATGACCATTTATTTAGATTCAACCAACCATCATTTTTATAGCTGACTTTGAACATCCAATCCAGTCTATTCCACTTTATTTACACACTTTATTTACACACTTATCACATTTTATAACACAATCAAGTTTACTAAAGGCCTGCAGAATGATTACCAAGTCAAAATAAAGTAAACTAAAAACAAAATAATTCAGAATGGGAATTGTTAAGATTTTATTGATACCAATGCCATTTCCAATTCTGCTTATCAATCTGATTGTTTTATGATGCCCTTATTGATTCCTGTGGATTTTCTTCGTGGGTAAACGTTGGCCAATGCATGTTTTCAAGAGTAAACAATGGCAAACACATGATACTCCTGGTATTTATGCTGTATAGAAGCTATACAATCTCATTTTCTTATCTAAAATTAAGCCACAATTTTGTACCTCCTCTGTTTTCTGTCTGTCACCTTAGACTTCTTTGTTGTCATTTCTGCTAACTGCCTCTCATGAGAGGGTGACATGCTTGATTTACAAGGCATGCAGAACAAAGTGGAAGAAACTGATGAAGTAATCATAAAGCAAAAAGACTCAAGTTATAGATTATTTGAAGGAGCTGTTATTGATTCTCTACTGGAATTAGTTTTCGGTTCCAACCTCTAAAAATATTACAAACTAAGGATTAAAACACAATAATACAGTACTATAAAATCCAAAAAATGTAAAAACCCGCAATTTACATTGTACAGTAACAATATGTCAGCTTATCAGTGTAGAAAATAACCTTTGCTAGGCTAATTTCAACACATATTTCAATGTTGAGTTAATGGTTTTGACATAAAGGGCTCAAGAGTTTTCAGAGATTTTATTAGGCATGACATCTTGGTTTAATTTCAAGCTCAGATGTGCAAAGAGCTTGAAGTATAGTGAGTCATCTATAAAACCAAATACCTTAGTTTCCAGGATTTGACAAATGTCAGACAGGGTCTATCTCTATTTCTGTACCAGCCTGCTCATTCAGTTATTGGAAAGGACAAGGTTTTACAGGGATTATAAGAAATTACAGAATTTTTCCTTTTTAATACAAAAATTAGAGCATGAAAGTACTAATACAATAATTTAAGAATTCTGCCATCAGTTGCTGTATAGTTGTTGTAATAATACATGGTTTTTCATATTTCCAAGGCACACCTGAACTTGTCTCAAGGCACACCAATATGCTGATATTTCCAAATGCACAATTGCAGATATCAATATTTTTTAAGAACAGAGAGACTTTGCATTATGAAAATTGACTTGTTGCTTTCAATATGGGTGTCTACTTTTATAAGAAAAACATGTAAAACAAGTGAAACATTTAACTCTTGATAAAGGAAACTCAAGTCATACTTCCGCTGATATATCGTATATATATGGCTGATATGTATGGCTGATAAATCAGCTGTAAATATTGTCAAACATTTCAACATCGACCAATACCGATATTCAACTTTTTAGGCCAAAATCTGCTGATGTTGATATAATCATGCATCCCTATTGAACAGTCCATCTGGTGTGTCAGGTGACACTAGTGCGCTCCGCTAAACCATTTGAGAACCACTGACCCATCATAGGCAACGGAGTAGCTTTGACACAGGACTCTAACTCGTGCTTTACTTTTAAAACTAACATTACCTGACCCTGCACAACTGTTATGGGTCAATCTTAAAACACATTTATAAACTGCTCTGCTTAAGAATGCATAAAATTAACACAGAGACGTTTTTTTCGAGTAACTGAGAACTGGGCTGCAATGATGGTGTTAGAGTGTGACAGCTCAGGGCATGACACCCTCACTCTTATACACACAGTCAGCTGTTTTAATCTGAGTCATACTATAGAGCACCTCCCTCTTAGCCGCTTAGGTTACACATTTAAAACATTAATAAACTCCTCACAAAGATATGAATACAACAGCACACACCCAGAGCTCATAGCTAGCGTGAACAAAGGAGCCTGCATAAGCCTTGTTAGTATGCTCTACAGGCCTCCATTCTCCTGCACAGTCCAGTCTTAAGCCTGCCAGCACATACATATACTTCTATATATAGAGCTATCACTTCTCATCCCCTTCACACCACTGGCAGGCACGTGCTCAGCGCTGCACACACACTGCGAGACATAAAAAAAAAAAGGACAGGGATCCTTGAATGACCAGCATATAAATGAGTCAGGAACACTCAAGGAGGAACTATTTCCAATGACACTACAGTATATGGTATACACAAATACATTTTTGGGTGTATTTGCATGCTTATTTACGATTCTTTATCCAAACAAAGAATGCCGTTATGTCCTCAGGGTGTCTTTGTCTTTTTACTGCCTTGGGATTACACGTCTGACCTACATAACTTCAACTTGAGTGCTAATAAGCATTGTATTTTAAAACTGAATCAGTGACATGTAAACAATGTAATATAAATGCATTTCACATACATCACAGTGTCTAAGACCATATATGTAATGTAAAATGACTGAGGCTTATTATGACCAGCTCTTTGCAAACACAGCTCTACTGTACATGCAAAACAGCCGTTGATTGATGGACTGACATAAAAATACTGACGCTTCCTTTCACATGCTCTGGCTGCTACACAGCTGTCTTTACACCACAGCTGGCCTCAGGGAAAGCAGGTGTGTGAGAGGAAATTATGCAATGAGCGCAAAACTCAGGACAAAAATACCTCACCACGTACATGGGAAAAAAGCAAAGTGAAGAGTACTTTATAGTTAGCTAGTAGTTTTAGTCCATCATTCTAAAAGGCTAAAAAAATCAACTAATGTATGTCCCTGCTGTTTAAATTCTTAGTGACGCCATGTCCTGGAGTGTTTAATTGCTGACATCATGTCTTGAGTGTCTATTGAACAATGATTGGATTAAAGTAATCTGTAAAACAGATGGTTTTCACATTTTGAAGTGCATTTGTGGAGACAATAAAATGTGGAGTAGGGTGAAGATATTAAAGCATTTAAGAGACACTTTTTAGTGGATATACAGTAAACATGAAGTACCTGGGGATGTTGGCTTGGTTTTAGTGTGTCTTGGGTACTAATAGTTTTAAAATCACTGATCAATATCCTTTTTTCCTTTTGCAGCTTACACTGGGTGAGGGGCAGGGTAAACCCAGACCTGGGTGCGAAGGAGAAAACCACCCAAACACATTTAAACCCAGTTAGGGGTCACCAGTTAACCCTGTGATTCCCAGACTTTTTCTGCTGGACCCACTCCTACCCCTCACCACACACATTATCAGATGAAAAGATATTTTGAACATATTTATGAACAAGCAACAGCCAAAGTGACTGTGGTACATGAAATCTTGAGGGTGAGACATGGCTCACATAGTTTTTTGTTCTTAATTCAAATGTAAATTGAAAGAATTGGTGTAGTTAAATTATAAATTAATTGTAGTTTATTTATTTGAACTCAAATGCAGGCATTGATAATTTATCAATGCTTTTGTGGTGGCTGCAGTAGTCTGGTATGCTGACAAATGCAGGCTATATCGTATCATTCGCTAGCAGAGAAGCTGATCGGCTGCAACCCTCCACCTCTTTGTGACCCGTGAACCTCCAGGAGGCAAGCAGCTAAAATCGTGGCTGATCCCTCTCACCCTGGACACAGACTCTTTGTATCACTCCTTTCTGGCGGAGGGCTGCGGTCCATCCAGATCTAAACCTCTTCACTCTTGAACAGTTTCTTACTCCACCTTCTGTATATATCACTGGGTTGTTGTTTTTTTCCCTTTTTGGTGCCTATTTTACAAGTTGTATATTTTTTGATATTTGTTTTATATCTCCCAAATTCAGTTTACACATTTTTTTAACCTATTTTTGTACTTTATTATAATTTACTTACTCATTTATTTACTCATTTATTCCTCCTGACTCTTTAGTTTTATTATAATTTAACTATATGTTGTTGTTTTTATGGAGCTTAATGCATAATTCAAGACAGTTTTAGCTATCTCTTTAAGTTACAGGGCAAAATTATTATTTTATCTACATTTCTTTTACTCTTTTCTTTGCAGATGTTTTAGTTATGCAGAAAATGTCCTCTAAAAATTAGGCTATTTGTAGATTTTTTGTGTGTGTTTCTGACGTCTTCAAGGCAAACTTGGTCAGATGATCTCCATGTATATACAGTGGGGCAAAAAAGTATTTAGTCAGCCACTGATTTTGCAAGTTCTCCTACTTAGAAAGATAAGAGAGGTCTGTAATTTTCATTAGAGGTACACTTCAACTATGAGAGACAAAATGAGAAAAAAAATCCAGGAAATCACATTGTAGGATTTTTAAAGAATTTTATTTGTAAATTATGGTGGAAAATAAGTATTTGGTCACCCACAAACAAGCAAGATTTCTGGCTCTCAGACCTGTAACTTCTTCTTTAAGAAGCTCTTCTGTCCTCCACTCGTTAACTGTATTAATGGCACCTGTGTGAACTCGTTATCTGTATAAAAGACACCTGTCCCCAACCTCAAACAGTCAGACTCCAAACTCAACAATGGTCAAACATGTTCTTGCCATTCTTTGGTGTTTTTAGCTGTGTGTTTTGGGTCATTATCCTGTTGGACCTGCAGCCGAGACCAAGCTTTCTGACACTGGGCGGCACATTTCGCTCAAGAATGCCTTGATAGTCTTGAGATTTCATTGTAACCTGCACAGACTCGAGACACCCTGTGCCAGATGCAGCAAAGCAGCCCCATAACATAACTGAGCCTCCTCCATGTTTCACAGTAGGTACAGTGTTCATTTCTTTGTATGCTTCATTTATGCATCTGTGAACATAGAGCTGATGTGACTTGCCAAAAAGCTCCAGTTTTGTCTCATCTGTCCAAAGGACATTCTCCCAGAAGCTTTGTGGCTTGTCAATATGCATTTTGGCAAAATCCAGTCTCATTTTTTTATGATTTGCTTTCAACAGTGATGTCCTCCATTAAGTCCACTTTGGCTCAAACAGCGACAGATGGTGTGATCTGATACTGATGTACCTTGACCTTGGAGTTCACCTCTAATCTCTTTGGAAGTTGTTTTGGGCTCTTTGGTTACCCTTCATATTATCCGTCTCTTCAATTTGTCATCAATTTTCCTCTTGCAGCCACGTCCAGGGAGGTTGACTACAGTCCCGTGGACCTTAAACTTCTGAATAATATGTGCAACTGTAGTCACAGGAACATCAAGCTGCTTGGAGATGGTCTTCCAGACTTTACCTTTAACATGCTTGTCTATAATTTTCTTTCTAATCTCCTGAGACAACTCTCTCCTTAGCTTTCTGCGGTCCATGTTCAGTGTGGTACACACCATGATACCAAACAGCACAGTGACTATTTTTCAGCCTTTAAATAGGCAGACTGACTGATTACAAGTTTGAAGACACCTGTGATGCTAATTACAGGACACACCTTAGATTAACATGTCCCTATGGTCGAATCATTTTCAATCTTTTCTTGGGGTACCATCATTTTTGTCCAGGCCAGTTTCATTATTTTGTTTTTTAAAATATTTCTGTTGAACCACAATTCAAAAGCAATATCTGATTTTCATTAGTTGATTTTCAGTAAATTTTATTTATTATTACTTTTGTCAGTTTTAAGTTATTTCAGTGACCATGTGGATTTTTCTTTTCTCATCAATAGGCGATAGGGCAGTGATTCATATTTTTGATAATAACTGAGACAAGAATGTCAGAAAAGCTGTGGCAGAGGTTAACGCTCTTGGATCATTTCCAATTGTGAATTTTCTAAGGAACTCACACCTGACAGGTTCATCACCTCTTTTGTTTAACCCTCTTTTCAGATAAAGTGTTTATTAAATCCACATATCTTACAGAGGGGTGTGAGGGCTTCTTTGGCCTGCAGATATCTGATTTAAGGGTTTTTGTTCTTCATTATGTACATTGCTAATTAGTGTCCTGTAAAAAAAAAGGGCAAATCATATAAGATTAGTCTTCTTTCATCTCCTTTTCATTTATTATTTTTGCCTTTTCTTCACTTTTCTTAAAGTGCTTTTTTTATTTATTATTATTTATTGATGTCTTTTCATGATCATCAAGCAGTATTTTGGCAACTTTATGTGCTCCCATAGCACAAACCTCTGCCAAAGCATTTCTGACATTCTTGGAAGAATTTTTTTTTTTTTTTTTTTTTTTACGGGGAAAACTGACCTATAGCACAATGTTAACAAATCATTTAAGACCTGGATCTGCATCTGAATTGAGATCACTACTCAAGTCTAATCACTTCTTTCTGGTGCTATGAACAACATTTACAGATAGTTTTATCAAAATCTGTTGAGAGCTTTCTGAGTTTTCTTGCTCACAAACAAGACAAAATCCAGCAGAAACATGGCTTAAGTTTAATATAAAAAAAGAAAAGTTTTGTCTCTCTCGAGGATCAGTTGTAGCTCTCCCACCTTTGGTAATGGGGAGGGACATAAGCCTTCATTAATACCCACGCTATTACTGAATCCGCCAATTGATCCAATTCTTTGTTGATACCCTGAACTCCTGGTATTTATTATCATGCGTCATATAGGGATTCATCAGCTCCTTGCTTGGGATCACACGGACACTTAATGTTGTGCAGTTAGTGTCATATTGTGTAAAATTAAGCCACACTTTTGACTGTCTCTGTCTTCTGTCTGCCATGATGACATCCCCCTCTTTGTTGTCATTTGTGCTGACTGCCTCTGATAAGAGTGTGTCATTCTTGATTTGCAAGGCATGCAGAACAAAGTGGAAAGAATTGATAATGGAAATGTTAAACACAAAGACAAACCATATCAGTTCCTTCAGCAAGTTGTTATTGATTCTCAACTGTGGTTTTTCATTCCCATCATTAACACTGACTTCATTTTTTCAAGCATACAGGTTGTTGCTTGATGGGAAATTCCAAGGTAGGCAGTCAGGTGAACAATCTGATGATTTCATTCATCAAAATGTACAGCCTTGTCCAATTTGTCCAACCGGAGTAGATCCTGAAATAAGGCCCTTTCAGAACAAATAGGGAATGTCATGTGACCTGTAAATCAGTCTGAAAAATAATATGAATGCTGAACCCCAGAATTGGAATTGAATTGAATAAATAAAGATCCTGAAAGATTCACATCCTTGATATCTACAGTGTCAGGAAGTGTATGAACCATTTTCTGACAATATTACATGTTTCAAAGTATAGTCTAGTAGCATGTTTCAATTCAAAATGTCCCTGAAATGAGCCTCAACAAAATAAAGTTTTCTGAGTGCATGTCATCAAACCTCTTTATCTCCCTTCACATACTATCTGCTAGAAACAGAAGTTTATCAGAGATTCCCGACATGTATCACATCAAACAGGCAGACATCAGAACGGCAGCTCGACTCCACTGAGCCCTGACGAGCAGATCCATGAGCAGCTCAGATAGAGAGATACAGGCTCTCTCTTATCCTGTCATAACCTCTTCATACCATAAGAAATCTCTGTGAAAAAAAAGGCAAACCTTTTCTTTCTGCTCTCATCTGAATTATAAACCCCAAACAGCTCCACTTGACAATGATGTTCATTCTTCCCGCATCAGCTGAACATCAGAGAAATTCACGAGGACAGTTATAATCCTAAAAACAACAGCCTGTTCATACAACATTAATCCACATTTTATAGCTTCAATATTTTGCAGGGAGATACATTCAAAGAGAATATTACATGATGCAAACACTCTCTCTCCCAGCAGATAGAAGCATGTGCCATGGGGTGAACGAGCTGATCCTGAAATAATTTGTTTCTTTAAATAACTGAGGGAATTTACGCCTGCAGCTAAACATCTATAAACATTAGCAGATCTGTGACACATGGCGTATCAGATAAGACCTCAAAGATATCTCAGGTAGCTAAAAAGCCCCTCCGTGCACTTGTGTGTTTATTCATGCAGGTGCGTGGGAGGTTTGGGTGCTTGTCGTCATCTGGGTTAAAAAAAAAGAAGGTCAAAATGTGGCTTATGTAAGAGGCAAATATGCAGAAAATAAGCACAACAGTAGAAGAATAAAAGCACTTAGCCATGGGTCAAATGCCCTCAACATCACAGAAACACATAAAATCAAACAGAGTATAGGATGTGCAAGATGATTTTTTTTCATGCAGCATGACCGGCCCATATTTCATAGACATAATTACAAACCCTGACATTAAATCATGAATGTGCAGCTAAAGCCTGGATGCTAACAGGGTGGAAATTCATTTACTTAAGGGGATTAGAAATTCCATCATTGGTTCTTCATGCTGATTGGCCAGCAGATGTATGATTTACCTCCGCACATGAATCTGTGAAACTCAAGTTAGAACAAGAGGAGTGACCTTTACAGACTCATGCTGAGACATTAAAGAGGTTAAAAAATCCTGAAGGCTGTCTAAATTTGTGGTCATTTAATACCAGGATTTTGGCATTATAAAAATTGGACCAAGTCTGAGTAAGGTTTGCTATTTGGTCAATTAAGTTATGTCTACATGTAGGCAGGTTTTTTTAAAAAACAGTTTTTCCGTGAGTTTTGGTCTTCTGTCCAAACGTACAATGCTTTTTAGTTTACAGAAAACGCATGTTTTTTGAAAACTTCTACCAGTGTGAAGACTTTTGAAAAACGCAGGTTTTGGTGTCTTTGTGTGAACAGGGAAAACAGCATTTTTAATCAAGGTCTTTTTTTTCAACAATAACAACACACATGCATGTACATCAACTATCTAAACATGGTTTCAAAAAAACAACACAAGACAGACAAATAATAATAATGGCCAGAATGTTAGAAAAAAAAAGTAGATGTATACTACAAACTATAAGCACACACACCCATACACACACAGAAAAACCTATACATGTACACTATACTTTCACACTACACCCTAAAAGTTAATTTCATCCACATTTATAGTTTTTAGAGTGAGCTAAGAAAGATTGCCAAGTGTCAAAGAATTTCTGAATCGACCCCTTTACAGTATACCAAATCTTTTCCAGTTGAATTAAGTACATAACCTCTCTCACCCAGTGTCCATATACGGGTGGCATTTGTTCATTCCATTTTAGTAATATCATCCTTCTAGCTATGAGAGTGCAGAAAGTGATTACATTGGCTTGTAGTTTAGTCAGGCTGTTGTCTCTCGGAGTCACCCTAAACAGGGCCATGAAGGGACATGGCTTTAATGAAGTGTTGCAGGTTTTAGTCAAATAATTAAAAACAGATTCCCAAAAGTTGTCCAATTTTGGACATGTCCAGAACATGTGTATCAGAGTGGCAGGTCCTTGTTGACATCTATCACATGTTGGGTCCAGATCCATCTTAACTTTACACGATTTTGTTTAAGTCCAATGAAGATAAAAACAGCATTTATGGCCTGAAACCTCACACTCTGCATCCACCTTTCCACAGGGCGATTTCACACCATGCAACATTCTCACTGTTGTTTACAAGTGTAGCAGCAGATGTTGTTTCACTGTTGCTGTTTTGAAATGTTGACAACTGAAATATTTACATGCCAACGCAGACTTCCCATTCCTCTGTCACTATGATGCTGCACTAAAAGCACTTTGGTTGTTGCCAACATTTGGATGAGGTCTGGTGTTATTGTTTCACAAGTAACCATTGGACTGTTTGCTCTGTGGTTGCTGTGATTACAACAGTTGTTGAAACCAACAAGAGTAGCCACGAAAGTGTTTAATAACATGATTTCATTAAGATTTGATAAGTCTCAAACTGAAATACAAACAGAGAAATTTTTGCTCAACATGCCTCCTATCAACAGCTGCATTGAAATTTGAAAAATAAAGTGCATACCATGGACATAGTTACAAGGTAATAAACAACAACTGAATTTAGGCGTGTGGAAAGGGATTTTTTTAAATGCACCCGTGTGACCTCCTTGCTCTCACTTTTGTTTTCTGTCAGGAAAGATTATTTCAGCCATTCAGCAAAGTTATGTGGAAAATTGCTGCAGCTTAACAAATCCTCCTAAATATTCCTGGATCCACATCATGATCCAGACCACCACCAAAATCTGATCACTTTTAAGTTGGGCCATGTTGGGCTCCTGAAAATTTTAACAAAATCTGTCTGTTAGTTTTTTGCATAATCTTGCTAACAAGCAAACAAACAGACAAATGGGCAAAAACATCACCTCAGGCAGAGGTAATTAATCAGCTTGATCACTCTGGTTTCATGGAGGAGACTGCTGGGTCTACTGGCTGGCTACTTATTCCACTGGCTGACTATTCCATATGTCTGCGGAAAGCTCTGTCATTATACACATAGCACTGTCCAGAACATAAAAAAACGTTGGCAGCACCTTTACAATGAGTGCAACAGCCTGCAGGACTTTTCCCTCAACTCTTGGTAAACAGAGACATAAAATTATGCACTGACGGATGCCTTGAACTTTTGTTGTTGTTGCTTCGGTTTTGACAAAAATGTTAGTATTGTTGGATTTTTAATTATATCTTGTCAGAGTTTAAAAACTGCTTACAGCTCTGTTACGACTACACATTTGTGAAGCCACATTCAGAGCTGCAGCAGACAAACTGACTCACATGTTTATCCTGTGTAGTCCTGTGGCAGAGATGATGCTGTGAATGACAAATGTTGGTACCGTTTCTGTGCTGTCCACACGCAGCGGGCCTCACTGACATAAGCGCAGCTAAAATTATCAGCTTGCCTGATCTGAGCCAAGCCAGGCAGGAATGTGTCACAGGAACCGCCTGAATCAACATATTAATACACAGCTCACACTCCAGCACACAGGCACGCACACGGACACACAGAGACACACAGGTGAACACAACAACTCTAGCTGAACAGCATTACTGCCGAAGCATGGCACAGAAAACAAATTAGGATTTTGGCACACACGGTTACTGAAGAGCTTCAGTTAGAGGGCTCAGATATCCATTTTTTCCCCTTCCTTACAGACATTATTTTGCGTGTCTATTTTGATTAAAGCTGATTACAAGTGGTTTTAATTTGATCCCGAAACAGCATTTATACACAAAGTGCTCTTACACATCATTCTTAACCCAAACTTAATGACTCAATTACATGTTTTCTGCCACCTTAATTTCCCTGAGATGAATGTTTTCCCTCAGCCTAAACAAAACAAATACAAACATAGTCAATAATTGTGCTGAACATTAAGAATCCAGCCAACTTTTAGATTAAAATTATAGATGAATTTTATTTTTAGATATGACCAAATTGAATCACTAAGCCAATAAATTCCCGATAATCACCATATGATAAATAAAACAACAATCATGACCGTACAACATGTCCCCATGATGGCCATGTTCATTGGATGTCATATCCAGGATGGGAAGCTCCAATTCTGTTATCATGTCTTTTCTTGTAATATTTCAAGTTAATAGTCATAAAAACTAACAATTATCTTTATTTTATTGCTTGCAGGGGGACTTCAAAGACAATGTGTACTGAGTAGCTACAAGGACAAGGGTTATGTTTCACCAAACAGCTGAAATCAGAGCCAGGCTAACTTAGCATTTGCCACTTCCCGGTTAAAACAAGGGTATGTAACTTGGATCACACTGCAGTGGCAGCGATTTCCAGGTTGTGCTCCGGGATAAGCCCCTCCCTTATGCACAAGCAGTTATCTGCCTTTTGCTGCTATTAGCATCATGCCAATGTAATTAATGTGCAGCCACAAAAGAGCCACAAATCATATGTCCTTTCACAAAATTAAAATTACCTGTACAATCTGAACAAGAAATTAAGATTATAAAGAAATTACAAGCACAAATACGTTGATAGAAGATCAATTAGAGCACTGTCCCTGACCTAAGCCCTGATTGGCCAAAAAGTTGGTGTCCCTTTCACGATTTTCTAAAGTATTAATACAGAGTAAGGGGCTCATGGATAGTGACTTCAGTAATAAGTTGCTGACAGTTAATCAAAATATTTTGGGGGAGTGACACAAAAAAATAAATTACAGACTGCAGCTTTAATATGAACTCTATTGTCACACTCCTCTGTTATACTTTCCTGTTCACCATGTGTAAAGCTTACGTTGACATTTCCCTTCATTTTGACCTGACATCACTTCACCAAAAAACAGAAGTTTTACAGTGATCAGTAAAAAGCATTGGTCTTAACTTTGTGGATGTGATAAAGTTCATAAAAACACATGAAAACAGTGGAACTTTAAGGCAGAGCTACATCATTTATGTTGGCTTGAACAAATGCAAGAACAAATACATCCTGTGAGATATACCTCAGGCATAGACTGTACATGTGCTCAACTTTGATGTTCATATTTGCAAATAACACACACCAAATCTATTGTAGCATGATCCCATATAGATGGTGAGTAAATGCTAATACTACCATCTTCTGACTGCAACTTTGCATTTTTGTTTTATGTAGTCCAACAGTTCTCGGGATTTGAGCTATAGATTATCTTTGGTCACTTCTCCAAGAGTAGGCACTAAAATTTAACAGTTGTCAGATAATGCATGGTTAAACTACTTATAGCTCAATGTTCACAAATACAAAACAATTATATTCAAGTGTCCCTGGAAAAGAGGTAGACTTCCATAGGTTTCAGTATCAATAATGTCAGACACATTGCACTCCTGATATTCAACTTCATAGTGTAAAATTAACCCACAATTTTGACAACTTTTTTTTCTCCTGTCTGCCATGATCATATCTTTGACTTCTTTGTCATTGTTTCTGGCTGTTGATCATTTCTGATGAGAGCATGATGTCATGATTTCCAGTGCATGCAGAACAAAGTGGGAGGATCTGTTCTCCACTGGAATCAGCACTGCTGTGAAATGGGCATATCACAGCTCTGCTAATATTCAGTACGCTAACACACTTGTGCAACAGTACTTAATTCCCTTACAGCTAATCTGGAAAAGTCTTTTATGTATTTAAGACAAAAGTCTGTGAATATCCTGCTTTACATACATACAGCACTCATAGTGGGGACAGAGTGCGTCCTTGAAGGAGCAATGAACCAATGCATGACTGCTTCAAGGATTACTATCAATACAGTGCACAGGAACATCGATAGTGCTTTGCTACAAGAGGTCAGTGAGTGCAGTTAATCCTTTTTGTTGTACAGAACAAGAGCTTTGCCTCTTACACAGAACAAAATATCTGTGCTCTGCGTTGCCCATTGGTATGTGAAACACAACAGTGCTCAGAGCTTTGGATCAGAGTTTGTGATAAAGCATCAGTTTACTCATTTCTGCACTACTACAACAGTTAAAATCCAAGTCTGGATGAAAGATGCTGTGATAAAAATGGGAGGTTAATTATATTAACTTATATATGTATACACAAGTGCGAAATAATGCATGATGCATATAAGTATGGCTTAACAATCAGTTTGTACTTGACAAAAAGCATCTTAGTATAGACGCCACATTCAGATCTTTTTCAGGAAGTTTTCTTTGTCATTTTCAAATCTCTTCCTCAAAACTCTGTTCCCTGTTTCCCTTGACCAAATTTAGAGAAAAAGGCTTGTTACATCCAGATGTTGTGTGGAATGTTGATGAAATGGCACAATATGGCTTGTGCTATTACTGAAGCCCCCTGAGGGATCCGTCTAAATATATCCAACATGACATGACGGCATCTCTCAGCTCAGCGTCTCTGAGCTTTCACCACATGGCTCCCCCCCCCCCCCCCCCCCCCGACAACACAGTAAATCGAGTTCTTCAGAGACATAAATGCTCACAGTTGGGGCATGGACAGACTGTCTCGTATTTATTAATTCGTATTTATCGCATATGCAAACGTACACAATCAAACATGAGGACTTCATGAGTGACAACAGCTGTACTTTTTTATTATTGAGGATGAATGCAAACTTCATCTTCAAAAACTAGATTCCAAATAGCAGGATGGTGTTTAGAAGGGGAAATTAGGGATATCTGTTTGAACATTAATAAGAAAACGAAAAAGTAATTATAGGGGTGTATCGCTATCGCAGAGAAGGGAAATAAAAATTAAGCAGACCAGACTCTTAAAAGAGGTCCCACATAGACCTGTTACATCTCTCTCTTATTTAGGCTCCATGAAGGATGCTAAACTGCTCTTGAATACCATGTCTGGGTATATGGGACTGCCACATCTATGTTTTACTGTATCAAAGTAGCCTTAAAAGATATACAGACTTAAATTTGATCTAAAATTTGATTTCCCATGCAGAAAGGAGGAGGAATCTGATGGTGTTACAGCAACACAATCACCTTAAACTGAGTTCAGTTTGCATGGAGGATGAAGACACACATATAAATACACAAGTTACAACTGCAACAATGGGTAAGCTGTAACTACACCAGAATTTAAATTTATACACTCATACCTATACTCATATACTAAAATTCTAAGATAAGAATTAAGCAAACAAATCCTGTTTGGAGAATCGATAACAGCCAAGAAATCAATATCATTAGTCTTTTGGCTTATCATTTCCCTAATCAATTCCTTACACTGACAGGGATCAGAGGTGGTAAGAATTGTTGCTTAATTTCATCAAAAAGATGCTTACTGCACAACTTTCTGCAAGCAGAAACGCCAGCAACTTGTAGAGGCATTTATCTATACAGCACAGCATTGAATCAGGAGTGTCATGTGTTTGACATTGTTGCCACTGAAAACCTACGTGCCAACTTTTGCCCTTACAGAAAGTAAAAGGACTAAATAAGGGAATTGTTAAAGAATCTTATCTATAAGAAGAATCATTGATGGAATTGGTATCAATAAAATCTTTTCAATGCTCATTAGGTCAACTGTTGCCACTAAATTTCCCATAGATGTGAGTGTGTAACACCAGGAATAGCTTGTTAATTTTAGCTACTCAAAACACCTGAAACACTAACTAACAGACACAGTGAAGCAGCTGACAAGATTAATCCACTATTTGCTCCTCTTTGCAGAGATAGGGCTCTGTACAAGCATAAAATCATGTCCAAACTGAACATGACCTGAGTGAGCAACTGCAACAAAATCAGGCAAACTACACTGAATTATGTGTGATGCGGTGCAAGGTTTTTACCTCAATGTCCTGTCTCTTTCTGAGAAGCGGGGAGTGAGGATATTGACATGGAGCAGGAGCAATTCCCTTGATTTTCTCTGGCTTTTCTCAATCAGCAAAGCTTTTGTATCTGATTGTAGGCTCGCTTCCCATCGGTTTGTCCACCCAACTGAAAATAAATGTCATTTTTAAAAAAAGTCTGGTTGAAAACCAAAGCTATCAACTTTTCCTCGAAGCAGAGGGAAGCCTGCCTTGACTTCCAGGGAAACATTCCATTAAAGCTATCAGTAAATTGCCCAGCAAAACTATCATTCACTGAAGTACTACAGATAGTACCATTTTTAATATGTGGTGACAACAAAATGCCAAAGCATCAAAATTTGGAGAGCTTAAATGACAGATGCACCTGGAGCTGCTTCCTTTGCAAAGTGCATTACAACAACAGCTGGGATGATTATTGATGGTTGATGAAGGCATCAAACTAGCCAATGATCAAAACTAATGCTGACAGGTCTGACAATTAAAATTGCAATGTCTCTTTAGAAATAAGTCAAGAGGGTGTGTATGCAAATGAAGCTGAAAATACAGTAGCCACAGCCCTTACGACAGCTCACTGAATCAAACAGCATGTGTTTAGGTTTACATCTCCTCGCCTGACACTCCGCTCTCCCTGAAGCTCCGGTGACATTCCTCTCATGCCAGCTGGACATTCCTGCCTCCACTTCCCCCACAGAGCAGCACCAAGAGGTGCCCCCTCCAGGTCACTGTCACAATGTTAAGAAAAGAAATTCACACCATGAATATAGCAAAGCGATGCACTCCTCTGTCTTACTGACATTCTGATTTGGGAAACGATGTTAAAGGCAGAGTTAATAATATCAATCAGTTTTGTTATACTGGTTGAAATTATCTTTATGTCGCAGCAGCAATCAGCGCTTAGGTTTTCATAAATAGAGTAACAAAAGTCTAATTGAAGCAGACATAAGCTTGAAAGATTTTGACCAATCACTTAAACCCTTGCAAACACAATTAAGCTAACCATATCTGTTTATATATGTGTGTATTTTGTGACATGCATTAGCTTGATGTCTGATGCTTCATGCAGCTACTAGCACTGGAAAGAGGAGAAGAAGTCCTGATGCCCCTCACTTTTTGGTCTTGTTCATATGAGGGCTCTATCATGCTGAGGAGATATAAAGGCATATGAAACTAAAAAAAAACACATTATGGACTCTTTAAAATAAACTTTAAGGGCATTATTTTAACTTATTAAAATGAAAAGAAAACTGAGTGTCACCATGGTTCAGACAGACTGAGTGAAAACAGTCTTGCTTTAGGACTGATGTAAATGCATTATTGATTCAGTTTGAGGAGTTCTGGGAGGTTTCTGGGGCTGATTAGTTTCAGCACAGTCTTGAAAATACATGTAGTCTGAAAGAAAAGATGTACTAAGGAGATCTTTATGCTTATGTGGAAATACGTGATCATTTTTATTGCAACATTTAGTCACTAACATCTAAATAGTGTCAATGTTTTGCAGATAACAGACATGCCATTGTTTCCAAACTCATTTTCGCTTATGCTAACAAGATGTATACATAGTCTTGTTTTATCTAAGAACACAAAGTCTCCTATGAACTCTTTGTTCGACACACAGATATAAAATAAACATATTGCATACACTTATAGATGAGTTGTTTTTGGAATACTAAATAGTTAACAAGAAATGAAAAATTTGAAGGCAGTTCTTTGAATGGTGGCATTTCTCCTACCATTCTTTCCAAGTGGTGGCCAACCATCTCAACACTTCAAAACAAAAGCACAAAATATTATATTAAACGATTTTTTGTACATGAAGTGCATTTAGGATCCAAAATTAGTATTCTTTATTCGCCAAACATCTATCACGTCATGTTCAAACAAGCCATGGATTTAGAGTGGTCTGTTCAAGGCTGTTGCTGTAAAGAATGTTTGCATGAAACAAGGCTCCATATTATTGGAAGTCTTCCATTGTTGCTCTTAGTTTTAGTGTTGCGCTCTACTTCAGAATGCTGCACTGTGTTGCGCTGCTTCGATGTCACACGCTTTCATAGCTGGCATGATCCTCTCTTCCCAGCTCAAGTCCCTGCTCTCAGGTGAAGGTACAGCTGGCAATGAAAGCTCAAACAAGATCCAAACCGGTCCAAAATGTAAAAAAACTGTACAAAACCGAACCAGACAGCTCTGTGAATATGCAGCTTATACTGGCAGCAACCTCCGGGGCCCATGCAGAAGTGCCAAAAGCTGTAGTACCCAGAGCAAAGGTGGTTTTTACAGACGTAATAAATATACTTACATCCTGGTTCAAGAAACAGCTTCTAAAACATCTATGTGCTTTCACTGTTTCACTCTGTGTGAGTGTGTGTGTGTGTGTGTTTGGTGGTGGGTGGGGGGGGGGGGGGGGGTAAAGTTTGCCAATTCTTTTACTTTCTATGAGCTCATGTCACAATTGACGTGTCATTTTTTAATTACTTAAACCGATTCTATCAATTAGTAGCTGATTAATGCTTTAGGATTTCTGTATTAATTTCTCTTTTACCCTGCCAGCTCTGCACTGCATCAGTGCTGTACTCTTGCTTTCAACCATCCATCATCATCCAACATGGGGGTTGAATGATATTATGACTCCTAAAAGTCTGCATGTAAAAATGTGTAACAGCACCGATGCATCCCAAATTCAGACATAAATCTTCAAAGAATATACAGAAAAAGGGTTTGTAAAAATAAAAATCCGGCTAACACGGGCATATTGATTCTGCTTTACACACCAAACTTTAACATTTGTACACTCTGCCAGTACATATAAATAATATTTATGACTTAAATAACAGAAGGAAGGTTCGTATTTATAGTTATTAATAATTCACGTCTTAAGATATTATCTGCGGGCACTGACAATATCAAAAATAATCATTTCAACTTTTGTGCTTAAATGCTCAGCTATCATTCCAGTTTTCATGTCCAAAAAATCATCCAATATTTCACAAAGCTCTTTAAAACACAAAGGCTATAGCATGAATCCACTAATGATTCTGTTGGGTGTCAGTCAGTCTCAGTCACACCACAAAATCATCATGCCACACGTTTCATTACACTGAGGTCAGCCTCACACACGAGCAGCAAATATTTACAGGTTCTGCCGCAAACCAATCACAGGTCAGCAAACAGCCTGCAGCGGTAGTTTGCATACCGACTACATGGGCTGTATGTGCGAGGGAGGGGAGGGATGGATGGATGGAGAGGGAGACGTGACAGGAGGACCCTCTGCCAAGGGGAGAGATGGAGATAGTGGAGGATGAAAGAATGAGGCGGGGGTGGCATGACGGAGAGGGAGAAAGAGGGACATGTACTTACAGCAGGGATCCTGGTGCGAGGAAGTTTCAGCGCGCTCCCCTCCTCCACAGGGAGCGGTGCACGTCCGCTAAAGCCGACATGGCTGGAGCAAGGCTCTGGCATGTATGTGAGGGGAAGAACTGAGGGAGGAATACAGAGAGAGAGAGGAAGAGAGGAAAGGGGTCTCATAGGAGGCAAGAGATACAGAGAGATTGTACAAGCTGAGTGGCTGGTGTGAGAATGGGAGGGGGCTGCATGGACCAATAGAGTGCGAGCTGTGCAGAGTGAAGAGGAGATGGCAACAAAGAGACAGAGGTTTTTCCTTTTTTATAACGCCTGTCCTCACCCTCTCTTACTTCACTCTTTTTTCACTGCATGTGTAAGGAGAGAAGAAAATTACCAAACTATCAAACAGTAAAATATCGGATCCTCATAGAAAAAAAAAGCCCGTGTGATAAAGAAAAGGTCTGTCAATCTCTCATACGCAGACATGAGTTTACAGAGAAGTTGTGAGAGAGAAATTACCAGCAACTCTGGAAGTGAAAGTGAAAAATGTGAAAGCTAGAAAGAAGATGAAATTAAAGGAGTGGTCTTAGAAAAGAAAAGCCAGGAAGGAAGTGAGCATGACTGATGTATGAAACAGCGTTCAGAGATGGCTGCATGGTGGCGCAGCAGGTAGTGCCTGTGCCTCACAGCAAGAAGGTTGCTGGTTCAAACCCCGTTTCAACAGGGCCTTTATGTATGGAGCTTGCATGTTCTCCCTGTGCATGTGTGGCTTTCCTCCAGGCACTCAGGCTTCCTACCAATGACCAGAGGCGTGCTGTATAGGTTAAATAGTGAGACCAAATTGCCCTTAGGTAGGGGAGAGTGTGTGAATGGTTGTCTGTCTCTCTGAATTTCAAAGTACTGCTTTAGGGTTTATCCTGCCTCTCACTGAATGTCAGCAGGGATAGGCTCCAGCTCCTTATGACCCCAAAAGGGATAAGCAGTATGATGGATGGATTTTTTTAAAGATGCAAGGTCAGCTTAGATTTTTGATTGTTAAATGTATCTTTAACAAAATGTATCATTTAATTAATGATATTTGCCTTAGATTAATGTATTAGAAACTGTAAGTGATCCAATATTACATTGTTAGCCAGATAATGACCTAAAATGTGGAAAAATGCCCTACCATTTTTAGCAAATTCTTTAAGAACTTCCTGGATCCACATCCGAATTGGGACCACCATCAAAATCGAATAACTTCTTTCCTGTGTCATGACCAACATTCCCTGAAAAACTGCATCAAAATTGGTAAAGAACTTTTAGAGTTATAAGAGAAATGTGGAAAACCGCTGAATCAGTTCTTTCTTGTGCCGTGACCAATATACACAGAAGTTTTTGTTAACCTGCTCAATGAACAAATGGACAAATGGCAGCAAAAACATAACCATCTTGGCTGAGATAAACATTATGCCTCTTGCCTTCGCTGTTGCTGGGATGTAAAATTTAAGCATTTGTTATATTACAAGTATTAAAGACATGGCCATCACATCTGTCAATTCAGCATGTTGCCAGAATCAGCTTGTGTAAAATCTCAGAGAAAGCACAAGTTTCCCTTGTGCCATGACCAACATTTCCTGAAAATTTCATCAAAATCTGTGGAGAACTTTTTGAGTAATCTCAGTTGGATGGACAAATAGACAGATGAACACACAAACAGACAAACACCAGAAAAAGCAGAACCTCCTTGGCAGAGATAATAAAGTTGTATTTAATGAGACACAAATTTGTGGTAATAAAAAGTTGTTTTTTTGGGATATGATAAAAAAAAAAGTGATTGTTTTGGTTTTACACTTATGAGCACACTCACATGCTCACATTAATCTGATAACTGGGAATATAAGAGGGTAACTGATTTGAACTTTTTATAATTTTACTTCACTTAGAAATTTGGAAACTGGGAATAATCAAGACAGTATCTACAAATATGGCTATGGCAGGGTTTACAAGCTAAGAAACAAAACAGCACAAGCTGTACTGTGTATACGCATACTGAGAACTAAGCTGATCATACTAGCAACACCTCAAATGTGTAAGGACTGACACACCCCCTGCTGCAACAGAGTGCCAAGAGCTGGAGAAGCTGCATGGAAGGAAGTCTCCAGTCAGTGTAGCTTAGAGATGCATATCGGCATCCATTTAACATCAGTATCAGCCGTTATCAGACACTTTTATAAACATGGTCCATCTGCAAATAAATTTGAGGTGAACAGATCTCAATTTAAGATATTAATCTATTGTGTCATATCAATTTAATGCTGACATCTGTCACGGCTGATTCAGAGAAGCTGATTTTTATTGGAAAGTTAAAATGACCTGTTGGATAAACTCGGATCTGTGTTCATGATAATGAGGGAATTTATTAGCATTGTGGAAGAATTATGCCAACAGAGGTAATTATCAAAACATTGGTATTGGTTAAAAGTATATTTTAAACATTGTAGGAGCATCTGCCCTGAATTTCACACTTGGTGCATCGTTACTTTTGCTGTTTTATGTCAAGTACTTTAAAAAAGAAATTCATCTTCTAACAGGATCATGTGAAGGACGACTGTTATAAAATTACATATTATTTGAGCTCATGGAAAAGGCACAATACAGATAACCATAACCTAATAACTACAAATGAGTGGATTACTGTGGTCATGTGAACAAGCTGCACTCAGTGTGTGGAGAAGCTAGGCCATGTTAATATTTCATGATTATATGATTATATCTATAAATAGTTCATTTGTTTGATTTAAGGTAACAAATATGGAAGTTATGATATCATAAAGTTGGTAAAGATGACCACATTACTAATAAATGTTTATTAGGGACAAAGATGTTGTTAATTGAAACTATGTATTTGGATAAGTTCAAGAAAGTGATTATTGATCATGATGATTTATACCTATAATAAAGCCAGATAATTCATCATCAATGACCTATGGCAAGGTGGATTGAAAAAGTGTATACTTGTGTAGACTCCTTCACATTCACATGTGTACCTGAATATTGGGTGATCAATAATCATGAATAGTGCTGTGCTCTCTATTTTGGACAATTGTATTTTCGTCTTTCTGACCCTTTTGTTTTCTTTTACATGCAGGACATGAATTTCAGTTCACTGCCACAAAGTTCTTACAAAGATTCTGTTGTTTTTTTTCTACGTTGTGTTTAAGTATTAGAGCTGAGGGCAGAGGATGCAGATAATGTGGTGACAGGGGACATAAAGGAAAGATACTCAAATTAAGATCAAGTGATAGTGGTGTTTGTGTTTGGATCTGTGTGCTCATGCGTGTGCTTGTAGGGACAGCGGATGTAAGAGTACCATTTTAATGCATATCCATGTATGTGTACGTCTGTGTGTATAGTGCCTGTGTGCATGCGCATGGGGGTGGGGACCAAACCATCTTCTCAGGATTTTGCTGCGGGAGCACCATGTTGCCATGGAGACTGCATCCAGTGCAGTAGAACATGCAGATGGCTGCTCCTCTCCCTCTCTTTTTCTCTTGCTTCCTCTCTCTCTCTCTATTGCAGACAGTCCAGTTAGCTTCTCCTCCCTGATGGGCAAATTATAAAAGCTCTGAAATGAAAAACCTCCAGGTAGAGACAAGCTTTTGACTCAGCATGCTGTAATTTCACACAACAGGCTGGGTCGATTTCTCACCTGTGTTTCTCAGAGTACATGAGGGATTATTCAACTGAAAAGTGTAATCCAGGGTATTTTAGTAGTCTGTGACACATCAAACCTGTAGTTTATTAAAGGAGCATCACATAACTTTCGCCAAGAACAAGAATCCCCTGCTTTTATCATGGGATTACAGTCACGTATGGTCTGCATTTAAATTCAAACTTTGTGGACAATACCTTGTAGTAAACAAAGTAATAAAGACTAAATGTTAATCAGTATCTCCACTAGGGATGGGAATCGAAAACCAGTTCCAAAACCAGTTGAGAATCAATAACAAATAGCTGAAGGACTCGATATCATTAGTCTTTTTGATGAACAATTCCCTTGTCAGTTCCTCCCACCAAGTTCTGGAAACCTTGAAAATCAAAGAGGTCTCATCTGAGAAGTCATATGGACGACTAGTAAGAAGTCAAAGAAGGCATCATGACAGACTGAAGACAAGAGCAGTCAAAAGATTAGCTTAAACTTACACAGTATGATGTAAACTAAACACTGTCTAGTGTCTGTGTTGCTGTGATTTCAAGCAAGAATAGAATTTCTGGAAACTTGCTGAAGCATTTGTCTACCCAGAGCAGCATTAAACAACAGGAGTGCCATGTGTTTGACACTGTTGACCCTAAAAGCCTTTTTAGGTCTACTTTTAATCAGATCAAAAAGGATCGATAACATAATTGATTAAGAATTGAAACAATTGGCGGAATTGATAATGGCTTTGGTACTGATAAAACGTACTAATTCTTGTCCCTAATCTCTACACTTCTCTGGTTTTCTTGTTGACCTCTCTTCAAAGTTGCCATTGTTCTTTGACTCATACCTGTTCACACACCTTTGACTTGGAACAGTGTGTTTAAAAATAGACCACATTTCATCTTCACCCCCATTATCTTGCTTAGATTCTTTGTTAAAGGTCACCACTCTAAGAAAGGATAGGGTTTCAATGTTTTGAATTTGCATCATAGATGAGTATAATCCCCCTATGTCTCATATTCAGGAACAGTGGGATTATGATTAAGGGTCTTGTTATCAAATGAGGAATGAAACATGTTGCTCCCTGGGGTTTGTTCGTCCTCTATGTGACATGCATCAAAATGCTACACAAATGTTTCCTACTGTAAGCCCAGTGTGTGACTGGTGTGACAGACTTGTTCTGTTACATATCATATGTTGATGTCCTGCCAGAACGTGTCCTTTTCTGTTCATCAATCTTGACATTCTGTCCCCTGGCTTTAGCACACTGAGGTGGGGGTATTTTATGGGAATGCATGATATTGAATTTTTGCTGATATCCCAAAACTTGTTTTGGCCAATTCTGATTTCGATACAGAAATATAGAAATGACTGAAAGTACTTATTTTAAGATTGCACCTATGTAATAAGTAAAAATCAGTTTTGGACAGTAACAGTAAAATCAATCTTAATAGGCCTTTTTAAAAGCTAAAACACTGATTTACCTACCTGCTGTCAGAAAATCCAATCTATTTTGGGAGATAATACGCACAATTTAAGATTAATATTCAAAAACTCTGCAACCTTGATGCAAACATCTTAGACGACAATACTGGCGGGAATATCAGCAGAAATTTGTCAACATCGATATTTAGCTTTTGAAGCAATTATCACCGATATCATACCAGTAATATAGTGCATCCCTATTATTTAACTGAAATATGATGTTCTCTTGTGTCATTTTTGTATGCACACTGACCGGGTAACTTTTATCTGTCATAATAAATGTTTTGGGACAGGTTAATCCTTTATAGTTCTTGCATTTGTCCAAGATGCTTGCACCATGTTTCTACTTACAAATAAGTAAGGGAGGCATATTAGTCAGAAGACCTTTGATTCCAATGGGAATTGCTATTACACCTTTTATGCCTGTAAAACTCCTCCCCATGCAGTATTTGTGCCCAGAATGTGCCCCAGGTACTTTGAAACTAAAGAACTTACACTGTAGATTTAGGGGAGACTGTATGACAGTATGCTAGCTAAGCTAACAGGCATGCTTTCAACACGCCAAAAGATTATTTCAGTCTATTTAGGTCAAGCATTAGATGCCAATTGTCAAGTAATTTTGCATGGATAAAATAAATCACTTTATCTAGTTTTACCATGCTTTGAATCCAAGTTACGTTATTCTGAAATGTTATGGTTAAACATCTTACAGTATAGACTAAGTTTGTATTTATTATTCTGGTACAAAGAACAGTCAGAATCCCTTGACAGTTTGAAAGGTGCTTATACATTTGAGAGAAACGTTGCATACAATGCTATACTTCAGTTTTATTACTCATGTTTTAAATGAAATATTCCATATCACATGCTTTGATCCAGTCAAGCTACCATCTTCACTTTTTAGGCTGCCATGTAAAATGAGGCTTTGTCTCCTACTGAACAGCAAAATAGCCTTCTCCCAAAGGGAGGTTCCAGCAGAGGGCCTTACTTTCAGTGGGTCATTGCCTTTCCATCTTTGATAGCACGACATTCATCAGTATTCTAAATCAGAATTTGAGTTTGTTGTCTTTTACTCCAGTTCAACCAGTCATTCATAATAAAGACCAACTACTTAAAATTGTTCAAATGTTCTGAAATTAAAGGAATAAAATGTTCTAGGTCCCAAAATCTGTGCTAAAAAATCCTTCATTAACTGTTCCACTCATATGAGCCCTCTCTTAGCTAACTGGTAGATCATGTCTGAGATTGATTCTTAAATGGGGCTAAACCCCGATGAATGTGGTCTGATGGGTATTAACAGGAAGAGAGAACGAGGCAGTAATAAAGCTTTGGCTGCAGCAACATGAGGTGTGGGGGAGGCTTGTGTTTTAATCTGGATGTCGAACACTTCTTATTCTGATTTTCCGACTGCAGAAATGGTAGTTGTGAGTCATTTAACAAGAGAGGGCTGGATTTTGACAGGTTTAGGTTTTTCTGCTACATCGCTAGTATGTTGGTTTGTAGTTGTTTGATTGCAGTCAAATATTAGGAGTAATTCTATACTGATTTACTTCACTTGCACTGTTTTCTTATGTGTGTATTAGTTACAGCTCAAACTGAATGTAATGTAACTATAAAGTAAATTCTGCCAATTTTGTTGTGCATCTTGCAGTTAAATCCTGTTATTGGAGTATTTCTACAGCAATCTGATCTTGTGAATTGCAGTACCATCCTGCATCATTTGTTTCAGAGTTTAAGTTTTAGTAATATATTTCAATTTGCCTGTACTATTCGTGAGGTTTAAATCACAGTTCAAAGTGATTATTCAGCATTATACAGTTGTTTTGCTGACATTTTCTGAAAGCAAAACAACTGCTAAAATGAAGATTAAATCACACTATGTGAATGACCATATTACCCTGCAACATACTTCTATATAACAGTGATCCTGAGGTCTGTACCTTAAAATTGCAGTTTAGTAAAGTATTGCAACAAACATGCTTCATTTTCACTGTAATATTTTTTATATCCTGATTATTATAAATAGTCTATCAGGATATTTTGTCCGGAAAAAGCCAGCTCACCCTTCTCTGGGTGAAAACACTCCATCTAAATTCATGGTGGGAACTGTGAAGACAGGGCTTTAACTCTTTAAATGCTTGAAAAAGTAAACTGTACAACTTAAAAGACTTTCAGGTGCCAAATTCTAATGATTAGTGATTAAACACTTAAATTGTTTCTCTTCTGACCAGTGACTGGCATTTAAACTTCATAAAATTTAAAGTTGATTGTTTTTAAGCGTATTTTCAGCCTTATAGTTAAACCAGACAAACGACCCCCAACGACCAGGAGAATCATAAACTATCAGTTTATATCTATGTGTGTTTATTTATTGTGCTACCTGAGTAGAAACTTCCTCTTTAATAAGTCTTTTGAAGCATAAAAGCACACAGACATCTCTCAGAGTAAGAATTATCCAAATTCTAGGACCCCCCACAATTGAGACTTTTTCACCATTCAACAGCTTTTTGTGAAGATAGCAGTCAGACAGGTAAAAAAAAAAAAACTTCACTGCTGACCTACGGACTACCTCGCACTATCCCAACGGGAGCTGCTCCTATCAGGAAACTATTGTCAGTTAACACGGTTTGTCGCTACATTAACAAGCACAAGTATAAACTCCATCATGCAAAGCAAAAAGCCATAGAGCAACAACACCCAGAATGCCCCTGGCTTATCTGGGCCCCAGGTTAACTGAGATGGACTGAAGCAAATTGGAAAAGTGTGCTGTGGTCTGATGAGCCAACATTTTAAATTGTTTTTGGTAATCATGAGCATTGTGTCCTCGGGCTAATAAGGAAAAGGACCATCCAGATTGTCGTCAATGCAAAATCCAACATGTGTGATGTATGGGGGGTGTTAGTGCCCATGGCATGGGTAACTTGCATATCTGTGAAGGCACCATTAATACTGAAAGGTACAAACAGGTTTTGGAGTAACATATGCTACTATCCAAGCTGTGTGCTTTTTCAGGGACCTTCCTGCTTAATCAGTAAGACAATGTCAAGCCACATTCTGCATATGTGACTCCATAGTATAGGTGTGCTGGTACTAGACTGGCCTGCCTACAGTCCAGACCTGTGTCCTATTGAAAATTTGTGGCTCATTATAAAGATCAAAATATGACAATGGAGGACCCAGACTGTTGAGCAACTTGAAGTCATGCCAGCTCCCAAATGCTAATTGAGTGTTGTTAAAAGGAAAGGTGACATAACACAGTAGTAAACGTGCCCCTGTCCCAGCTTTTTTTGGACATGTTTCAAACATCAAATTCAAAATGAGTGAAAATTTGCAACAATTAAGTTTGTCAGTTTGAACAATAAATATGTTGTCTTTGTAGCGTATTTAACTGAATATAGTTTGATTTGTATTTTGTTTTTATTTATGCTTTTAAAAACATCCCAAACTTCATTGGGACGGGGGTTTGTACTGTTCACCCTAGGTCCTGATCTTTAGTAACAAACACTCTCTGACAGAAACACACACACACACACACACACACACACACACACACACGACCCTGCCTTGAAGGACAAATACTTTCAAGCTCCCATGACCTTGAAAATCAGACTTAACCACATATGATAAAGCACAAACATCATTTAAAGTCTGACCCCTGGAAACTCAGTAATAGACTTCATGCAGCACTGAGATTCAGTCTAATTCTCAGACGAAAACCTGACTGCCATCTCTTTAAAACTGAGTACCTTAAGACCAAGTAAATGTATCTTTCTGTTGTACAAAACAGCTGAAGTGTATGGGGACAGCTTTAAATACTGACAGCATCTCCATCAGTTCACCTTGCTGGCAGCTTTGTGACATTTAGCAGGCTAATCAATGCTCCCCACACAGCTCCAACTCCCTGATGTTTAAATCCGACTCATCAGTGCAGACAGAGAACAGCATGCATCCTAATCACAGCAGCTACAGATGGAGAGGAAGGACATTTACAGCAACACTCAGCCAGGCTATTTAAAGGTGACTGATGCACATAATCACTGTTTTTATGTTACATTAGTCACAATAGTCTATCATTGTCAGACAAACAACAGATACTCTCACAGTTACACTGGTTTAAGCTTGGTTATGTTTTTTGAATGACTTTGGTTCATGTGTAAACTGATTGCGTTCCATCTGTGTGCACTTACCCATCCATTTTGTTGTGAGTAGCCTGTCACTGATGGGAGTTCAGCAGGTGAGTGTCCTAGATTCTCCAGATGCTCTGCTTCTTCTCTATACAGGGAACAGCTGGTATTAACAGATGTAAATGAAAGAACACCATAAAAATTAAAATTACATACAAAGAACAAAGGGATAATTTAAAATGTGCCACTTTTTGATACAGCTACATCATAGTAAAGTTCTTCTCTGGCATTTTAGGGGGAATATAAAGCTGGAAAACACTTTAAGAATTATTCTTCATTTGAAGTTTTACCGAGGTCAGGTATGATGTCCACCTCTCAACTTGTAGAAGTCTACCTGGACTTTTGAAGGGCCTAGTTATCTCATTAGGTCTTGAAAACCTGAATGACAATCAGAATATGTCAAACACAATCTAGTCTCTGTTAAATTGCACCATCTAGTGACTGAAAAAGATAACATTCAGCTGCCCAGAATCTAACTCAAAGGTTGGCTACTTTGGTTACCAAAGGGTCCTTGGTGTAATAAAAAAAATGTTAATCAACATCTATAAATATTCAAGCTTAGCTGTTAATAGAAATACTTGATCTTATGAGCTAAACACAGGATTCAAGACAGCTTCATCCTCCCTTGTTGATGCAAGTAACAGAGCATTTACTGGCATATTTTGCCCAGATTTTTATTTTTGTTTTGGAAAATGTACAAATAAGAAGTTTTAACAGACACAGTTATAACCAGTGAATACTTTCTTTTTAGCAAAGTTGCTACTTTAATGCTGTAATGGTAGATTTTATCAGGTTTCCTTCATGTACAGGTTTCCCCTGGTTGCCTATCCCTAATCTTACTGAATGTGACTCAAATATAAGAAGCCCACATTTAAAGCACAAATAAGCAGGCTCTGCCATTTCACTTCCTTACAGGTATGTGCTCTCACAAGGCAGCACAAACACAACCAAATCTGAGCTGCTGAAAAATATAAAATTAATATTTTGTAAAGGAGGCATGCTGATACAAGATAAGATACAAGATTCAAGAAGGTTTATCTGTCATTGTGCAACCTGTTGCAAATTGTGGCTCCAACAGAAAACAAAAACAAAAAAAAAAAAACATTTTCTGATGTATGTATGATAGAGTTGTATGTAGTTCGTTTGGCCAAAGGCATATAGAAATGCTAACTCATTTCTGCACCACTCCATACAGCATGCCAATGAAACCAGTGACTGAAAATCATTTTTTGCTGATACTGAAAATGTTGTACTTCACCTAAATCTGAGAAAATTGATAGTCTGTAGTAGCACTATATTGTTTTGGCCCAACGTGGGGTTTTTTTGTACTTCACTATTTAACATTGACAAATTAAAAGTTTACTCACCACACTGCAGGAATGCTTAGTCAAAATACTGTGTGCTTTGAGTAAATTTTACATGAAGTTCTTTTTACTTTTACTCAACTAGATTCATAGAATGCTACTTAGGTTGTATTTACGTCAACTTCTATCAAGGTAACTTTACTTTTACTTGAGTAAAGTGAGTACTCTTTCCAACTCATATTTAGCCTGTTTTGGGCCAGTAACTCAAAAATTGGAATCATTTACTTATAATTCATTCGTCCTTGAAAAGTAATACAATCAATTACTTATCACTTAGTATCAAGTACTTTCACTTAGTATCAAGTACTTTCACTTAGTATCAAGTACTTTCACTTAGTATCAAGTACTTTACAACAGATGGCCTCTTCTCTTCATCTTTCACAGACAGACTTAGAAAGATTATACCTAGTGTTGTTAAGAGTACAGCTCACTCCTCCCCCCTCATCCTCCATGCTGTGTGCAAATGTTTAGCTCATGTCAAAGAAGTAATCTTGGTAGAACACAGTGCACCAAAATGTAACTAAGTTACTTATTCTTTGGTATATGACTGTAATATTATTTCTTCATAGACATTGTAATCTATTGCTTCACTAGCTACTCCAAAAACAAATAAACCACAGTAATATATTGTGACTATTGCTACAGCTTAATGCTTCATTTAGCCTACTCACCTGTAGCCAGCTGAGTAGATTTTTGTGAAGCTTATGTAAACTTTTTTGATTTTTTTATAAACCATCACTTACTTTAACTTGAGTCATTTCTTTGAGAAATATTGTACTAAACCATATTTTACATAACATTCAAGTAGGCTACTGACCAGGAAAAAAAAAAACATAATGAAACACTTTACTGACTGAAGCTTCACATCAGCTATTGTTGTCACAATACCTTTAAATTAACCTGGATTATTGAGTGTAGTGCTACAACACTTGATAAAACAATGTAGTCTTGCTAAAAATAGGAAAAAGTTAACTACAAAATGGATCTGACTAATTACAGACATTGAAATGGATGTATCCATCTGCACTGAAAAGTTAGATTTAATTGTATACAGAAACAAAACACTATTGATAAAAAAAAAACTCAAAACAATTGAGTAAATTTTAGTTGAAACAAACTATTACTATTACTTAACCAGAATCATAGACTTGTACTTTACCTTGTGCTTATCAAGTTTTCTAACCAAACAATTTTTATTGGACTACAATCCCTTGTTCATTTTTATTTTGTTTATCCCTTGTGTATCAAACCATACACTTCTTTTCTAGTACTTCTCACAAAGAATATTGTTTTTTTAATACAGTAAATGAAGGACATATTTTTTTGTGGGCAGCCAATTCCAATTTGCGTTGCAGTTTTTTGGTCTTGTTCATCTGATGATAAAATATCTCATGAAATTGTTTGGCCAAGGCAAACTAAAAGATCAAGAAAGCTGGAAAAAAAAATCAGAAAATCCACATAAAAATTTGAAAATCTTGACATCTCTCCTGAAAACTCTTTAAGCACCTGAAATCTGGTTAATATTTTAGAGTAAAAACCCAATATTATGTTGGCCTTTTGAGACTAAACATATTCCTCTACAAATACACATGGCCATGATTTTTGAGGTCTTAAAATGGTATAGCTCCAATTCATAACAAGTGTTCTCTCAAGACACTTTACAATAGAGCACAAAACTCTTCATTTTATGGATACACATATATGCATAGATACACATATACATATATAAAATACACATAAACATATATATACAAATATATACATCCAACATGTCTGCTATTAGTGAATAGCAGACACAACAGTTGAACACTGGTATTTTTTTGCAAGTGTAACAGTAAATAAGGGTAAGAAATTGTCATCTTAAAACCCTTATATTACTTAAGTTATGACATTTAAGTACCCTCTTTCCTTCGCAGCCTAAAATTGTATTACAACACCTGTAAACAGCATGACGCTCAGAGCTGTCATGGCAGATTAAGTTTAGAGCACATAGAGTTCCAGGAGTGTGATGTTCAGCCATGAGACCAAAAAGCAGAGAATTATATTCAAGCAGGGAAACCTTAACAGTGCATAATGCTGCTGAGCTTAAATACTGAGATAACTTAAAAAAGAAAAATAGGATAGGCATTCTGGAAACGTGTTGAATATTTATCTACCTTTAGTCCAGCAGCCAACTCCCAGGTGAGAAATAATCCAGGATTTAAGCTCTTATGTGTTTGCAAAATTAATTATACTCCTGTACATTTTAAGATGTTTTCTTCCTCCGTTCTCTCTGCTTAAATGCCTCCTCACAATAAAACTTGCGACTCTCCCTCCCTCTCTCACAGAGTCCAAGTTTCCCCAACCCTCTCTCTATTCAAGCCTCTTTCTCATCTTACACACGCACACACTGAAACTCTGAGCTCACAGCAGATCAGCATGGCTCTGGTGAGAGACAGCAGGTCACGCCGAGTCCTCAGGAGCTGACTCACATGAGATGCTCCTTACCAGCACTCTGCTCCCTGTCACAATGGTCTGATTGTGCTATGCCACTCTGTTTACATCAAAGAGGTCAGGGTTTTTTCAGACGTGGTGCTCAGTCTGCTCCAAGTATCACATTGTTATCTTCGCTGGTGAACAAGTCCTTACACTTTCAGCTTTTTTGTTTGTCTGCACCAAAAAAGCAAAAACAAAAACATTTTCACCATCACAAAGCAGTTAAAATCCCTATAAAAGCAGCCCATACTATTCCGAACTCCCTCATGTGCCCCTTGATTTTTAAATGCCAGGCTGAAATGTCCCCATTGAGCTCTGGCCAGTGGGAGGGTTGGATGTAGGAGGACAACAGAACAGTCAGAAAGGAGCCTGTGCAGTTTTTTTTTCCTTTGAAGAGAGCATTATTACACAGCAAGAGCTCAAATAAAATGGCTGTAAACAAACCCTGTTACCCAAGTAACACAGCTGAATGACTCTTTCTTCTCTTTTTTTGCTTGAATCTAAGCTACTGCTGCAGAGGCATGAGGGTGGCACAGAGACGGTGCAGGGGCAGGCTTTACCCATCAGCAATGTGTCCTATTCAAAGTGTCCTACTGTGATGATAGCATCAGCCAGGAATTTGACATTTAAATGGATAAAATAACAGTCAATGGCTGTGCTTGTTTTAGTAGTTAGTCCTAGAGTGGGTATCGTAGGCTTAAGACAGGCCTTTAAATTAAAATGTGAACTACTATGGTACTGGATCTTCTGTCTTCCAGCCTAACTGAAAGGAAGAAATAATAGATGAAGTGAAATGCAAGTACTGGAAACTGAGCAGCAGTCACTGAGGCCAGAGTGTTTAAATCCTACTAGCATCATTCATGTAGAAAGAAACAGAGAATTTATTCCTTACTCTCTTGCAAATCTACTCATAATAATATTTGAAGCACATCACATAACAAATAATGAAGGCGAGAAAATGAGAAAATGGACATGAAACCTCCATAATGACACCCTGTAGTGCAAAACAGAGTGCAGGTTGTGACAGATTTTAACTCATCAGCTTTCATTATTCACACTTCAGTTTAGACGAGAAGTGGCGTGTGAAGAAGACACCACTTACCAAGATGAAAAGACACAAGCCACTGTAGAAAATGAAGGGCTGAGTTAAGGTTACTGTTTTTTCTACTTCACTTCAGTGTGAGTGGATTGCGCCTTCTTAATCTGAAAAAAAAAAAACCTCACAAGTCAAGACTAAGATGGATGGGGACAACCACCTCAAGGGTCTGTGGGAAAATTAGCTAATCGCTGCAGAAAAAGGCTACATGGCCTCAACCTTTTTCCACACACACAAACCTCAAGACAGGGAAGCTTTGCTCTCATGCAAGGAAGCTCAGGTAACACTTCAACATCAAGTGCAATACACATGGACAGGCATTAGGTTATTGGCTCACAAGCCCTAAAGTTAGCTCGTACTTAGCTTGGGTAAGTGTAGCAGTGTGATAGGCCTGCATTTGACCATGAGGTTTAAGCTTGACTGATCAGTTAAAAAAAAAAAAAAAAAAAAAAAAAAGATTTTAGTAGCAGTGGCACAACTGCCATCTGAAGACAATAATGAATAACAGTCGGACTATTGAAGCCAACACTGAAGCTGTGTGTGCAAAAGTACACCATCGCATATATTTTTTTCAGAAATGGAAGAATTTTAATGTTGACACTGTTTCTATAAAAATGTTTTATTGAGTCTGTTTTAACCCTTTGTTATCTGCTGGATTGGATCATTAAAAAAGAAGAAAAAGGCTGAAACAGATTGTAAAAATTTACAGGAAAAACACTGGCACTACTTTGGATTATCTTACACTTAAAAGCACTTTAAAAATCACAACCAATATTGTCAGACCGCATTCAGGCCAGGCTCAGATTATGAGTTTTTGTCCTCCTTGCTTCACTCATGTACAAAGAAACTTCACAGAATTTATGTCTTAGCATCTTGAAAATCTACTCATAGCAGATTATAACCTCAAATATAATAATACTTAATAATAATACTTTTTACAAAAACAAAACAGAAGGTCAACAGCCGAGAGAACATTTGGGAAAAAGTTATCAGAGCAAGATGTCCACTTTCCAGTAAAATCTTAAGGTAAGGTTGCATTTCTTTATTATCCATGAACAGAGGAAGGTGTGCTTGTGGACCTGAGCTTTAAAAGCTCAATTGTTCATAACCATCTGCAGCTCAGGATACTCTCTCTCTCTTGCTCTTATAAGCTTTTTAACTGCAAATCAGTGTAATTAAGCGTTTCCATGTTAACACTAAGAAGAATGGTACAAAGTAATTGGCCTGCTTCAATGTAGAGATAAACTCAGAGTGGCAGCCTAGATATCAATGCTCGAGTTTATGTTTAAATGTGTACTGGTTGAGCTGATGAAGCAAAGTAGTAATCTGTTGTTTCTTTGCTTCTTTTCTCCATGCTGATTGAGAAACTGTAGTAAAAACGCAAAATTACACTTTAGCACAAGACGTAAATACCAGCGCTGCTAATATTTTATGTATCAATCCCTTGTAGGATGTCACATCCTATTTTGAAGATATTACACAACCAGCAAAATCTTATATTCGGCATACAAAAACTGTTCAAATAAAAAAAAGGCTCAGAATCAAGCTGTACAGTTGGACCTCAAGATATTGCACATTACGGGATGTTTTTGATTTGTTTTTAGCGGATAAATTAAAATTTCAACCCCCAGAAGAACACCATGACTGTTTTTGATGACATAATCCATATACAAATACAATCAAATAGGTAATAATCTTTTATTGTACACAAAAAGACATAAAAAGATATATTATGATTTTTAGTTCAAAATTCAAACCCATTCAAAATCAAGGTTCAAAGCAAGTGCCTATTTGCTTTGGTTAGACTGAAGGGTAGAAGAGCTGAGTTAAAAAAAAAAAAATACAAGTTTTACAATTCTTAAAAAAAGCTCTTAAAAATCTGAATATTTCTAATCAAGTACAAGCTTCTTGACAGTGCTGCTCATCCACATCACCAGGCTTGCTTCTACTTCCGATGCGTCTGAAAAAGGATCTCAACCCTGAAGAGCCAACTTGCCCCTCTTCTTGATTTTCAGTGTTAGTGCCCAGCAGCAAACAGTCTCCTTCTGCTTCAATCAGCACTTCTGTCCTTGAGTCAGGAGAATGCAACCTTTGGGAAATGCTTCTATGGAAGAGTTCCCCCAGACGAAAGAGTGATGCTGGAGATCTCTTGGCTTCATCAACAGACACCGACCTGTGGACTGGACCCCGAGACGCAGCTCTCTTACCAGGGCATTCAGGAAGAGATGCAGAAGCTCCAGATGGAGACACCTGGTTGGATGCCCAGACATTATCCAGGTCACCTCCTCCTAATGATGAAGGTCGCCCTTGCTGGTGCCTGTTTCGTATATTTGGGTTTCCTTGGGGGCTGGTTAAAGGGCTGAGGATAGTCCAAGGGGAGCTTGGATTGTTGGCAAAGAAGTAGTCTCTGACTCTGGGTTGAGGTGTTTTTGGAGACACTTCTGTGTTTTTGGCTTTCTCTGACTGCTTCGGAGTGCCTTGTCCCCTGTCCCCATCCAGGCTGTTTTGATAGCGAAGCACCTTACGAGTTATCTCCCGCATCTTCTCAGCCTCCTTGCTATCCAAAAGTGGCTCCTCTTCTTCCTGCAGTTTGGGTTGTTTTGTCTCAGGACGATCTTGTGGAGAGCTGAGCAAAGTCTTGGGTTTTTCTACTGGTGGAGCCGATTTAGAGCTGTCCACAGAAGAGGAGCCTTTGATTGCAGATTGAGTGCTCTTCCTACATCTGGTCAGTCCCTCTGGAACAGTGGAGAGGAAGTTCTGTAAGACCGACTCCAGGCTGGAGTTGTCCTGATTGGGCTCAGGTCTGGCACAGGACATGGTGGAGCGACGTTTGGCTGCAAAACGAATGCTCTCCCTCCGCTTGCGCCTCTCCTCTGCTTGCTCTCGCTCTCGGTTCTCCTTTTAGCCATGTAAATCAGAAGATATTAAAGGGATAGTTCAGTTTTTTTAAAGCGGTGAAGGATAACAAGCATGCCAATGAGCTGCAAACACCAGCATTGGTGTATCTTAAAACCTCACATTATCCTTGATACAGCTAGGTCCATGACACAGATTAACTAGATTCTTCATATTCTTACCTGCACAGCTGCCTCAAACCGCTGACAAAATGAATAAAAGATGGAGCAACACTCCTCCAGTTTGAAGGTAGCAGGGTCTTCACAGTAGTATTCAGCAACATGGTTGCTCACAATATTCAGGTCTTGGAGAGAGGACTCCAAATTAGCCAGCTTTGCCTCTGCTCTCTAAGCAAAAACAACAAAAAGTTGAAAAAGATGTGAAATCAAACATACATTAAGTCACCACAAGTGTTTCTGCTCTACATTTTTAAGCTTCTTCAAGGTGAACGTTTGCATATAAAGACAGTAATTACCAGAAAAAATGTGTCCATTTGCTGTAAGAGGCCAGGATGTCTGCTGCTGTATAATTTAACTTCCTTAATCTTCTTGACCTCTCGCTCATAGTCTGAGATCACCTCCTCTTTACAAATCCTGTTACCACAACGTTTACACGTTAATAAGTTGCTTTTAGGGCAATATTGAGACGCATCAAACTAACCCAGACCAGTGCCAAACTAAAACTAACAAGACAAACTCTGAAGCAAACCAAACATAGGGAGTTAAATTACTAAACAATTGTTTGTGTACTAATGACATCCACCTTGCTGCCATGCCGATGTGTTCAAGCTGACTGGGAAAAGTCAGCATCTCTGCATCGATGTCTTCTGCTTGCTGTGTGTGACATTGGAAAAGGCAAAAAAGAGAGTAATTCAGTAACAAAACTTAAGTATGACGGCAGTTTTGACTGAAATTATTAGTCCACCAGAAAGCTCCTTCTCACCTTGGCAACATAGTGCATGAGGTTCATACCAGGCTTGTTGGCCTTGGTGTCTGCCAGCTTGAGCAGCGAGGACATCCTGAAGCCGATGGCGTTGGCACTGTAACCACCCTGAGAGATAAATAACAGGAACGATCAAAGCTGGGGAGGATAAGGACTGAGAAAAAAGTCTCTAAAAGCAAACCCTACATGTTTTGCTCTGTAGTTTCTAAAACTTTATTTATAAAGAAAAATACCAACAGCATTCATGTAATTCCCAGCCTTTAAGACCAGCCGGATGACTGAATGGAGGTCATCACAGTCCAAGAGCTCTGAGGAGAATAAAAGACATTGAGACAAACAAGGTTTTTACGTTTTTTTTATTTTCAGTGTTAATTAATATTACTATTTTTTTTTTTTTATAATGCAACTTTTAGATTTTAATTTGAGTTTAGTTTTAATTAGTTTTAAGTCTGGTTTGGTGGGTTTTCCATGGGTTAAATGTAGTTAATATTTTGTGAAAATGGTCATAAAAATACTTTAAAAATAAATCTTGTGCAGCTCCTTCATGAAAACCCTTGAAAACCTGTGTAATGGGGAAAATCTTTTTTTTTTTGTATTAAGCAAGCACCCTATCTGAAGAACTGTGTCAATGAGACAAATCTTAAGGACAAACCATAGACTTTTTCAACATATTCCCTCACTGCAAGTAGCTTTATCCCCTGCAAATTTTCATAACCCCAAATCACACAGATTGAAAATTCCTAAATTTACCCAGGTGAGCTGCATGTGTGAATACAAACTGCAGATTTTTTTTCTACACAGACTTTACCTTGAAATTACCCTTCTGACCCCCAAGCCCCTCCACCATCTGACATACAAACTCCAGTAAAACCTCCTGCTGTGAGGGCTTTGTGTGACCAAGAATATCTCCTAAATTTACCCTGACAAGTTTCATGTATGTACGAAAACAATAGATTTTTTTTTTACTTTGACTTTAATCTGAAAATACCCTGCTGATCTCCTTCTATATTCCCCTTCCCCACTCTATATTGGCTGACAAGAACGGTGCAGGTAATCCCTCTGCTCCGAGAGCCGAGTGTGAATATAGAATATTTCCTAACTTAGCTTGTTTACACTTGTCCCCCAGAGCAGGAAATTTTCTCTTTTAATTTTGGTGACAGGCAATGAAGGGGGGTGGGGAACAAACAATACCAGGGGGCTAGATGGGTAATTTAGGGTTACATCTGGGTGATGAAACCTGGCTGTCTGCACTCACATGTGCATGTTAAAAAGGTAAATTCATGTAAATTTCAGGGTTTTCTTGCAAGTTTGAAAGGGGGGGGGGGGGTTTATCAAAGACAAAAACTTAGGCCTTTGTTATCATCTCTATTTTCATAATTTTGTCAGTTTTTGTCAGTAATAACCGATCGCCTTGAAAGCAAAAAACACTGGCAAAAAAGACAACATCTGAGCTGTTTAACTTGGATTGGAAAACAACAGAAGCTCGCATGTGAGTGTTGAATATTACCATTAGCTGCTTTGGTCATGACAGCAACAGAGTTTTTCACTTCATCCATGAGAGGAAAGAATTCCTCCCTCAGCACCATCGCTTTTAGACGCTCCTCATAGCTACAGACACAGCACATCAACAGAACTAGTCATTTGTACGCCAGCAAATGATACATTAATAGTTTAAATTACAATTGTTTTAATATCTGTGAGCTGAAAAAAGAGAATACGTTTTCTTTTGGATGCATTTTTTTTGTTAAGTCTATGTTGCATTAGTGGCAAAAGTGTGAAAAAATGTTAATTTGAAGGAAAAAAAGACACACAACAAAACTTTGACTCACCCCTGCACTTTGACTAGCTGCACCATGAACTGATCGGCCTCAGGCAAGACAGAGAGATTCCCACTGAACAACAACAGCTGCTTCACCTGTGGATTCATGCCAACGGATAGAGCATTTTAGTCAGAATTCATGGTTTTTACAGAGAAGAACTGGATAGTTGAAGTGCTCAGATATCAAGCGGCACCAATGTCTAATCAGATTATAACAGAAACTGAATGCTATTCATTGCACCCATGTTGATAAATGTTCAAACATTCTTTTTACATTAGAATCTCAAAATCTAAAAACACTAGTTTCCATCCAAAAGGCATTTTATATTACAATAGACTTAAATGTTCACTTGGCTTTTCAATCAATTAATAATTTGTTTAGTGCCAAATCATAACAAATGTTATCTTAAAACATTATTCATACTACTACTCCATTTTAATAATCTACTATATATATCGAAGTATTAATCTATTTTTGACATTCTTAATGTCATTGATAGTGGTGAGACAGCAGCTAGAGTCTGAAAGGGAGCAAGAGAGCAAAAGAAGACACGTGGGAAAAGGCCACAAGAGGGAATCAGACCCAGGTCGCCCACATGAGCTGAGAGCCTCCATACATAAGAGGTGTGCAGACATAACCCACTAAGCTATTGGCACCCCAGTTTCTTTATCTTATGTTCGTGAGAGGAAAGAGGAATGCAATACTGAGATGTTACCTCACTGTCTTCTGGCAGCAGCTTACAAAGCTCCTTCAGTTTCCCTGTTCCAAATTTAAGCCAGTTTCCCTGAAGGATATCCTGCACCATCTCTGCCACAGGCCTGCAGAGGGAGACAAAAGCCAACAATAACTGCTGCTTCAAGTCCTGCCGACATCAGCCAGGTAAAACAGAATGGGTTTCGTCTTGTAGAAAAAAAGGAGGTATTTTTTTTTTTTTATCCTTTTCATGGATTTCATTAAAATCAATTCCACAGTGTTAGAATACTCTGTTCAAGTAAGACAGCAGTGAAGTGTAACAGCAGTATTTTAAAGAGCCCATATTTTGTTTTTTTTGACTATTTCAATTGGTGTTTCATGTCATTACACATTAAGACCTCTCCCTCTCCCCCTTTTTGTGGTGCCAGCAGATGCCTAAACATCTTTTGTGCTCTGGTCAAGCTAAGTAGCTTTATCATTACTTAATAGCAAAGTTATTCATGTTTAATTGCTGGCAATGTAAATGCTACCATACAGAAATGTTGACACTGCTACACAATCCAATGTTTTCTAATAAGTGTTAGCATAAACTCACATCTTGCTCAACTCTTTACAAAATAAGCACTTTGTTTTGAGGGCAGATGATGTCAGCTATGGTCAGCAGCATCAGGTTTTGGTGATATTCTGTATAGTTTAACAAGTTCTTGTAGAAATTGTCCTCCTCCCCCCTTCTGTATCTTTGTTATTAATCTTTCACTGTGGCCTAGTTTACATTCTTGATCACTTGACTGAATAAACTTAAGACTAGTCCACAGTTTAGCCATGTCGGTCACAGTGATTTTGCATACTGATTCTACCAACTCTGCTGTTTTTAAGTATTGCAGTATATTTTTTCCGCACTGAAGGAGCAAATACAGGTCCAACATGGGAAAAAAGACTTGGGTCAAGTACAACCTGATCTCTTTTTCTTTTTTGGGTAATTGTATACAAGTATTATAGTGTCATGCTACTTCTTTACCACTTTTTAGACTGACGCTGGTTTCCATTTACTCAAAGATTGCATGAAGAGCATATTGCAGAATTGCACTCAGACACAAAGATAAAAACACAACTATAGTCACCTCTCTCTCCTTTAGAGCAAACATTTATGTCAGCTGACATATTCCGTCATTGTGCCATTACACCACCAATTTTTCCTTCTGTGTACGTAATGAAATGTCAAAAGCATACATAAGCACTTTTGTCAATACCTCACAGATGTTTACGCAGTTTGAATATGCCAACATGTGACGGCAGACATAACTGCAGCACTTAATGCTGACGCACATTAGAATGATTTGATATTCAAAGTGTGACCTGAGAGAACGTTGGGCTAAGGTGTCATTATCTTGATAAGCTTCAGACACACACACACACTGGACCAGAAGCTGTAGGTATTTTACCTGTGTAGTCTTTTAATTCCTGTAGAGACAGATTTTACAATTTAAGGAAATAGGTGAGCGTGATGGCTTGAACTTCCCTAAAATGTTTATGTGAAAGATTACATGGGCCAAAATGTATCATTGAGACTGCTGAACCTCAAACTCTACAGCTGATTATAATGCCCCATTTAATTAGTTTTGCATTTATTACCTCAGGATATCCTATAGAGATATCTTTATTTCAGTATCTATCTGTATTTAGATTTTACTATTTTTAAATATTTATTTATTTTTTACAATCTGAGTGTACTTTTTAGCAAGTATTTAGAAACTGTTATACAATTTATTATCACATACAACAAGTTGTAATTATTTCTCTTAAACATGTCATTCTTTTTCAAAAGCTAATTTAAACAACATAACTCAAAACAAGAAAAGATGATTGTATCCAATTTGATCGTGAAACATTTAATTTTGCTCCTCAGTCATAAAATAAAAAAATAACATTTAAGGTCATGCAAACAGACTGTCTTGATTGGGGTTACAAGGGGACTGAAAACATTCGGTAAATTTCTGGAAACTTTCCATGGGAAGTTAAGCTTGGGAATTTTGGAAATATTCTAAATTGGAAACCTTCTGTGACACTTCACCTCCACCCTCAATGTCATGGAGAAGGAGTAGGGAGATGAGTTGACCACCTCTTTGCTCCATCTCCAGAGGTAGTATCAGAAGGGTTGGATTTGAGAGCGAGTTGATAACACAAACTCAGCTGTAGACAGGAGCTCAGTGAGTGAGTCTCTCTGCCTTTGTTTGTGTGGGGAGCATGCGCCATGTCATGCACATCCAAGCCATGAATTGACACAAATACAAAGCCCCTGCTAAATTAAAGTTTATGTCTCAAGGTGTAATGACAACAGCGCTTCATTCAGTGCTTTTTGCGCACTGTGAAAAGGGCTGCTGACTATCACACTAACAGACAAACCTCAGGGAAACACTGAGAGGGCATTTTTTGGTTTCCAGGTAATGGTGAAAAACAATGTAACTTATCATTTATACAAAAGTTTATGTTACTATCTCATTTAACTACAAAGTCAAAGGCCTCTTCAGAGAAGGTAAAGTTACAGTGCACATGAGCTTCATACTCCATCTTCAGTGGATCTTGCACAATTTCACCTCTTGACTTTCTGTGATAACAGTAGAAAAAAATCATACCAGTACCATGTCAGGGTTATTTTGTATTAAAAGGTTCCATGTCCTGCAAAATCAGCTTCTTTGATTTTAATGTTGTTAGAACGGGCTTGGAGAGCAGAAGAATGTGACACTTTTTATTGAACTCTCAGTTCACAGAGAAATGTTGTTTTCCTCTTTAAAAAAGGCCTCCACCTTTCACAAAGGGCATTTGTGTATGAATCCGCATGCGGAAAATTAGTGCCAAAAGTCATGTGACAGTGGTAAGATTGTGCCAAAAGTCAAGTAACAGTTTTTTGTAGTTGTAGATTTTTTTTTTGGACTTGAAGGATATTTTCTTGTAGTTGAAGAAATATGTCTCTTTGTATGTGTAAAACATGCTGTATTTGTTTCTATAACATGATGTATTTGCTTGATAGGTATGTTTCTTATTTGCAAGACAAAATGCCTCAGTATGTGAATGATTCTTAGAATTTTCAAACCATACTGAGTTTGTTTGTGAATCGCTGAGTGTGAGTCAAACATGTTTTGTGTGTTTGTGAGGTTTTGGCCTGATTTTAACTATAAATCTTATCCTTATTTAGGAAAGTGTAAACACCATGTACCAAACAATAAGACAAACCCTTCCACTCCTCGTACATGATTATTTTTCAAAGGCATGTTATTTCTCTGCTTTGGGCCACAGTGTGTGTCACCTTGGCTATATGGGTGGATAAAACGCTTACCATAACATTCTCTACAGATAAAACACATGTAATCTTAAAGAGGGTATTTAAAAGTAGGAAATAGAAGTTTACCAAGAATTTCAATATTAATGTTGATATAATTATGGCCAATTACATCTTAATATTTACTTTCAATTTCAACTAATGGATGCATATGCAAATATGTAATTAATCATAATAATAATAATGGATTTAATAAAGGAAAAACTGGCTCAACTACACAAAAGAGGGTTATAAACTTAGTTGTTCTTCAATGACTTGAAACCTGAAGGAATTATTCTCTGGTTAGAATAACCAACCAAGTATGAACTATATTTTTTGTTTAATGTTTGTATTGAATAAAAGATAAAAATGCATTTCCCTCTAGTTTGAATACGACACTAAGACCAACGCTAAAATAAAGAACAGACTGGGTATGTAATGATTAACAAGGTGGAAGTGCATTATGTGTTGATGTCTGAATTTCACATTTAGCTTAACCATCAAATAGTTGCCCTTCAGTTGAAGTGTGTTTCAATTTGTTTATAAATATCAGCCTTAGTACTTCTTTTACATCCGACTCATTTATAGATATTGATTGTTGCTACTTTGACTCCACCATATTGAGCTAGGGTATCCTTACCTCTTGAAATGTCTCAGGAAGATCCCAATATTCATACTCTTTTTAGAGTCAAGGATTGTGACCTAAAGAAAATATACAGAAACCATTACTTCATATTTAGAGTAATATCTGATATGCTACTACTTCCAAACTTATTATAGCTGATACCGATGCGTACATGTAATTTCCTTGTAAAAAGCACCAAGTCTCTCCTGTGCTTGAGTTTACTTGTCAGCCTTGCTACAATAGTTATTTTAAAAACAGACATAACAAGGAAATTTCCTTTGGTTCTAAATTAAACTGTTCAAAAACTTCTTTTGGTTATATGTTTACAGCATGCAGTATCTCTAGCAGTACCAATAAAATCACACTGTCTAGGCCGAGCACAGCACTGTAACAACCTGGTTAAAAACAGTCAGCTCTGTGGTGCACAAAATGAAGATCTGAGCCTTTTTATGGAGCATATGCTGTCAAATTAAATCTGATTCTATGAATTAAATACCAGGTTTGAAGCTCCCAAGACAATCTTGACGGTGTGCTTCAAATAGCACAAATGCACATCCTTTTAAAAAGCAAAACAGTACAACCAACTTTCGGTGAGAAATAGAACATTGGTCCTTCAAAAACTCTTTAAAGTCTAAAGAGATTGTCCAGTATTTTTCAAAGTGGGGTTGTAAGGATCATGTCAATGGTCAATACATCAGCAACTGCAATGATGATCACCTCTGCCCCTGTGAGGGGAGAGCTAAAACAAACTTTATGCTATACACTGCTGCCATGGGGGCCAAGAACTCTACCAAATTTGGTAAATTCTAGGCGATAAAAACAGAATCTGGGTGATTATACCCTATACTGGACATGGTTAAAACACTTCTCTTTTCTACTGGCAAGACCCTTTGTTTTGGTACTATTACACTTCAAGTTAAGGGACCAACAGGCTATGCAGTGTACCAAAGTACTACCAAATTTCTAGGGGGCTTGTCAGGAAAAAGTAAAGCTTTGTAAATATATCCAGTTCAGTGTACAGTCCCCCGATAGTGTTTTTACTTGGCTTATAATCGCCTTTATTTTCCAAAGTACATGAAATTCTTTGCGAGTACCTTAGTTTGATTTTAAAAGGAGCAGGGCTGACATGAAAAGTGACTACTAATGTATTTACTGTTGATAGGAACCTTATACAACCCCAACTAAAAAATACCCAACTATCCCTTTTAAGGATAAAAATGAAAAAGGGAAAAGTTGAGCTGAGATATATCTGTTGGCTTTGTTTACAATTGCACCAACTCAGTGCTTATTATATCCAAATACTTTCAGTGTTCCTAACTTTGGACAACGCATTGGATGAAGAAATTAGCAGAAGATTTAACACCTGCAAAGATCACCAATATTTATATTGTCTATACTGACACAGTCTTATATTTAAGCTGAGTATCCTATCTGTCGATACCAGTGTTAAGCTGGTTATATAGTACATCCCTAACTGCATTACCACTCTGAGAGGAAGCAAGTATATATACATTTTAGCAGTTCCCCAATGATCACACAACAGAGTGGAACTTTAAAAAGTTGTTCCTATTTTTGTCATTTACTTCCTTAGCGTTTGCATTCTGTGTGCAAACACTCCTTTAATCACTCAGCATGATATTGGAAATGAACCTTTACTGTGGGGCATGTTTGGAAATAACCTTTTTTGTGTGTCTGCATGTGTGATCTGTATATTTAAAACATTTTAAAGTCACTTAATTTTAAACATCTATGCTGTATTAATTTGTTACTGCTGAAAGCATCCCATGTCCTGATATGGCTGTTACAAAATTAAGGCACTGCAACACTGAATTACATTTACCTCAATGGACAAGAACCTGCTTAAAATATCTCTCTCTCCCCCTCTCTCTCTCTTATATGTATATATATATATATATATATATATAAATTTTGCTGAGCCATGTGAGTGACATAAAGGCAAACAATTCCAGCACATAACTTACTTTTGTTGACAGTGATATATGGGAGGGTAAAGCCATGTGAACCTCAATGTCTAATTTATTACATAAGGGCAAACAAGCAGATAGCAGAGATACAGTATCCATTTTTCAGTAACAAATCGCTGTTGTTTTTATTTACCAGCCACTACAACCACTTGGTCGAGCAGATTCACCTGACACTGAAAAAAAACACCCACATTCAGCAAGTGCTAACTTCCATCTCTTCACACTAGACTATAGTGTGAAGCCCTTGCTATTTACCTGAGGCTGTTGTAAGCAGAGGTCCAAACCATCAGCACTCTTCATTATCCTTGAGTTGCGAATGGAGGTCCGTTTGTCCGTCTGACTGAACAGCTCCTCCATGCTCCGAGTATCCAGCACTAGATCCCTCTGAGTCCCCATCGTCGTCGTCCACACATTACGTTTGCCCAGAACACGCTGGGTAGGGATGGTGTCCCAATTCAGCTTTTTCATGGAACGACGCTGGAAATTTTGAGAGCCAAAAGAAGGAGGAGGGAGAAGAGGAGGGGGGGGAGGAGGAGGGGGGAGAAGAGGTGGTGGTGGCGGAGGAGGAGGAGGTGGCACCATGGTCACACACATGGAGGAGAGGTCAGGAGAAGACGAGCGGGAATCTGAATCTTCCTGGGAATCCAGTGATGAAGAGATTTTGGAGGAACAGTCAGGGTCAGAGGTAGATTTTAAGGTCAGCACTCCCTCCATCTGATGTCTAAAATCACTGGGTGATGGGATGATGGGTCACTCAATCTAGGAAGATATAGAAACATAAATGAAAAACTGATCTGATATTTAAACATATGAATAAAAAACATGCATCAGCTGATCATTTAATTACCATGAGCATTTTTTACTTTTGCCAACATTTTGGTCATTAATCTTAAAACATAGCCTTCTGTAAAATTAATGATACTATCTGGTTTAAGGGCTAGTTTTTTGTTGTAGTTTTTGTTTATGTAATGACCAAAAAAAATAAAATTACCCAAAGACTAACACCTGTCAACTTTGACGAATCACCCATTCATGAAGTAAATTTAAAAAAATAAAGTTTTTTTCTATTCTTTCTATTCTATCTTCATTTACAAAAGAAAAAATAATGTTGTTTCTTCCATATTCGAGAGCAACGCGGAACCCCCACCGGAAAAAAAACATGATTCCTCTTTCACATGAAGTCCTGATACTGAAAAGGCTCATCTCTCAATATGCAATTCAACCGCAAAACCCGCCGCTATTTTTTTTAGAGCGGGACCGTAAAAGATTGATTGGGATATCAACAAGAAAACAAAATTAGTATCAAAACAAGAGACTTCTGATGGGAAATTAGAAAGCCGAATACGAAAATTGAAATATTCAATCTAAAAAAACATAGCTTTAATATTGTATTACACTTCGTTTTCCCCACAAAAAGGGGAATGCGACCCAAATTTAAAGTATTTTGAACAAGGTTTCGCGGTCAGAATTTTTTTTTTGAACGCTCCATGTAGAAAACATGGGACCATGCATCAAAGAGTAGGTTGTCTCAGTTAACACTGAACTTCAGGTACATTTATTAATGCAAATGCCACTCACCGTGTTGTTAAAATGAAGCTGTCAGATAAGTCCTCAGCCTGATGTCGCCTCGTGCTCCTGCAGCGTGCTAATAGCAGTCCGTCTCGAGAGCAGAGCTCACAGGTGCTGCGCGCGCCCACACCAATCGCATTCAAGCTTTTTGCAGGTATGAGCGCAGTGTGGGACCGCCCCATACTGAGACGTGAACATGTTTAGAGCCAGGGCAAAGCCGCCACAGGTAGGAATAGCAGGTGATCGGCACCATTTAACATGACATCTTTTGAATGACAAGAGAATCCATTGTAATTATATATTTTCAAAATCAAAAACAACAATTTTAAAGCGCTTTGGAGGAGGTCTTCCACTGGTTATATGACAGGTCCAAATTAAAGACATTCTTGTTTAGGCTACAAAGACAACAAGACGCAACCAGACTGATTGGTTCTGAGTTATATTTACCTCCGCCGAGGAGATAATGTTTTTGCCAGTGTTTGTTAGTTTGTAAACGGGATAATCCAGGGTTTATTTTTTCAAGAATCTTTACCCTGAGCGAGATATGACTGCGGTGAGATACAGCAGTTATCCACATTTTTTTGTCAGATTTTGGAAATGCTTTGGCAAAGGTTTGTGCTCTCAGTGTAGATAGCGGATAAATTACATATTTTATTTATTTTGTGTATACTATTGTTTATTCATTTAATTTTGTATCAGACGGTGTGGTCTTGCAACCTTATGGTTGGTTATGCTTTTATTTTGAAGAGCATGTGGTTTGCCTTTATCGTTGGCTGCGCTTTTATTTTGAAGGGCACTTTCTTCTTCTGGCGTTTTGAGATGTAGAACTTCTTGCCCTCATCTCCGCACAAAAATGTGCTCACTCATCGTCAGAGGTAAAATACGTTATTTACTCTGTTTATGAATCTGAATCCTCTAACAAACGAGACTGTTATGATGTATGTTGTTGTCATTGCATTGTTTTTACTTATGATCGCCAGAGATCTCCCGGTGAAACACAAGTCGAGGATGGCAGATATCCTACACTTTGAGCAAGCGCCCCTGGGAAGGCGAAATGAGGTATGAAAAGGTTGACCGTGTGCGTTATTATAATAGGGTTCATCTGTTGAATCTCTGGTCTGTGTCATTGTTTAATTTGTTTATAAGGTGAAGCTGTACATCACAGGTTAAAATAGTGTTTTTATTTAATTCAAATGAAATGTGTAATGTATTATATTTCATATTGTTACTTATTGTTTAAAGGCATGTTTCATGTATGTATAATTTATATGTGGAAGATTTATATGTGAAACTACAGTAATATTTTCATTCTTTTGTTTATTCTGTAGTTTTCAGTGCTTATGATGCTCAGAGTGTTTATAGAGCTGAACAAGAGAAAAATAAATCAGCACTTGTTTGAAACTCTCCGTCTGGTTTATTCAGTCCAAGAGGCCACTGTACTCAGAGCACTTCTAGTTTTATTCACTGGATTGCTGCATAGGGAGTATATGTATGAAACAGCACATTTACAGCAAGCTGATAATGGTATTAACAGCTTTAATGTATTTAGGTGAAAAACTTTCACCTTAAATAATCTTGCACCAAGTTCTAAACAGAAGAAATTCAGGGCACTGACAAAATTGAAGGTTATGGAAATTCTTTTAGCTGATGATTAAGTATATTATTTTCAGAACCTAATGGAGAGGACTTGACTTAATTTAGGGATTTCCTCGCTGAGTGCCTCCCTTAAATTAGGGTCTGAGTATGTATTTGTTTTCAAATTAAGTTAATTGTACATGTGATTAGTGTATCAAAAATATTTGCTCTTCTTACACCTAACTGCAAAAGTTTACAATGGTCTCAGATGTTCCCAGAGCATATTTGTAAAGTTTCCCACCCAAAAATCGTCTGAGTAGTTAAAAATGTTCATGTCTATAAATCCCTTTTTTTAGCCCTGCTCTGAGCAGCCCCTCACTTGTAAATCATCAAAGGTTTTTGACTGAACACAGACCTCCCAAGAACTTAATGCTGCTTCATTTTTTCAGTGTTGTGCTCTAATCTATACTTTGGTTGCACAGATGTGCCAAATATGTTGGTTTCATTTTGGCCACATGTGTGCCTTATAAATGCCCATTTCTGTCTTTTTGTTTACAGTCAGAACAAGATAGTTTTGAAAATGCGCTCTTACATATGTGCACTATAAGGTCTTAACCAAAAGTAAGCTTCCACTTCATTCTCATTGCACTTAAAGTATGGTGCACTACAAACACAGTGGTGGATCAACAGACTCTGCCATGCAGTTCACTCTTTTGGATTTCACAATGCCTCTTTGACAAAATGTAGATACTTTGATAAACAATTTCCTTTTTCTTTTAGTCCACTGAAGCATCTGCAATTTTATTTTGGCAACAATGTGAAGACTAGGCAGTAAAAGCATCTTCAAATGTTACACTTACATTTCATTCTTTTCAATATTGCTTTTACTTATATGGAACAAAAATGAAAAGGACCATTTCCATATAGTTCAGAGGTTGAATCACATCTTTTTAATATTGTCATGTAGTGACCACACAGAGCACAAACTGTATTTCTACCTCTTCCAATTAAAAGGTTCAGATAACAAATACACTCATTCAAGACACTGCTATATGCATGTTAAAATACTAATTAAAACTAATTTAATTGTGCATAGATGTTTATCAGAGTGCAGCATTAACAACAAAGATGTTACTATTTTGCTTCTTCCAATTCTGAAAACATAAAGCATTTCATGTAAGCCTGGACCCAAGATTGAAGAGAGAAGCATGAATGCATTCACACATATCTGCTGATATACTTTGAATCGCGTTCTGACATGCAAATAAAGAAAAGACAAGAAGCTCGAGGAAAAACTCGCCCAATGATGGAGCACTCTGTCCTGCAGCCTATGAAGTGGCCCAGCCATATGCATGGTTTGTTGTGATCCATGTCCCGTGCTGTTGTACACCTTAAACTGCCACCTACTGTTTAAATGTAAGAATGCAATCCGTGCATCTAAAAGTACACTCCTGACTTACAAAGAGAAACAACAGCAAGTTCAGGACTTCAAAATCATGTAAAATGATTGGTCCACAAAGGTTTTTTTTAATATGTTATTAACTTCATCCAAAGTTAACATTTCTTGTGTGATAGCAAAACTGTCCCAGCATGATCTGAATCTTTCAAATAACTCAATACCAGATAATAAAATATATCTTTCTCATAATAGCACACAACAGAATTCAAAACTTCAACTTCTTTTTTGAGTGTGTTTGAATGTTAGCATTTCCAAAGAACTGCAGTGAAAGTTGCAAGGTTTGAGGCTTCTTTTATTTAAGTCAGGGGAACACAGGCATTTGCAAATTAGCTACAAGTTTCTTTATTATTATTATTTTTAGCTTTAATAAGCACCAGGATGCAATGATTTTAAATAAAATAGGGTTAATTTGCAAAAAGGATTCATGTCAGTCTCTGTGTGTGCATGTGAGTCTGTGTGTGCAAGTCAGTCTGTGTGTATGTGAGTCTCTCTATGTGCAGGAGTCTCTTCGAGTCTCAGCCGTTCTCCTTGCATGTTTTGCCGTTGAAAAGTGTCCGTCGAGCGACGAGTTTCGTTTGTTTCCCACCACAATATTGCAGGCAGTGCAGAAAAATTAACATCCGCTTTCTGGTTACACATCTGGAAACTGACTTGCACGAACTTTGGCGGTGGTATTTGTCGGTAAATGTGAACGTTTTGCGCTGTCTTCATCTTCTCAACTGTCAACAAGGACAAGAGTGTGATGACGTATGTGACACGTAGAGGGGTGGGCGAAAGGGGGCTAAGCTGATTGGTCAACTATGCAGGAAATTCGAGGTGGTTGGAAGACATTGCAGCGCCTCGCAGAATTCACGGTGATTGGTTGATTTTCATAAATAGTTCCGAACACAACATCAGGAGGGGGACGGTCCCAAAGAACCACCATACTGTTTCATTCTCACTGAGGGGTCGGCGTTCACCATGAGTAAACCTAAAACCTACCACTGCTCGGTTGTCGCCTGTAAACACCCACATTTTTCTTTACACAGACTACCAGCCTCGGAGGACCTAAAGGCCAAGTGGATTCATTTTATTTTTGCAGGGAATGTGCCAGCTACAGTGGGTAAAAACCTGTATGTGTGTGCCAATCACTTCACGGCTGAGTGCTTCTCCAACTTCGGTCAGTTCAACACCGGACTGGCAACTCGACTTACACTGAATCCGGGTTCAATACCAACAGTCCGTCCGGAACCTGGAGATGTGAGTATTTAAATGCAATGTTGTATTACTTCTGCTCACTGCTTCTGGCTAATACTAACAACAGGGGGAGTGAAACAGAGGTAACTGCACATGTTCGTCAATGTTAAAGTAACTTGTTGAAAGTCTGCAATGTAAACTTAAATGTAAGACCGTTCCTACATTAGTCGAATGTATGCTCAGTTGCGGCTGTGTCCCACTGCGGTCACGAAGCCGACTTCAGCATGTTGTGCTCTATTTAGGCTGTGATGTAACAGCGAGGCTCGTTTTCCCCAAACATTACAGGCTAGCGAGCACAACGTGTCGACCTCGGTTGAGGCCCCGTTTACACGACAACAATGACGACCGTAAACGTTGTGTGTTTGCCTTCTGTTTACGCGACAACGGGGCCTGGAGTGCCTGAAAGCACAAACTTTTGAAAACCAGGCTCCAGGATGAAAAGTTCTAGTATCCGGCTCCATGTAAACACGGCGCATGCGCAGTACTCTTTCTTCCTCTTCTCCTGTTAGGTTTATTGGCGGTTGGCAGCCAGCTTAGGGAGCATTACCGCCACCTACTGGATTGGAGTGTGGTACGCAGTACTCTTTCACATGGATTCTTCTTTTTTAAAGGCGGTTGGCATCTGTCTCTTCGGTGCATTACCGCCACCCTGTGTTACAGAATTTTTGGCTGTGATCACTTAAGCTGCGGCTAAAAGAAACGGACCTAATTATAATGCTCGTATATCCCTACCTCACCATCCACCATTAATGAAGGCTGTGTTTCTTTGCATTTTGCAACAGGTCATGTGAACAATAATGCTGACAACAGGCGTTACTTATATTATTATTATTATTATTATTATTATTATTATTATTTTTATGTGACCTTTATTTAACCAAGAAATTTCCCATTGAAATCATGACCTCATTTACAAGGGCAACCTGGCCAAGAGGACAGCAGCACACGTCATAATACATACAAATTCAAGAAAAAAGTTTAGGGCAATAAATAACAAACTGTAAATACGGTAAAGGAATCAACAAATTGACAGTGAAAGTGCAACAGTTTTAGGGACAATTTAACATGTATCGCCAGCTCGAATCAGCATATCTTGCAGATGTGATGTCACCGGCTTTTATGGTCACAGTGTTGTTATCACCAAATTAATGTTATCAGATTTTTGTGGTTTAAACACTCATAAATGCCCCAGGGTGTTTAAATACAAGTTGTGTGACTTTTAGATGTGTAGCAGGCAAACATACCACTACAGCTTGTCAGCATTTTAGGAAGAACTGAGGGAGAGAGGCCATGAAATAATAGGATCTGTGGGATGATCATCCTCCTAATTTATTTACTCACAAAATGTAGGCCTATATATATGGTTATATAACACTTAATGTGGCATTTGTAAGTGAAAACATTAAACATTTTTTTTCCCCTTGTGTTAAGGAAAGCACACCTGCACTGTCACAGCCTGCAGTCTGTCATGTGGCCTGTCAGACAGACCCACCGAAGAAATGCTCAGTTGCAACGCAGCTATCGAGAAAAACTCTCCAGCCCCACTTCAGAAGTACAGGTTTGGTGATTTTCACTGTATGTATAAGTGACATATTTATGATATGTGTAGATTGTATGAAATGTGATTGCCGCACTTTTTGGAGTTTGGCTTTACTAATGAGATATGGACTTGTCTTTGTCTTTTCTGTGCATCAACAGGCACACAGACAACAGTGTCCTGCTCTGATGTTGGTGTTGGCACATCAGCTGGGGCCTTTGCATCCACCAAACCACTCCTCACATTAACACCATCAGAGAGGCCATCTAAGAGACCAAGATTAGAGGAGGAGGAGGAGGATCATTCAGAAGGCAGCTCAGTCTCAGACGTTGATGATCCACATGATTCCACTTACGATCCTGCAGATTCTTTGACACCTTTGAGTGAACCATCAGAAGAAAAGTGAGTAAACTTGTTTTGTAACATAAATACTTGAGTAATAGTTTCAATTATCTTTTGGCTCCACCCCCACTAGTATTGAAGTTACATTTTTTCTGTCAATTCCTGTTGTTCTTATAGAATGGAACCCTCCATCCCTCCCCATAAGACACCAACCTACTTAGTGTATGAGAACTGCCTTCTGGAGCTCTTTGAGGTGTGCCCTGTGTGTAAGCGGGTATCAGATGTGCGAACAAGACATGTGGGCACATTCCTGTCCATAGAACAGCAGTGTCCACACTGTCAGTTCTTCAGAAAGTGGAGTAGTCAGCCAATTCACGGAAGCACTCCTGCTGGAAACCTTCACCTCTCAGCTGCAGTGTATACAACGGGTGCATCTTTTTTCAAAGTTGAAAAGGTAATTAGAAAATAATTAATTGATTAAAGCATGTAGTTTTGATATGTAACATTGAGAGGATATATATACCCCACTGAAGCACTGGAGAATACTGAGAGAAAAGTGCCTAACTGTCTCTCCTGTGCCTTTTCTCCTTAGATATTGGGTGCAATGAATTTGAAGATGTTTAAGTATGACACCTTTCGAAGGCATGCCCGAAATTACATAGAGCCTGCAATTGTGCACTTTTGGAAGACCTCACAGGATCGATTATTGGAGCAGCTCAGCCAACAGCAGAATGTCATCCTAGGTGGTGCCTTGAGAGCTGACTCACCAGGTACATAATATACTGCTCTTGCAGAGTGTTATTAGTTTTTATGTTAACAGAAGGCCAGTAAATGTCATAACATTATTTTTATATATATATATATATATATATGTGTGTGTATTTTTATATATATTTATATATATATATATTTATATATATATATATATATATATATATATATATATATATATATATATATATATATATTTATTATGCAGTATATTCAATAATAAATGTAACTGATTTTCTTATTTTTCAGGTCATTCTGCAAAGTTTGGCAACTACACCATGATGGACCTCAAAAGTAACACTGTTGTTGATGTTCAGCTGGTTCAGGTTGGTGAGAAGATGTCATCTGTAATCTATTGAACAAACCTATTTTCTTAAGTGCTGAAATAAAAAGGCAGACATGGTTTTTACCCTCTTCTCTTATTTTTATGTCCTCCAGAGCAATGAAGTTGGTGGAGGCTACAACATGGAAAAAGAGGGTCTAAAGAGAAGCCTTGCTCTCTTGGAGGCACGTGATGTGACTCTACATGGCATTGTTACAGACCGCCGCCCTCGAATCCAAGAATTCCTGAGGGAGTCCAATATCCCACACTACTATGATGCCTGGCACATGGAAAAGGGTATTTTTATCCCTGTGTTATCATGAACAGGAGAGAAAATATTAGGCTATAAAAGCACACTTTCCCATTTTTAAAATCTGTGTACAGCTGTGTAATATGTTAAATGCTGAGTCTGCATGTTATTTGTATATTACTACTGATACTTTCCTTGAATTGTGTGTAGTTTGTAAAGCCCCATTGCCAACAAATTTTGAATTTGATTTGTATGTTACAACGCATTAAAGGCTGTATTTTTGAACAATCAGAGCAACTCTGTGGTTATTTTGTTATCATATAGAAACATATTTGTGTATCACAATTTTTTTTTTTGTAATATTAGGACTGTCTAAAAAGTTGACGAAGATCTCACAAAACAAGGAATGTGAGAAACTGCAGAAGTGGCTTCCCAGCATAAAAAAACACATTTACTGGACAGCGGCTTCATCATCATCAGGGCCAGAGAGAGTGGCAAAGTGGACCTCAATCCTTAATCATATTCAAGACATCCATACCCATGAAGACCCCCTTTATCCCCAGTGTTTACATGAGCCACACATTTCAAGAGATGAGGGAGAGTGGTTGGAAAAAGGTGGGTTCTTCAATTTGCTCTTGAAATGGACAGATTGTCTTGTCCTTTTTAGTATTTATTGTGTATTTTCACTTAGACTAAGACACCCAATATCTCACACACATATTTATTCCATTGCACTGCTGCATTTGACTTAATGCTCAAACACATTTTTCTGTTTCCCTTTTTCAGGAACACCTGCCTTCTGTAAACTAGAAAAGCTGTTGACCCGCAAGAAGATCTTGAGAGATGTGGAGAAGCTAAGCCCTCACTACCAGACCTCATCACTGGCGGCTTTTCACAGTGTCATTTTACGTTTTGCACCAAAGAATGTTGCCTTTCCTTTTATTGGAATGTTATGCAGGTGAATAAGCATCTACTGTCTACCTTGGTTTAGTATAAGTATGTGTGTTTCCTGTCATTTTAAATGACTGTTTTTTCCTATCAAGACTCTACCTGGCTGTCCTGTACTTCAATGAAAATGCTGGTCGACCTCAAGCAACATCTTCTGATGGTGAACTGCTGTTTCGAGTCAGGTTTCCAAAGTCCAAGAAGGGAAAATGCACAGCAAAGCCGGTGAAAGCAGAGCCAACTTTCCGTAAGTTGTACAAGCCTTTATTAAAAATCCACAAATTAAAAACATTGGCAAACAGGCATGACACAAAAGGGGAAACATATAGAACAACTTAGAACAACAACAATAAAAATGCTCTTAACATGGCATTCAGAATAAAAATAAATAAGGAAAATGTATAAATAAAAGACGGTGAAAAAAATTAACACTGCAGTGAGGTATTTTGATTTTAGTGCAATTTTTTTTTTGTAAACATGCATTTTTGTTTCTTGCATTTCAGATTATGAAGATGAACTGTTGGACCTTATCTTTGAGAAGGTTTTCAAGGACCCTGCCCCATATCTAGATGAGTTGCAGAAAATACCAGTCCCAGAAGACCTCTCTGCTCAGTACGACAGACCTGAGAAGATGGATGTAATAGCCAGCTACCTGTCAAGTTTCAACCAGGGACAGCCCTGAACCCCACGTACTGCTCTTCTTCACCAGGAAGCTTCATTCTTATCCATTGCACCATGCAGGCAGGCAGCACTACTCTGATTCTTTGGCCCAACAACCACCTCACAAAAGTTCTGTAGGCCAGGTAGGCCCTTTTAACAGCTGGACACGATTTTGTCATCATTGAAGGGTTACATTCATAGATAATTTTTTGTTTTTGTTTTATTTCTTCTTATTTTTGTTATTATGGCTTTTAGATTTCTTTTCCTTTTTTTGTTTTTCCTCCTATGTTTTTAAAATTAGTCTGCAGTACCAGATGGTACATTTTTTGTTGTTATATGTACAAATGTTTCTCACAATAAAGTCTACATAAACTTTTTTGTGTGTTTTCAGTTGTTAATGAGTAGGCTTTAGGACAGTAAAGATAAACTGTAAACAATGTAAGATGGAGGAAACACGTCGTCTTTTAACTTTTAATCCCTACTATTTTGTGTAACAGTAATAAGAGCATTTGTGTCAAAATACTGTATTATTCCCCTGAGACGTAGTCTGCTCTATGAATGTTGAAGGATTAGGTTAACCCCAGAAAAAATTGAGAGTCAAGTCAGTTGGAAAAGCGGCATTAGAAAAATCTGCCCTCTCCAGTTCGTTGTCATGGTCACGCAAAGCCGTCCTCCTATCACATCAGAGGGGTTATGTGAGCATAGAAAGCATGCAGCTGTGTTTAATTCATGGGCTTTTTGGACCAAAGCATGTTACTAACGTTCATTTAGACATCAAGGATCTATGTTAAATTGCAGAAAAGGAGCAAAATATCTGTCAAGGTTGGCAGAGAATAATGGGATAGAGAAATGAAGGGGAGCGACAGCGCAACATTACCAGTCAAAGCTAGGAAGTATGATTTAAACTGTGCAGGCCCAGGGTCAACGTATATGGCTGACTTCCTGCTTGAATAAAAAGGTTTTGCCTAGAAACCTAATAATAATTACAGACAATTAAAAAGAAAAACATGAGGGCAAACACCAGATTGGATGAGGTGGAGGGCCAAACTGAGGAGAGGACCCAGACTGCTGAGAAAATTATAACTGAGATGCTAAAGCTACATGTAAAGCTAATTAAGCTAATGGACTTGGAAGGTCATTCCAAATGTGAGAATATAAATGCATATGGGGTACTGGAGGAATGTGAAAAATCTTCTAGGAAAGGGTCTTGGTTTAACAGATGATGTAGCCTACTGGATTTGGAAATGGAGTGAGCTCAGCATTTGGTGGGACTTGAACCACCCGAGGGTGCATCACCACATTAAATGATTGCAAAGATTTAAGACTTGAAATGAAGTAGACACTACTTCACCAGGCCTGGTAGTGGAAGAGGTTTACTTGGCAAGAACAGCATTAAAACCTGGATGATTATTCACCTTCAATCCTCAAAAAGCATAGAGAATACACCTAGGACCACAAGGTTCAAGGAAAGAAAATCATATTTAGTGTCAGACTCTCTGGCCATTTCCAGGGATCCCTCTTGGTCTTTCTGCTATGGGAATATCCATTTAATTGACTCCAATTCTGGCATTAAGGTAGACAAGACCTAGATCATCAAAAATAGTGCATGGTGTGTCCCAAACTCAAAAGACAGATTTTAAGAGGCCTGCAAATCTGCATTTCAGTTTGGAAAATGATTCAAATTTACCCCCAACTCTTGTGGCTTCTTGGGTCTGTGCCTTACAGCACCTGTGAGGAGAAAGTTTGCATAAATCTATGTGCCCCCTAGTGCTAAAGACATATTTTAGTGTAACATGCTCTTCAAAAGTTCACTGATACAAATGAATTTAATATATCAGAGTCATATTTGTGCTGATTCAGAAGTGTCTTCAAACGTAAAAAAAGAAAATATATATATATATATATTTCTAAATTTTCTTGTCATGGCGTACAATTTCTTTCACTTCTGCCACTTTTTTTAGAGCGTTTTTTTTTTTTCTTTTTGCGTTCAGTCTATTATCACTCTGCTGTCTGTCTTTCTCAAAACAATTTCAGATGCTATTGAACAGTACTAGCCTTGGATTTTTTTTTTTCAAATGTCTTGCAGTGCCACCAGGGGTGGAAAGTGTCAAGTTTTACAAATTTGCCAATAGAACCAAGGCTTTTACTCAAATCTCATCCAGACTTGATCAGTTGTGCCCAAAAAAAGTTGACCAGTATAAATCTAGAACAGTTCACAGCTACTCCTGTAGCTTAATGTGGCTAGTTAAAAAAATTCAACCATTTGATTTCAATCATTTTTGTTGGTGGATGTGTTAAAATGTTAGGTACAAAAAAACAATCAGCCCTGGCAGTGTGGCTCACAATAGAGGCCCAAGCGCCAAAAGCTTTAGTACCTCAAGTGTCCACTCGAGTTTGACACCTTAGTGATTGTATAAAAATACTGTTTTTTATGGCCTCAATACACATCACAGCTGGACTGCTCTTGCATTAAGAATTTGGAGGAGCTAATGTAACTTGACTCTCATAAACTTGTTAACACTGCTAGCTTGTGGTCAAAGGTGCAAAGAAAATTACATCCTTTCATATGAGTTCAGAAAGTTATTGAAAAGTACATTTTAAAAGAGAAATTTAAATACTTCATCAAGATCTAATAGAAGAGATGTGATAAATCAGGCATTAAAAGAGTAAAAAAAATGTAATTGTTCACATGGGATCAATGTTTTTGACTTGTTTCACCTTTTGTCCAGCACTGCACATGCCTTAACCTTAAGACCCCAGCTTTTGCTGCATTTCGAAATTCTCTCACATATTTGGGGATCAGTAATACCAAAAGTGAATAAACCTCAGCATTGTCATTTTACAGGAGGTAGTTTTCATAATAAAAGGATGTCCTCCTATTAGGGTACTTGTTTTATCCAACAGTATAAAATAATAATTATATTAATAATATTATTAATAATAATGGTTTTTATTATACTAATAAAGAAAGAAATGATAGTAATAATGATAAAAAAAAAAAAAAAAACATCTTTATTTATATAGCAGTTTTCAAGCAAACTGAGCCCAAAGTGCTTAACCAAACAAGTTTGTGGAAAACGGTTACAATAAAAAAAATGTAAAAAAAATTAAGGAAGTACACACAAATAAAAGAAGCAAGCATTAATGAAGCAGTTATAATCATTTCTTAAAAAATAAACAATAATAGCAAAAATCAAAGGAATAACATAAAGATATTTCTTTGGCCTTTTTTTAATTGTCCAAGTTGTTTGTCCTAAACCGACTCAATTTTTGGGATCCAGAGATCTTAAAAATGATTACAATATATTGTCTGTATTTTTGCACCTCAGTTTGTTAACATTTTGCCATAGGTGTATAAGGACCTCTTTTCTCCTCACATACAATAACAATACCCACCTTTTTCTTACGTACAAACTATATTCAGGTGTCTTTTGCATTGGTTAACTCCCATAAGAAGAAGAAAAAAAGGTTATATAACAAAAAAAAATGTGTCATTGCAAAAGTTTTGAACCTCACACGCTTAAAGGACAAGAGATTCATTTCAAGGGACTGATTATATGATTAAAAACATTGAAAAATGCTTGAAATATTCAAAATGCCAGAAAGTTTGTTAAAGTAAATTGGATTTACCATTTTTCTATCCTTTTAGCAGAAGAGTGTTTTCTCCCCTGTTTGACTCTTATTTGTGTCTTTAAAAAGAATATTAGGGTAAAGGTAATATGTGGGACATTAAAAAAAATGTATATTGTTATATTGATTTGTTAGTTTGCCTTTCAGATTCTTGGTACGAGAAACAATGCAGAGCTGGTTTTGGATAGGACCCAATTTGATATCTTTTCATGGAGCCAAAATGTTTTTGCAAGGCACCTTGCCTGAGATCATTGCAGGATAGAGCAGTTTAATCAATAAATCATTTCAACTTCAGCCACAACACTTTTTTAAAGCTTTTTCTTCCAAAATCTGCAAAGTCAGTTGTGCTTTCTTTAGTTTTGGACTTCACAAATCAATGCCCACATTTGTCATGAAATGTTAAGGAATTTGATAAGTTTATTCAGGCAATGGTATTTATTGCTTAGTGTTCCTCCCACAAAGGCACAAGTCATTTGGAGGCACATCATTTTAAGAAAATAACACTTTACAATTGAAAATGAAGATTTTTTAGTATTCTTCTATTCTTTATATCATCTTGTCCACAGAAAGAGTTTGCCAGTACGTAACATGTAATGTGTCTGTAGTGTATTGAATTAATCTACAGTTTCTTGTAGAGGTATACAGATCCAGAAATGTAGCTGGCCAGAGAATCTTTGACTGATTTTGAGTAGTTGTCGACTTCAGTGGCAGTGACAAGGCTCCAGAGTCCCTCGTCCTCCATCTGCTTCTGCCCACGCTCAAGATGTGCTTTGTATTCCACATTGTCCTCACCACCTCTGCTTGTCATACAGACCAAGCCACCTGCAGGGATCAGAAAGCATAAAGCTACTAAAACCTCCCTTAATGATGTGTAACAGTATTTTTTCATTCTGTATGGATTTAAGCATCCACTGTATTACTTTTCTACCTGGTTTGCAGGCACTGCACAGCTCCCTTATCACAGTAACAGCGACATGATCTACTGTCAGGGCTCCACAAATGATAACCACATCATATGATTCTGAAAATATAAACACATGACTGAAAACAAAAAAAATTACAATGCAAATACAGGAAAAAGGGGACATGGTTTTAAGAATAAGGGTGTCCAAGTGGAATTTTAAATTTGGAATTTTAATCAAAGTTAATTCCTCTACATTTATGCTTTTGTTTTGTTTTGCCCTTGCCCTATCTTTGTTTTAATTTCTTGCTCTTAAAGCACTCCTAGTTTAAACTTAATTTAACAAGGAAATTATTGGCAATTATATTGAATAGAACTATGGGCCTCAAGCATCCCCACACCCACACCCATTGGTCCTTTAAAGGTAGTTTACTTTCCCAAAGCTGCATGAATTTTTTCAATATGTAAATAAATTGACATTTCTTAAAAAAAAGGAAAGGACAAAAAGGTTTTAAAGCTTCAAATACCACGTTTCACAGGAAGCAGTTCTTGCACCAGAAGGCATTGCTTCAGCTCTTTGTACAGCCCTTTCTTTCTAGCCTCCTCCAACATGAGCTTGCTTCCATCAATGCCCACAAAGTTTACAAATCCAGTCTGTTTCATCTGTGAACACACACACACATATATACATGTTATCAGTCATACAGCACCTATTATGATTCTGCTTGTTTTGCTGCCATCAACTGACCTGCTTTGCCACCAGTCCTGTACCACAGGCCACATCCAACACAACAGCAGCCTGCCGGTCACCACTGAAATTAGAGGAGATGATGTCTGAAGCGACAGACGGTGCATTGTAGTCCAAGACACCCAAATCCTTTAAGGGGAGAGAATAGCAGAGCAGTGACTTCTATAGTAGAGGGCAGACCACATTTTCAACTACAACATGGTAAGTTTTTCTTCTTAGTTAATGAAAGATGCCTGAAGTTTGATTTATTTTTTTGTTTTACTTGAATAATAATAATAAAGTTGGTGTGAATGGATAGCTTTTTATTTTAAGAAAAGGGGATAAATCATACTTCCAACACTGTCATCCATGTTGTGGTTTCAGTTAATGGCAGTAGGATAATTTGTCACCTTACCTGCTCATAGTTTTCTGCCCAGGCGTCATACCGAACCATTTTTTCACTCGGAACAGCTGTTGCCCGAATAAATGAAACCGCCTCCCTGACAGCTTCAATTGATCTTGGAGTTGATGCCATTTTGTTATTTATCTATTAGACAAGAGAATATAGAATTGGATTACAGAATTCTCCGTTGCCATCACTTTGTAGCAAGATGAACTCCTCAAAAATCCTAAAAGGACAAGAATTCCTTCACTTCCCCTTTTCCCTCTCTTCTGAGGACCCCACTGTAACTCACTAGAGACATGTGGAGCCATACAGTCCCTCTTCTTTCCCGCCATCTACAATGAGCAGATGCCTTTGTTGATTCTAGAGATTTTATTTACTACTATGGACCTTCTTCCCTAAGCCCTGTTTGGCTGAGACCTGATAAGGTGTTCGAACCGACTACATTCCCAGAGACTTAAATAATCCTTTTCTACTCCCAGAGATTCTTCTATGACACCTAAGATGACTTTTGACCTCCCTGGTTATTCGGACTCCACATCTCTGCCCAAATGTAGAAAAAAGATGTCTTACAGGCAACAGAAAAACACAAACCTATAAACTCTCTAACAAAACAATGGACATATCAACAATGTGATATTTGATTCTGTCATGAAAAATGTATTCTGATGATGTGACTTCTGTGATTCTAGCCCTAAAATGCCAAAGCTATGAATATGTTGCATTATGTTTTTCTAAAGCCTCTTCTGATGCTTAGCCTTCTAATGGACCAACAGCGCCCCTCAGTGGACTTCCGTCCAGAAATGTACCTTTACTCTGCATTATTTCCTGTTTATTGAAGGAACGTTTATTATAGGATTTCTATACATTAAGTTTTGGTAGCATAACATCTCAAAGGCATGCAAACTTATATATCTAAGTGTTAATCACATATATTTTGTTTGTTCATATGTTTAAGAAGAATTTCACATTTTATTCTTCGTTATTGTGTTAATATGGACATGTTTGATATCAAAACATTCATCTAAGATTTTCTACTCAGTTGGAGTGTTTATATTGGGTGGTTATCAAAGTACGACTTAATATTTTGGCCAAATGTAAGTTGATAAAGTCTTTGATAGTCATCTAGACCCTTCCTTCTGTGAGACGCCCTAGAAGTTAAAGCAGAGAGACACATTGTTCTCTCTCTCTTCTTTGACTTTTCATCTCTACACTTCGTTTTTATGCCTTCTTCTACGGTCTTATCTGTTAGCTTTTTGTCAACACGGCTCGCCAATATCGTTTTTGTCTAAGTTTGTCTAAGTAACGTAACACGCCCGCTAGTTTTCTTTATAAGCCAGTAAGCTATAAGACTCTAAAGATTTGTTTCATAGTAAATTGACTTTTGTTATTAATTTTGGAAGCAATATTCATCTGGCCAACAAATTATAAATTTTGGAGTTAATTACGAATTGTCTTTTCATCTAATGGAGACCTCAAAGCTCCAACTCCACCCCTGACGGCAGAACCTGCAAAAGTCCAATCTAAGACGGCATCTCTCTCCCGTGAAAGCTACGAGACCAACTTGTGTCGGGACATCATCTCACTGGATCCATTGCTTTGGGTTGAGGCAGGATTTCTCAGTCTCCCTTTGGGATGACTCGGAACCAAAACAGTCCTTCAGACTCTCCGGTAGCTCCCGGACCAGTTGAGAATCCCTAAACAAATTCATAGTAAGACTGCGGTTCTGAACTGCTGCAGACGGGCTTGAGTGTCTTGGTTTAATCCTCCATTAATTAACTACCCCTGATTTGACTTTTCTAAAGTGGGCTAATTCATTAAAGTAATTCTCCATAACCCCTCAATATACTTAAATTTTTTTCTTTAGTGTTCATAACTTCTTTAATTATTCACAGCATCATTGATCAGTATGACTCTGACATGTATTCCTTCTTAAGTGTTTTATTTTGTGTTATTTTTTTTTATCCTATACATCTATCATTTACATTTTAATAAACCACCCTTAAATTTAAAGTTCTGTCTGTTGGTATTCTATTTGGAAGACTGACATCACTGTATGAGAGCTCTGTCTTGATACTTGAGATTGATGAAACTGATAAAGTTTGATTTAATTGATTTATCTGATTTAATTGAATTAATTAATCAATCCATTAATGAATTAAAATTTGCCTTTTATATAAAAAGGATGGTGCCCCCTTAATTAAAGCTGCAGTAGGCAATGCTGTTTTAGTATAACTGAGCAAAAATTTTATAATATCCTCCAAGCGTAATGTAAGTCAAGTGGTCTGAGACAAGCAATAGGTTCTGTACCTCACCAAGGCTCTGTGTGCAGCCTCTGAAGAATCAGTAGCGGGACGATGTGCATCAGCCAATCAAAGGTCAGCTCAGACCACTGCGTTCCTATTGGCTGTTCAGCTGCATAAGCGCGTTCCTGTGCCGCAGGCGGAAGGCGAGCGCAAGCGACAATGCGGACAATGGCGGACGGTGCACCAGGTAAAATAGCTATTCCAGCATTGGCTACAACTGCCTACACGCCCGCGGGGGGGGGGGGGGGGACAAACAAATCTGTTGTTCGGGGCCCAGGCTGGGGGGGGGGGGGGGGGGGGCAGAACTGGGCGGGAGGGGCAGAGCCAGGCTACCGGTGACGGTGAGAGAGAAGAGGGAGAGAGAGAGAGCGCCACGGTGGAGCCGGAGCGGAGGGACAGACTTGATACCTGGGAGAGAGAAGAGGGGGGGGACAGACTCAGACAGAGCCAGGGTACCGCTAAGTTGTGAATGCTGTTCACAACTTAGCGGTTTACAGAGTACGGTTGAAGCTTGACTCGGACATTACTCAAAATTGTGCGAAGTGGACCGGTGAATTTCAGCAGCGGCTCGATTGCAACTCTTTGTGCGCTGTATGCTGTGTGCGCGTGCTGGTCTGGTAGGAGGGGCTCAGGGTGGAGACGAACGACACCTAACTCACGAGACTCAAAAATCAGCAGTTTTCTGGCTTTCTACCTACTGCAGCTTTAACGAGTGCAAATGGGTTATTAAATGATTAATTTATTTAACTAATATCCAGTAATATCCATAAAATTATCACTACAACTTGATAAAACAATCCAGTTTCAACAACACTGGAGTAAATTCTAATATGAAACCTATTGTAAACAGATCATAAATATCAGAGGTACTAATCCTTCAATTTGTATTGGTGTTGTGTGTGTAAGGTTTAACCCCCAAAGCTCAATGTAAAAATCTAATGTCTGATTATGAAGTGTTTGAACCAAGTGGAAACCACTGGTGTTCAAAGCTAAAGCTATGCCTGGCTGCAAAAAACTACAGTCCCTTAATTATACACTTGACAAAGCAATGCAAAAACACTGGAAGTTGTATACAGATTGGTTTGGACAGTTTATGTCTTTTGCCACACTACAGGTGGTGACGATGTGCTCTCCAGTGTTCATTAGTCTCAATGAAGTTTGTATTTGTGCTCCTTGTGTCTTACCTGTGAATCTGTTGCCTCTTTTCCAGCGCCTACAAGCCCCACCACGTCTCACGCCTCTAAATCACTGCCGCGCTCTCTGGACTCCTCTCCCCCTTCAGCCTCACTCTCCACTGATTCTCCCTCACTCTTTGGAACCTGGATTCCCCTCTCCTTCCCCCAGATTTCCCTCAATAAATTATTATTGTGACACCTTTAATTCGACTCCGGTTTGCCTTTTTGGTCCTCACTGCACAACCAGGAAGCAACTCTGTAACACACAGTCTTGGAAAACTTGAAAAACTGGATACCATTCTTTCTTCTCCAGGGGCCGGCAACCCGCGGCTCCTGAGCCGTATGCGGCTCTTTTGCTCCTCGCCAGTGGCTCTCTGCACATAGAGGACAGAAGAGCAAAAAAAAAAAAAAAAACCTCGCTCTTGTCTTGCATTAAACTCTAATTACCTCCGCCAAAGAGGTTGTGTTTTTGCCGGCGTTTATCTGTCTGTCTGTTTGTCTGTGTTCAAAATAACTTGAAAAGTTCTGAACGGATTTGGATGAAATTTTCAGGAGTTGTCGGAAACGGGATATGGAAGAACTGATTAAATGTTGGAGGTGATCCGGATCACCGTCTGGATCCAGGAATTTTTTTTAAGGATTCTTTAACATTGGGAGATAGGACCATTTTCGGCATTTGTGCATATAACTCCACAGAAGCCTACCTGGGCGAGGGTGTGGTCTCCGAGTGCTTTCTAGTTAATTGATGCTATGTCTGCATGTTTTAGCACTATCTGCAAACAATGTGCGTTTTTTTTCATTAAATGATTATTTCTTGGTTTTTTACATCGTCAACTTTGCGTCATGTGTGCGCCTCCCGTCACCTCTTTGTGACCTGCAGCAGCTCGGAGGGAGAGCAGGACGCTGCTGCATCTTTAGCTGTGAGCTCACCCGTGATGTTGTATTAAATCTATTATGCAGATGTTTTGATGCACTTTCTTACTTTTAAAACAGCTGCTGCTGTGAAGGGATCCAAACTTTTTAAAACGGAGGTTCTTCTGTGGACACTTCATTTTTTTTTGGGTGATGCACTTTATCGCTTGGCTTCCAAGAGTGAGATGAGAGCATGAATACTAATATTTGTATACTGAATGTTTGCAAAGTAAAGCACTTCAGGCACCTGGGAACAAGGAACAAAAAAAAACTTCTTCATGAGATACTTATAATCACATTGTAGCAATTGTAGCATGAGATCTTGTCCAATGGTTTAGGTCAGTGAAAGACAGAGCCCTTGCAGCAACAGAAATTAGAAATTTTATTTTCGACACACACATCCTGCTGTGTCACCGTGCTGCTACATAACAAATATAACTGTTCAAAAGATATAGGTACTATATCCTACATATGAACAGGTTGATCTTATTAAAAGGATAAGGCATACCTACCACTTTGCTCACAGAGAGTGTCAAACAGGGACGATTGTAGGATTACAGTTTTAGGAGTGCTCAGCCCCCAAGGAGATTGTGACACATAGATTATTGAAAGTGTTTCTAACACTAAACCACCAAGTTTGTTGAACAGGAAATATTTTTTGAAAAAATATATTTTTACAAACAGTAATATTGTTACATGAGATTTAAAGCACATATATTTTTAACAAACATTGAATGATGGAATATGCTTTAAAAAAAACAAAAACACTGCACTTTTAATGCCTTATCATTATCGTTAGAATACTAACTTATTTTTTGCTTTTGCTACCGATCAATATCTTTTACCTGCCAGATAAACAACACCCCTTAAAGGAGCCATGTCCTGCAAAATTGATTTTCTTTGCTTTCAATGTTATGAGATGGGGTGTGGGGAGCAGAGAAACATGACACCTTTGGTAAGCTCTCAGTCCACAGAGAAATGAGCAGCTCTTTATAGGAAATGCCCCTTTACATGCTGTTTTATACTTCCTGGGATTTATGATACATTGGATCTATAGCCCCATGACATGGTTTGGGCAGTCAGCACAGAGCTCATTATCATAGCTTCCCGTAGCTTCCCCGCCCCCTTAGATCTGAGCTCTCCAAAGGGGAGGGAAAAGAGACAAAATTATAGAATCTAGAAAAATCTATAGACAAAATTTCTATTTTTGTTTTATTATTTAAATGAGATCCTTGCTAAATGGACAATCAAGACATGATATAAAATTAAGCTTTTCAGGCGTGATGCCACAATAAAATTGTCCTGTAAATCCATCAATAGCTATAGTTTCTTATATAAATACACAGCACCGGGTATGTAGCCGTCCTCCAACTCAGACACCGCTCTCTCCCATTTTTCCACCTCAGTGACCTCAACACAAGACCAGAGTCCTTCTTCTTCCATCTGCTTCAGCTCTTGTTCCAGGGCTGCTTTGTACTCCAGATTATCTCCATTACTTCTGGTGGTCATGCAAATGTAGCCATCTAGTGGAAACAGAACAACAGTGCAGTGACATTATAAAACCCGAATGCAGTTGTGAGATACTGGTTGTCAAAACTCCTGTAAAAACAGCATTTTACTGACAAACTATATATTCTCACCTGGTTTGGTGGACTTGCACAGCTCTCTGATTACACTAACTGGGACCTGTCCAACACTGAGCGCTCCGATAATCACAACCACATCGAACAAACCTGCTGAAAATGTATAAGTGAAGAAGAGAAGCCTGAGCGAATTACAAAATAAGACCATTGGAGTTCCAAAACTACAACCAATAAGATAAATATTTCTCAGTATTGGCAATAGTCAGATAATTCTTCTTATTTTAACCACTGATAGACAAATAGGACTGAAAATGAAATTAAAAAAAACATGCTACAATAGTTACTATGACACTAAGTTTTATAAATGCAGAAAACAATGAAAGGTCTAAAACTCTGATCGGAGCAATAAAAACAGCATTCACTCTGGGTGAAAATCCAAAGGATCACTGATGCATGTAATATAATGGAGCATCAAATTACCCCACTGGGCAGGTAAAGGGTCCTCTCCCAGCATGCACTGCTTCAATTCCTGGTACAGGTTCCTTTCTCGGGCAATCCTTATCATTCCCTCACTTCCATCAACACCTACAAACTTTCCAAATCCCTGGTTCTTCATCTGTGCATTGAAGACATTCAAACACATTGATTACATAAAATTAAAAAGTTATGATTTAGCAAAGGACGTAAGATGTTCCCTGGAAAAAATTTAAACAAAATAAGTCTTGGAAAATCACATATAGTGTATATGTCGAAAAGTAATTTAGCTTTTTATACCCCAAGATAAGTAAGTTTTACACTGCCATGACTACAATGTGATTACACTTCCCAATTAAGTGCTCTTTGGACTGAGTCAAAGCCAATCATAAAGGGGCAAGGGGGAAAGCTATCTGGGGCCAATGACCATGGAGGGCGACTTGGGAACTGTGAATTTATTTATGTAAGTATGGAAAGCCATCTCGAGACCTGCAGCAAACTTTGTTCAGTCAGCTCCAATGCTGATTATAGTTAGTAATATTGTTAGCTAGAAGGCAAGTGCTGACATTACTGTTCCAATATGGGTGGGGTCTTGGGATCATGATATTAAATGACATTTTGAGGGGGCCCACTTGACCTTTCAGGGGCCCTGCCCTCTTAGTAGGCGAGGCTGGCCAGGATGTCAGGCCAGAACTTTGTTTCGTCTTGTACGAGTTTACCTGTTTGGCCATCAGTCCTGTACCACAGGCCACATCCAACACAACCGCTGCCTCACGGTCACCGCTGAAATGAGAGGAGATCCTGTTTGCTGCCAGACCTGGCGCACGGTAGTCAAGAACAACAAGGTCCTATCAAACAAAGTTAAAGACAAAACAGTTGCAGATGGGCAAAGTCCCATAAACCACATTTGGCTGAATCTGAAAAATGAACTGCATTTATTTCTTAAAATATTGTATTTCAATGTTATTGATTTGTTGTAACTGGACAAAATGTAAAAGTAACAGCCAATAGTTTGCATAAATCACATTTTTGTGCCTAAGTAATCTTACCTGTTCATAGTTCTCTGCCCAGGAGTCATAAAAGTTGATTTTATCCTCTAAGGTGCAGCCCTTATGTGCTGATAAAATTGTTGCTCTGACATTTTCAAATGCCTTAGCTGACATTGTAGATAAATCTGTTCAAAACAGATAGGCAGCAAGACTGTTTAAAATGATATAAAACTGTAATCATAAGCTGTGTGTAGCTGAAAACAGTTCAATAAAAGTGTAGCGTGTTGATAATAGTACACCTTTCATCGCGTAACAAGCTGGTCAAATCACTCTGTGGGTTTAGTTCGCACATTGATGTATTTTCTGATTAAAGATGCAACATGTACACACAAGTCATATAACCATCTCAATTTCAAATGTGGAAATCATAACAAATGTTTTATAATTATTTATGTCAATTAATGGAAAGCATACAAGCTGCTGCGGCATGAACATAAGCCTGCAAAAGGTCTTCACATAAAGGAAAGGCTTATAGTTACCCACAGAAAGTTCCCTTTATTAACAAAGTCTCATTCGAATATCGAGATGGTGCATCGAGCTGTAAGGGACAACCGGACAGTGGACCGGTACGGACCAGGAAGCACGGGGAAAACTAGTCGATTATTCCCTGTGCGAGGTCTTTCAGGGATTGTTGTTATTACACGTTACTTTACTGCCTTCGATATAGCCATATACGTTTTCCTTCGTCAACGTTTTCTTCATGTCAACACACACACCCAAAAACCCTGCTTCAAACTCTTGCGTGTACAATAACAATGTTCCATACCGTTTCAATCAAATGTCCTTAAACGCAATCTTTCTAACAACCCCTGAAGGCAGCATTTCCGCTTGAAATTTCGTGCGCAGGCGCACTACACCTCATCCCAGACTGCTATTCGTGTTCCCACCTGTAGAGTATCCAGGAGTCAAAACAAAAATCTTCTGGAAAGTCCTCCTGATATGAAACAGCAGAGCTAACAAGCTAACGCACTTGGCTATCGATAATACCTGTAAAGTTGTTGCCTTGAGCTTTTTTGACACAGCCTTGTTGGTCACCAAACATTTTACAGGAAACATTTCATGATGGATAACTTTGACAAGTTTTGCTCCCTCTGCTGCCTGTTTTGGTCCGTTTTCGTGGCATAGCTGAAAGCTAACGCTGTTAGCCAGGCATTGGTCCCCTTAACAAAAAGCCTAGCCCCCTTTGAGCCCTGAAGGACGGCAGAAGTTTGTATCTGTGACTGCTGGTAATGAGATGTATCTTAAATTCAAATGCATGTTACCATTAACACTAAAAAAAAAGTTTTGTAGTCTCGTATATCTTTTGGTAAAGTAAGTTGTTCGCGTCTCTTGGCTGCGGTTAACTCCGAAGACCAGTCAATATCAGGAGTGAATTTATATTTTTACCTCTGTAATGTGATTTCTTATGTCAGTAATAGCAGTACCACTGAATGCTCAATATGACGTTTTCCCCGCAGGTTTCCTGACTTTATTACCAGCAAAATGTCGATTTTAGGACTGAAAAAGAAACAGCCAAAGACTTTTAAAGTCAAAGTTGTCACCATGGATGCCGAGATGGAGTTCAGCTGTGAGGTAAGAAAATTCACATCAAAACTTTTTTTTAAAAATATTTATCCTCTTTAGGGATGCATGGTTGTGGATTTTTGTCGATGTCTGATATGCCGATATTTCCAAACTCATTTTCGCCAATACTGATACCGATGCTGATACTTTACGCCAAGAATACAAAGTCAATACTTTATTAAAATTGACCTTTTTGTTTTCATGTTGACAGTGTCAAAAACACATATGAAGCAAAGAAAAAAAAAACAACAGCAGTATTTTCCTTTTAAATAAATCATGCTTTTGATTTATAAATCTGGACATTTAGTGATGATGAGGTAAACATCATGGAACAGTTGTACATTTTGCCAATATAATCAACAAAATATGGGATATTTCTGGCCATTTTTTATGGTCATAATGTCATCTGTAAATAGCAAAAAATGTCATATTTGCCTATACTAAACTTTTTAGGCTAATATCTGCTAATTCTGATATTGCTCCAATAATATAGTGCATTCCTAATCCTCTTCTGGAAAGGAGAATGTCTTGATTTGTGTTGGCTTTATTCTGAGTTTATATGTGCGAGCAGGTTTTTAGATCACATGAGTTTTGTTGATTCAGATTCCTGTATAACCAAAATGATCAATGTCCTGAAACCTCTTACACATTAGATAACTGCTGCATATGTGATGGAATACTGCTTATATGATACATATTGTGTATTGGCTGGATTCCAGCACATATCTTCCTCACACTCATGCCCCTTTTATCTACTAACCCCTCCAATGTAAATAAAAGTAAAAGGAAAAAAAAAAACTCCTAAATCTCCACATTTGTAATTCTACACTTTCTAGGATGAAACAGTATGATGCATTTTCTGCTAAAATTTATGGCCAATATATCAGCTGTAAACATTCCACAGATTTTTTTTTGCATCTTAAGGTACAGCTGTCTAACTCTTTGTTAAGTGTTTCCATCTTAAAAGTATACAAATTTGAACATATATTGCTCTCTTGGGAAAACACAAGTTCATTATTTAGTTCACATCATGATTTAACATTTATTGCTTTCACGTTTGCATTAATTTAGGTTTATGATGGTCTTTTGCATTGTTTAAGTACTTCCAAATTGTTTTGAATATTTTATTATTATATTCTGTACTTTTTCTTGCAAAGTGAATGGAAGTCGTCTTTATTTCTTGGTTCTGAAAATTTGAAAATTAAACAAGAACTGCTTGAACACCACCTGAATTTGTCTTAAGGGAAAGTAATGGTGATCAATGGCGCAGTTGGATAGTGCGCTTGGTCAGTAGTTGGGAAGTTGCAGGTTCAGGCCCAGTTCCGGGCGACACATGGCGATATGTCCTTGGGCAAGACACTTAACCCCAGGTTGCTCCCACTGCTGCGTCAGTGGCGTGTAAATGGGCATGAAAGCACGTGAATATGTTAGTTGATACTGATGGATAACTAACATAGAAACTCTGACCCATCAGTGAGTGAATGTGAGAGTGAATGGGTGTGAATGGGTAAGAGTGACCTGCAGTGTAAAGCAGCTTTGAGTAGTCAGAGACTAGAAGAGTGTTATATAAGCTCAAGTCTATTTACCATTTATTTCAGATAAGTTAACAAACCACCATATTTACAGACTGAAAGGAGACTCACTGATCCAAGAACCAGATGACATCCAAGCTTAAGTTTTATCTAAACATGGATATTTTGACTTTCTAAAACTAAAGCATTAGTTATTGATTAACGGTTTCTGAAAATTTGTACAGTGTAGGAGTTGCAGAGAGATCAACATGTGTTTCAACATCTTCACTAACTTGTCTCTAACCCCCCTGCAAATTTTCTCAGGTGAAATGGAAAGGCAAAGACCTGTTTGATCTGGTGTGTCGCACTGTTGGCCTAAGAGAGACCTGGTTCTTTGGACTTAGGTACACGGTAAAGGACACCTACGCTTGGCTGAAACCAGAGAAACGGGTGAGTAAAGAAAGGGGTTTTTGTGTTTATCTGACTGGTTTATGACCTAGATACAGATGAGGTTGTCTGCAGGATCCAAAAAAATTATTAGAAGTTGTCAGTTCAACAAAAATTCATGCCTATTCGAAAAAATTAAATGCAGAAATTATGAGGTTTGAAATTTTCCTTGCTTTTGTTTCAAACTCTTCTGAAAAGATATTAGGCCAAAGTTTGGATTTTATATATTTATACTTTGTTTATCTATTAGTATTTATTTTCAATCACTTGGATAGTGGCAATGGCAGTCTCTGTAGAGTTGTTTTTTATTGGCTTAAAAGTGGTTTCTCAAGCCCCCCAGAAAAACTTTGTGCAAGGTCAGTAACTTAAATCATTTTCTCTTGTGTTGTTTCCAGCTAAAAGAAAATAATTTACACTGCAGTGATAAGGAGTTAACACAAACTAAGACTGTTAAATTGAATCAGTCAATACCAGATATATAAACATGTAACTGTGCTGCTAATAAATTAGTTGAAAAATGAAGATTTATAGAGAACGTCTTGACATATTTAAGTATCTGTATATATCTTGTAAATGGGTACATTTTTAAACACAGAGCAAATTATTTTTGGGTGTTTGCAGCGTTTGAAATCAAGGGCTCATGCTGACCTAACCAGTCTTAAGATAAGCAAAAAGCTCATCTAGTCCGTCCCCTTCCTTCCAATGTTAGTTTCCAGTACTAAAAACAAAATTGTCCATCCTTACCTGCTTTCCTTTATTCATAGAAACAATGCAAAATGAAAACATTGTCTTTACCGCCATTTGACAATCTTAAGTTAACATTCATAGAAAAATAAATCCTGCAATCACCTGGATGCACAGCCCCGTCCTTCGTATAATTCTCCAAGAGAAACAAAAAATACATTAATAATATAAATAAAGTCCTCAAACAGCAAAAGTAGAAAAATCACTTCACAAAACATGTCTATCACTGCTCCTGCTGGAAACACATTATAAACATTATAAACTCTTACTCTTTCTACAGTGTCCCTGATGTATTATATCTTTACATTATATTACACTTGAATATATATTAATGCCTACCTGTCTATAAATTAATACACATTTTGACTTGGTTACGTAGCTGTTCTAACTTCAGCGACATAAACAAATCCATATATAAATTTATGTGTACATACATATATAAGTGTACACATATATCCCACAGCTACATATACACATTACACAATAAACCTCTTCATAATATAATCGTCCTAAACTACATTTTTATGTTACTACATATAATTATCTGCATTTGTTAATAATAATAATTAAGGAATTTGTATTACTTATTAGCTAATGTGTTACAAATATGTCACACATGAATATACAAGCACACCCATACAATATCCTTATCTGAATATAATCATCTGTTTCTATAAATAATAATAATATTAATAATAATAAAGCTAAATAAGCACAACAGTGCTGATTGTTTAGTTCTGTAGTGCAAAAAAGTTTTTTTTTCCTCTGTTTTGTTCTTAAAAGATCTAAAAACAATTCTGTAACTGATAGAAGAAAAGGAATCCTGTGAAAGGTGAGGCCAGGGTGACGCTACAAAATGGCTTATTTTATCTTACAGTCCAAATAAGTGCAGTGGTGTCAAAACAGTAAATCTTCCAGCTACAAAGACGCAAATGAGTCAGTGCTATTTCTTTCTGATGAGTGATTTTTTTTTTTTTTTTTTAATTTTACAGTAAATCAATTATAAACAAGAAATCATGTTTTGTATTTACAGTTGGTTATGTAGACACTGATCCTTTGCTGATATTTCAGTGTAGTGCGTGTCTGGTCAAACTAAACATTATCTCTCTGTTTTATTTTTCCTCAAGGTCTTGGATCAAGAGGTTCCCAAGGACTCACCCATAACATTTCATTTCCTGGCTAAGTTCTTCCCAGAAAAAGTAGAAGAGGAGCTAGTCCAAGAAATAACTCAGCACCTCTTTTTCTTACAGGTAAACTCTCTGATTCATAATGTGGTTTTATCTCATGTGGGGCACACCTTCCTGAAGAGTTTGGCTGACAAAGATTTTGAAACAGGGGTAAAATGTTAAAACAAACTGAATTAAGTTCTCTCCCTCTCCATATTTATCGGTGAATATAATCATACAGGTGAAAAAGCAGATATTAGACGAAGAGATATTCTGCTCCCCTGAAGCATCTGTTCTTTTGGCATCGTATGCCGTCCAAGCCAAGGTGAGAAAGCCTTTTTCATTTGCTGCCACTGTGTTTGCATAACTTCACTGTGTGTTTGGAGCAGTGAGTGTTATTTCTTTTGAATGACACATTAAGTTTGTTGGATTTGAAAAATTAACAACCTCTTTTCTCGCTGTCTCTGTTCTTGTCTTTTTTGTTGGAACATCCTCATTTCCTGCTGACTCCGCACGGATTTCACTCACAGTATGGGGACTATGACCCAAATTTTCACAAGCCGGGTTTCTTGGCCCAAGATGAGCTTTTGCCAAAAAGAGTGAGTTTACGTGACTATTTCCATAGCACATATGACTTTATACAAAAACTTGATATAATGTGCCTGTATTTCTTCAGTAAATTGTGTGTTTAGTTCACTTTGTTTCTTGGAAATTCTTGTACCTTTTTGACAACATATTGTCAGGATTGGGATTGTTCCTGATATATTAAAAAATATTGGACTTTTACTGTTAACCTAGAAAACTTTAAGGCCAGTTTTACACATAGATTGTTTGGAAGAGCCGTTCAAATACAAGTGGGCGATCCATGCTCAGCACAATTAATTTGAATAAATATGTACACAGCAATCGATCCCTGTCTTGGTACCAACAACTGCACTCTTATGAGAGGTGGTGGCCTGTTTCCAAGTGGCACCTGGAGCTGTTTGTTTGCAGTCGAGACCCAATCAATCCAGCAGCTAACAAAAACAAGTAAACTAATCATACTGCTGTAGTAGTATAAGAAGCAGTGGTAGTAATGATAATGGCATTACAGCTACCAGGCAGTCAGGCTGATAGCAAAGTTCTTAATAAATTTTTGGATCTCATAGAGTCGCTTTCACAATAAACCACAAAAATAGCAACAGGTAAACATTACTGGCCAGGTTGATACTATAGCAGCTTATTACAGGACTCAGCGACATCGACTAATTATTTCCGTCAAAGTTTTCGTCGACAACCTTTTTTCCTCTGACGAAAACAAGGCTATTACAAAAAAAAATCAAGTGCACATGGACAAAAAATAAAACTTAATTAAATGACATTTTCATCAGCAAATAAAAACTTGACTAAAGTGTTTGACAGAGACTAAATCCAATCAGACCTAATTTCGTCATGTAGAAAGTAGAGACAAGTTAGGAATCACAGCTGCTTTGGTTGTGTGGAAAGGTTGGATGAGTTAAGAGGGACATCCAATCACAACTGCCTCAGCTTCATGGTGGAGGGATCCAAGTGTAAAACATAACTTCAGAAAGTAAAGGAAACAAAAAAATGCCTTACACTTTACAATTCATATTTTAGTCGACTAAATTTATGGTAGATTTTGTCGACTAAAATGGGAAATTTCATTAACTAACACTAAACTGAAATTAAAACAATTTAGATGACCAAATTATGACTAAAACTAAAAGATATTTTGGGCAAAAAAATAAAAACAAAATTAAAAAGTGCTGTCAAAAGTAACACTGCATCGACTGATACGGACACTTGTTTAGTTCCCAGAATTTAATCCAGCTTATTCAAGCAGGAGAATTTATCATTTTTAAAGCCTCTCTCTATTTTTCTGCATCAGCGTCTCTTCAGACACTTATACAGATGCCACGTTGCCACCTATCCGGTGCCCTCTGTGTGTCAAAAGTCCCTGTTTTCATGCACAGAAATGTTTATGCTTATATTGTTGAGTGCGTTGCACAAGATTATACACATCTGTATAATCTTGCATAGAACATTTATTCTCTGCCATTATTGTTATTATATTATCATTTTGTGGGTAGCGTATTGTGGCCTAATGATGTGAGGTCGTTTTTGTGACTCAGAACAGTGCTGGTGCAATGTGACCAGCCCTTTTCAAAATACTGCTGTGCGAACATGAAACGATCCAAGGGAAATATGCAATTTTGTTTCTTTTCTTTTTTTTACTGTTTTAAAAAATTTATTCATCAATGCCGAATGTGTTAATGGATGATATTTATTTACCATATTTTTTATTTTTAGTTTTTGGTCATTTTTCTCTATTAAGAAAGGACAATTAACAGTGTTTCATATTAGGGAGACAAATGACCCAAATGTTTGTAACATGTTCGCCACAAACCCTCATGCCAAAAAAGTGCATTTGAATTGAATAAAGCATGTTGACAGCACTTTTAAATTTAGTTTTAGTCTTTTGCCCAAAATATCTTTTAGTTTTAGTCATAATTTAGTCATCTAAATAGTTTTAATTTTAGTCTAGTAATAGTTGATGAAATTTCACAACATTTGAGTCGACGAAATCTACATTAAATTTGGTCAACTAAAATATGAATTGTAAAGTGTAAGGCATTTTTTATGTTTCCTTGAATTTCTGAAGTCATGTTTTACACTTGGATCCCACCACCATGAAGCTAAGGCAGTTGTGACTGGATGTCCCTCTTAGCTCATCCAACCTTTCCACACAACCAAAGCAGCTGTGATTCCTAACTTGTCTCTACTTTCTACATGACGAAATTAGGTCTGATTGGATTAAGTCTCTGTCAAACATTTTAGTCTAGTTTTTATTTGTTGATGAAAATGTCAGTTAATTTAGTTTTATTTTTTGTCCATGCATATTTGTTTTTTTAAGTCATAGTCTAGTTTTTTGTCAGGGGAAAAAGGTTGTCGACGAAAACTATGACGAAGATAATTAGTCGACAAAATTAACACTGGATAAAAGAAACTACACTAAAAATAATGAAACATTTATTTTATTGTTTATACCTACTTTATTTTATCCTTTGTTTTAGTTGTTTTATGTCTGCGTTGTTTTGTCTATTTATGTACAGCTCTTTGTTTCAGCTGTGGTTGTTTTTAAAGTGCTTTATAAATAAAGTTGAGCTAAGTGGAAAATAATTTTAATGAATTTGAAGCAGCACTCGTGTTTTGGGTTGGATCATCACAAGAATGCATTCTCCTAACACAGATTGTCAAAGCAGCAGACACTAAGAGAGGGAGGATCAGAAAGAGGCAATGATGTTTGCAACCTAAAGACCTCTATTATTATTTTATTAAAAAAAATCTGTAATTTACAAGTATAATTAGGACAATGTCAACAGGATCAAAGGAAAGGGTTATTATAATCTGTTTCCTGTAATCCTGTTTTTTTCTTTTCTCAGGTATTAATGCAGTACCAAATGACAGCTGACATGTGGGAGGAGAAGATTACAGCTTGGTATGCAGAGCACAGAGGCATCGCCAGGTAAGACTAACCTGTGAGACCTTCTGAAATCTGACATGTGAAGAAAAATGATCACCTCACAGAGATTCAGTAGTTATGGAGCTATTAATAATCTTTGTTTAATACACCTTCTTTCACAGGGATGAGGCTGAAATGGAATACCTGAAAATCGCTCAGGATCTAGAGATGTACGGGGTCAGCTATTTTCAAATCACTGTGAGTGTAAACAACTGCCTCATTATTCGACCTCTCAAGGTCAGTTTTGCATGAGACTCACACATTGTAAAAATGAGTTATTAAACCAACACTACGCAGTTTTTCCACCCTAGCATAATATTTCTAGAGTCACTGTGATAGTACATAACCTTACTACAGGTTGAATGACACCTCTGTCATAGTCTGAGGGGGTGTGTATCACCTTCACTGGCACTATGTAACTTCGATGTGGATGGTAGGAACACTTCCACACTAAAAAACTACAAACTAAAAAACATGATCAGACTGTACCTTATCAGTCCACATGGTTTATTTGTCTCTTGGGACGTCCTGTCGGCTCGCTCCTCCTCCCTCTGTATTACCCCTTTCAGACTGGCCAAAAAACCCGTGTAAATCCGCCAACAATCGGCTCCTGTCCGCAGTTTGAAAGGGTCTAATCGGCATTTCGACCCGGGTCGACTTACCCTGCAAGCGACATGGGTTTTTATCGACTCGTCTCCGAGTCAAGCTGCTAAGTTACGGATGATGTCGGCGTTACGTGCTCACGGCATAACATCGCGCTGTCCCTCTGTCTGTAACTTACGTGACTCTTTGCCATCTCAGCAACAAATTCCATCCGCCTTGTATCATCAGCGCCGAGCTTGTACATTTTTAAAGAGGGACAAAAGTACAAAGTACAGAAAACCGTGTCCACAGCGTCCATGCTCTTTTCCATTGTTTACGTGGTTGTGTTTTGTCGCACCGATGACGTCATCAACGTGATGACATCAGCTTGATGCGCCAGAGGAAAAAAAACAGCCACGCAGCTCCTCTGCTGCTGAGTAGACCCGGATCTGCTGGCAGTGGTAAAGGAGTCACTCGCGGGTTAACCAGCGTTGAAAAAAACAGCATTGACCCGTGGATTTTAGTGTGAAAGTGATATATGTCAACAAATGCATGTTGGTGTGAGGCGCTCTGTTTTTGTAACCGCGCAGTTACACTCAACGACCATAGAGGCCCCTAGAGAGCTAAAAAGCTGGAATCTTAGTGCTGCTTTAAGTTATATTGATGTATTTTCAAATGAGATATAGGGGAACGACAGTATGTGGGGTATGCAAATGATGTTACAGTCAGTGCAAGTGAGTGGAGTTCTAGGCACTGAGTGGCAAGAAGCACAGACTAACAACCCAGCTTCTTTCTCTGTCCTCTGGATTTTACTTTAAAGAAATCAAGACATTGAATTTTAGCAAATCTTTCTTAAGATAAAACATCAATAACTTCCACGATGAAGTACTGAGAACATTAGATTATGTTTTCATACTTATTGTACATAACACCCTAAAAGGTCAGACTGCAACAGCTGGTCAATAAATTTTACCTTAAGTTGATGAATTAATTTAATTAATGACTTTCATTTGGCCAATTATTACAACAATTTTCTCATATTTTTATGCAAAGAAGGTTCTGGCCAGGTCTGGTGTAACATTTAAAGTAAATGGGAGGCTGCAACAGTTAAACTGATGCTAAAGCTGTATGCTCAAAAAACGCTCGGGTACGTTGTTTTCATTTTAGATATTCACAAAATCACAAGTATACAGATTTATAGTCACCACAGGGCTTCATTCTACAACTCATGAAAATGAATACTGCATTATTAATGTATGTTGGTGGCTCCAAAAGTTTATGTAGTCGTTTTTAAATGTAAATCAGACTAGAATCTACATTTTTGATGATAAACGTTAATTAACGTAAATTACTAAATATGTGGCTCTTTTAAGGTGAATTAAAGCTTTTCACTGTTTCTCTCCACCAATATCTACTACTAGGCGTTGCTCTTTGCCACTCAGCAGAGGGAACTACCAATCTGGTGCTCAGATTGTGATGGTAATGCTCACCCTCTATTGTTCATGACTGTCAAGTTTATTTTGACTTTGATGGAAAAATTGTGCCAGGCATAATGCTAAGTAAAAGTAACTTCTGCCAACAGTGTTACGCCTGTTCGCCTAAAGATAATCTATGTAGATAGTTTAATCTGGAATTGAAACTTTGATTATATTATAATCAAAAAGTAAATAATCTTGGTACCTGTTTGTTACCACAGAAACGGGTGAAGAAATTTTATGCACATGGTATTTGGAAATATTTGGGTTTTATTATCTGGAAATACAGGTAAAACTGCTGCACCCTGTCTAACACTCCTCACTGATTCCAACCACTTTTCCAAATGATGCACTTTTGTATTAATACAGTTTGGACAGTTCTCTCCCTCTGTTGGTAAAATACACAGCGGAGGATCATAACCAGTACAAATTACCACTCAGCCAAATATATCAAGATGTTCATTTTTGGTCCACAATGTTTAGCCCTACATTAAGCTGATGCTGATGCTGTTTCATTTGCATATCTGTTCTTCATCAACAGCAAAATAAGAGGGACACAGACTTACTGCTTGGAGTGGATGCGCAGGGCCTTCACATCTACAGTCCAAACAGTAAACTCAACCCAAACAAATCCTTCCCTTGGAGCGGCATCCGCAACATTTCTTACAGCGAAAAGGAGGTGAAAACAAGCACTGATACAGGACATCCTGAGGAGGTTTACCTGATACTTCCAAAAGTATTAGAAAAAATGTTTCACAGCTTGTGGCAACAACTTTTGGAGTAGACACAAGCTTTTGTTCCCGTGATATGTTTCCTTGTTGAAAAAAGAGTCTGTGTTATGATGAGGAGGAAAACTCAGCAAGGATAACTGTTTTTGTGTCCTTATCAAGTATCAGCAATATTATCTAAAAGAGCCTTTATTCTGTTTTTAGTGTTATTTTATTTGTTGTGTTGAACTTATCCCCTCTGTGTGATAGAGCACCTCCATGAACAAGACAAATAGTCCACATTAAGATCTCTCCCTCTCCCCCTCTTTGTGGTGCCAGCAGCTAAAACACCTTGATTACCTACCCCTCAAGTAGACCTTCCGGAGTGATATGCTACCATATTTTGACATCATTTTAAGCCCATTTGCATGTAGAAACAAGCCCAATGCAGGGAATAGATGTTAAAATGAGTGTAGAGTTGTTCACAACATGGTGCTGAGTGACGCTGACTTGGTCAATTACCACAGAGTTGACCTGTAAACCAATCAGAGTGGACTGGGCCCACGTAGGGAAAGAGCTGTAACAGAGCATCTCAGACAGACTGTGAATACAGCACTATGTGTACTCTGAATGTGAGAACTGGACTTTTTTTAAACATTAGTGACTGTAAACACTACCCCAGCAGTCATCAAAAAGAATGTATGATTCTGGTATAAGACAAAGTATGACCCCACTAAAATTATTTTTTGCCTAAATTAGTCTTAAACTACAGTGTCATTATAATTCACATGTAGTGCTGTCGACAAAAATGAAGTGAAAAAATTATGTGAGTGAGTGAGCTGCAGGCTGAAGGACACGTTAGTTATACAATATAGCACCAAAGAGGCTTGCTAGCTGAGAAGTACTGAAAAAATCACAAGAAACACACATATTCCTTAATGTATGCTGGATCAAACACCACAAACATGTAGAAAAAAAGAGAGATCTGCACACCAAAAGTTCCCTTAGAAGGATTTGTTTCTTTTTTCAACAAGTGATGTTTCCAGCCGCACAGCTCCTCCTCAGACTTGCTAGGAAGGAAGAGCCGTGCGGCTTGGAACATCACTTGTTGCTAAATAAAATCCTTGTGAAGGAGCTTTTGGTGTGCAGATCTCTCTCTTTTTCTACGTAGCTAAAAAGTAGAGCGTTGAGAATGTCAATCACAGCATTCAATCACTCCAACTCTTGTTTTTCAGTTTGTTCTTCCCTTAAATGCACTGAGTTGCAAGGAGTTTTTGACCCTAATTGCAGCAATGTGTAGCCCTAGATTATGTGCCGGTTCTCTCTTTAAAGGAGTCGAGCAGATCTCATCACTATGGCTAATCATTGTACTGCTGACATGTACCTAATACAACACCACTTCAGAAAACATGAATAATCCCTTGACGATGCTTCATTGGATTAAAATTTCATCAATTTTCTGCCCTCATTCCGACTGAGTTGTGACTCCTTTATGCTTTGTTGTGTCAGCACTTACAGCAACTCATGAAACCTCTGTGAAGCATTAAGCCATTGGCGTTTTTGTGAGAAAGCCATCACAGTTGTTGTGAAAGAATGCCACCAAACTAACAGAAGAAATGAACTCTGTGACTATTTTGTGTGTCAGTTTACCATCAAACCCCTTGACAAGAAGAAAGATGTTTTCAAGTTCTACTCATCCCAGCTGCGTGTCAACAAACTGGTTAGTTTTTACATTTTTTCAAATTCATATCCAGCTTTAATAGTTCATTTTCCAACCTCAGTGGTTTGTATTCTCTATGTCTCTAGATCCTACAGTTGTGCATCGGCAACCACGATCTGTTCATGAGGAGGAGGAAGGTTGACTCCATCGAAGTGCAGCAGATGAAGGCTCAAGCGAAAGAGGAGAAAGCCAGAAAGAAGGTCAGCCCTCCCTCAGCTCTACTAGAGGAATGGGAGGAAAAGAAAAGATGAGATGTATATGTGTTAATTTGAGTATGGTTGACTGTCTTCATCTAGATGGAACGGCAGATCCTCGCAAGGGAAAAACAGATGAGGGAGGAAGCAGAACGGGCGAAAGAGGAGATGGAGCGGAGACTCTTTCAGCTGCAAGACGAGGCACGACTGGCCAATGAGGCACTGGTAAGAGCGTCATCCTTGTTCGAGACAAAAAGTTTTTGTGGGGTACTCTTAAACCAGCAGCTTATTCCTTTTCCTTTGAAAAAAAATCCTAGTTTTACTGTAGTCATAGTTTCAACTCATATGACACATGAAACAACACAAAACAGTGATATTGATTTCACCATATATTATTCAGTAGCGTCACACTACAACCATAGCGTAAACATTACCAATTAAAATTGATACAAAAACATCTCAACACTAAATAGGTTCTGCTAATGGAGAGCACCCATCAAATAAGCAGAGATACAGAAATGAATCTAAAATCTGCTGACCTGAGTAAGCAGGGCCTCTGGTCTGTCGCAGTGCCAAATGGTAAACATGAGATGTTCTTCTGAAGCATGAAATAAAATATCTAGAGACAGACTGGGGAATTTATCTGGAGACTTTATTACAGCCTGTTCAGACAAAAGACTTACAAGAAGTAAAATGTTCAACAGACATGCTTACTGGTTCTGTATATGGGCAGTGGATAGCCTTAAGCTTAGAACATCAGTGTGTCCCCTTGTGTGTGGTGTTTGGTTAGCCTTTGTGGCTCTATTCCTAACTCAGAGCCAAACTTAAATCTGTATGCTGTATGGATAATATTTGAAAGCTTACAAAGTCTGAGAAGATATATAGAAGACTTAAAATTCATTCTATAAGGCAGACAGATGGAGGAAGGTGGTTTTCAGAGCAGTTTCGACCCAAGTGGTTTTATTTATCCTTTTAAACATTGTGATGTTTCAAAAGTGATCTACAATCAGAATGATGCTGTTTAGTAAAGTGCTCAAGGTCCAACAGGATCTTTGACCAGCTCTATCTCTTCCTCTCTCCTGACGAAAGCATATAAAGTGACGCTTAATGCTTTTTGGGCATTTTGTGTCTTTATTGATAGGAGGAACAGAGACTGTGGATAGGCCTGTGAAGGGGGGTGAGAGAGAGTAGGGGGAGGACACTGCAGACTGGCTACAGACTGGATTCGAACCCGAGCCAGCAGAAGCATGTGTATGGGTTGTGCCTGGCTGCTTACCACTCTGCCAAACCAGCACCCTGAAATGCTGCATGTTAATTTCTTCAGTAAAAGTTGTCAAACAGAAACCTGTCTGATAGTAGGAAAAAAAAAATCACTTAAGCCGATGTTAGATGTTTAACTCATAGGTAGGGATGGGCATGATGACCATAATGAACTACAAAAAAAATACAAAAAACTATGCAAACCAACCCTAAAATATTGAGCAGCATCAAGACAAAACCCTCGCAGTCAAACACCGGTCCTTGGGTTTTATGTGTATGGCTTCTTATTAGAATAAATTGAAAAAATAACGCATTACAGAGAAATGACAGAGGCCATAACTTATTTAGTAAGGGATGTGATGCATATAAACACAATAATCAATAGGATTCTGTGAATCTGAGTCTGACATTACTCATGAGATGGACTTAGTGTCCTTTTTTTTAATAAAGCATAAATTTTGCTCATTTGAACAACTTCCTGCACAATAATTGCAAATCTGTGTAAAATTTTTATAAACCTGCAGGCACAGATAAATCAGTTAGAAGACAGACTAGTGTTTTGGCTCAATTTAAGATTAAGTCATACAGACTCTAGAGGAAATATTCACTCTTCACACATTTTAATTTATCCCAAGAATTATCCATTACACTATTGAACAGAGTTATTTTTCATTGTGCAGGCCTAATCTTGAACAAAGTCTTTTCTGAGTTCTGGGTTCACAATTTTGAAACAGAGAAATTCTAATTCCTTTTTTAAACAGCATAATGAAGTCCAGCATCTTCTTACAAATTGTTTTCAAGTGAATTTTCTATGTTGACATCTGGACTTTCATGTTTTACCTGCATGTTAAACTAACAGCTGTTTTAAGGTCCCATGTTTTGCTCCTTTTGTGCCGTTTAACATGGATCCTTGATGTCTTCATGAAACGTTAGTAACATGCCTTGGTCCAAAAAGCCAATGAATAAAGCACAGCTGCATTCTTTCTACGCTCACATAACCCCTCTGTTCAGAACGGCTGGGTTTAAGGACGGTCGCCTTAATATGCTCATGAGCCAGAGCAGCATAAATATAGCAATTCACGATAGACCTGCAGCGTAATTCGAGTGAAGCGGCACTCTGGCGCTCCAGCCACGCACCGCTTACAGTCCTGAACACACACGAACCATTAATTCATGCCGGTTACCAGATAACAGCGAATGTTCCCCCAAACATCACGGGCTAATGCACAACATGCTAACCATGACCTAGTCACTGCAGTGAGACACAGCCGCACATTAACCTACCTTCCAGGCTAGCAGAACCGTAGCAGAAACGAAAGGGCAATGGGTGGATAAAGGACTGATTATATTCAGCCAACTATTAAACTCCTCTTGACTAATGTAGGAGTGTTCATACTTTGAAGTTTACCCTTCAGACTTTCAACAAGTAACCCCCCCCCCCCCCCCCGGCTGTTGGCATTAGCTTGTAGCTATGAATACTACACAGCATAAAATACTCACAATTCCATCATCAGCTTTGGCGATGGATTGTTGGTACTGAGCCCGAATTCAGGAAAAGTCTAGTTGCCAGTCCTGTGTTGAACTGACTGAAGTTGAAGAAGCAGTTGGCCGTGATGTGACCGGCACACACATACAGGTTTCAGCCGACTGTAGCTGCTCATTCCCTTCAAAAATAAAATTAATCCACTGGTCCCTTTGGTCCTCGGAGGCTGGTAGCCTATATGTGAAGATATATTTGGCTGTTTACAGCCAACAACCGAGCAGTGATAGCTTCTGAGCTTAGACATGCTGAACACTGATCTCTCGCTAAGAATATAAACAACTTTGCTGCACTTCGCACAGGAATCTCTCCAGCGGGGGGTGGGGATACTCAGGTAGACGAATCAGGTTAGGCTTATAAAAATGAAAATATACTGTTATGTAACTGTGTATCCACAGACTCAACAGCTCGTCAAATACCATGAGTTTACATTCGTGCAGCCTGCTAAATAAAGGTTTTGTTGTCTACTATCACATTTTGTGGGCCAGGAGGAAGGCCAAATACCCAAAAATGTGTTCAAAAGCCTTAAAAAAGTGGTTTTTGCATAATATGTCCCCTTTAAATCATTCAGTTTCTCTGCATGTAGATTACAGAAAGACTGTTAAGTCTCTTACAAACTTTATCATTCAGTACAATCACAGATCTCTCTGTCCTTTTTGACATAATTCAGTCTATTTATTTATCAGTTAATCTAACTTGTGTTTTTTATTTGTTGTTTGTACACCACTGTGTTTTATCTTTGTTTTCATGTTCAAGCTGCTCCAAACTGATTTTCCTGAAGGATGTTAATCTAGTTGTATAGATTTAATATGAATAGAATTGCAGTTACCATGCATATAATGAAAGATGTCATCAAGGTTATCATGCATATTTTCATCATCTGCGTGGACATGATGTATTTGCCTGTGGTCTGTAAGTTTCCTTTTCGTATGAATCCATGAATTCTCTCCAGCTGCGTTCTGAGGAGACAGCGGACCTCCTGGCAGAGAAGGCCCAGATCGCTGAGGAGGAAGCCAAGCTGTTGGCCCACAAGGCTGCAGAGGCTGAACAGGAGAGGCAGAGGTTAGAAGTCACCGCCATGAAGACCAAGGAGGAGAAGAGGCTGATGGAGCAGAAGATGAGGGAGGCGGAGCAGCTCGCTGTAAAACTGGTGGAGCAGTCAGAGAGAAGGTATGACATCAGCTTGACAAACGTTGCAGAAGTTATAGTAAATAATTCTATCACTTCTAGTTTCTTCATGTCTGATCTGTTCCTATTTTGTAAAATTAAAATGCCTCCATCCGAAGTTTTGGTCCTTTTGAAACATGGAGGCAAACCTGTAAGAATAAACTGTAAAGACAGGAGGATGTAAAGAAAATTTGAAAGTCTGTTGTATCAATCAATGTGCGTTCAGGTCCTCGTTGGCTGCCACTTTAAGTAGTGTGTGGGCCTTAATTCAGAATAAATGAAAAACACATTACTCTGCTCACTCTCTCAACTTGTCTGCCTCTCCTGCATATTAATCGTGCAATACTAAAAATAATTTTCAGCAGCCTTAAACAAACCAAACCTCTGCTTCTAGGTTGAAAGAGGCAGATCACCTTAAACAGGACCTGACTGAGGCGAAGGACGCAGAGCGGAGAGCCAAACAGAAGCTGCTGGAGATTACCAAAACAACATATCCTGTACGGTGACTAAAATACATTTGTTCGTTTTTATTGATGTTACTGCATGTTTTTGATACTTTCAGTGTCTATCTGTTTTCAAGATTATTACAGCATATCCCTGCTAACTGTACTGATTACATTTTACAAAGTAAGGTTTATTACATTTTGTGCAAAAATATGTACCTACTCTTTAAACTGAACAACAATGTGAATCATCTGTCTTGTATTTTCAGAGTGATTTTTAGGAAAAGAAAAAAAACAAGATAAGTGTTTATAGCAGCAAAAAGCAAGGATGTGCAAAAAGTGGGAACATTGTTGTCCATTAATAAGGAGACATTTTGTTATTATTCCAAAACTTAAATTGTGTTTCCTTTCTAGTGACAGATTTTGATGTAGCGGCCAGAAAAAAACACACAGTATTTTAGACCAGTTCTTTGAATAATCGATACATAAAATAGCTTGCTTGTTTCATGTTTGACAGAGATCAAAAAGAGGTTCACTTTTTGCCGCAACTGAGATCTTGTAAGAAACTGTCCAACACAGTAGAAGAAGAACATGCAGTTTGTGATACTATTGATCAATATTGCAAAAATGATATGGATTCCAAATATAAAACAAAAGATATAAAGTACATTTAAGCTATAACTTGGTGTTCCGGTCTTTGGTACAGAGCTGTTGCTGCAACAGGATTTTCACCTCGGCCAAGGAGGTTATGTTTTCGCCAGGGTCTGTCTGTTTGTTTGTTTGTCTGTTAGCAAGATTACACAAAAACTACTGGATGTACTTGCATGAAAATTGTAACAGAGGTATAGTTTGGTCCAAGGAATAACCCATTACATTTTGGTGGTGATCTGCATATTTGTCTGGATGCAAAAAATTCCCCAAATTTTCTGAAAATCCCATAAGTTAACATTGGGCCATATTTAAAAAAAAAAAAATCATATCTCTGACATCACATGATGGATTCGCTTCAAAATGTACAGGATAATATATAGAATATAACTCTATCAATGAGGTAAATTTCATCTGGATGTGATCCAGATTGACATCATAAAAAAACATTGAAGTTTATAATGGCAAATCCCATTCATTTCTCCTCGGCTGCTGTAAGGGTTCTGCCCCCTTTACGTCATTATGGGAATTGTAGTTTATTTGAAAAACTGGCGTCAACCTTTTTTTCAAGCCTATGTCACTACATTTCCCAGCTTCCTTTGCAATGCCAGCAGAGTTCTCCACATGGACAGACATGAGCAGAAACTCGACTGTCCAATGGGAGTGTGTGGTGATCCAGAATGGTATCTTTTACAGGAGTTGTGGAAAAGCCACTGCCATAACTGAGCTGCTTGGCGGAGGTCTGCCCTCTGTAGTTTCTAAATGTAAAAGAAATCCAAGAAACTTTTTCTCCACTGAACTGGTACAAATACATTCATGTTTGTCTTGCAGGATTTTGGATGCATTTTATTTTCTATTTAGCATAAGGTGCTGAGTCCCAACAGTTATCATTTTCACTTTTGCGCCAAAGCAATCAATAGAATCACTTAGGAGGCAGGCTTCAACACATTAACTACTGCAGAGCCTTTTTATGTTTTATTGCCAGGAGGGATTTCATCTAATTGTCATTGAGCAAAGCAAAGATGAGGGCTCTAAGTTTATTCAAATCCATTTCTTTCCTGTGATTGTATTTGGTCACTCTTTGTCTCATGCAGCCCTGCTCCAAAGGTGGCCCGAGGCCAGGGGTGTCCAATCTTTTTTAATGGAGGGTCTCATACAGAAAAGTACAAGGATAATCGGGCTACATTATACCTCAACTTAAGAGTGAAAAAGTTTTGAAGTTTGGGATGGTAAGTTTAATTTCAGCTGGCCCTGGAGATCCACTAGATCTGCCCCTAATCAGGACAAGAAAGATGCCCCATGCAGCAGAAGAACCACCTTGACAGCTCAATGTAACAGCTAGACAAAAACAAAGCAAACTCCATGAAGCTGCCAAACTCTGTATACGTGTCAGTGCTTAAAATTGGTATAAAAAAAAGAATGTTGGGAAGGCTGTTAGATAATTATACAGAGGTTTCAGGGTAGAGAGCTTGTTAAAAAAAATTGTATAGAGTTTACTGATTTAGTCTGGGAATTTAGCTCTGAAAGAACGAAACAATATTTGGGAGGAGATCTGGCAAACTTTTGCTTATGAATAAAGAACTTTCCATAAAAACAGAAGAGGTTCATCACATAAGGTGAAGCACCACCTTCAGTATCTCCAGTGTCTAGGGATGCAAAAAAGATATTACCATATGCTATTTAAACCTTGGCCATGCAGCAGACAGTAAAGAAATAAGTGTGAATTGAGAGATTTGCTGCCATGATACATTACTGTTCATCCTTTAAACAAACAAAACCTTCATCATATAATGCGAGCCAACTTTTGGCGTTTGCTGCGGGGCAACTGAAAGTGGCCCCCAGGCCATAGTTTGGAGACCCCTGCCCTAGGTGAACACACCAGCCCAACATGCTTCTCTGTGAAAGGGCCCTTAGACTTCTTTGTACAGTTACCTTCAATTTTAAATAGTCTGTGTTTACCTTATTTGAGGCATAACTTCCAATTTTGCTTTACACTTACATGTACCCTCTGTTTGCCTGTCCAGCTGATAGCAGCATACTCAACGCCCCCTGCTCCCCCTGCCCCACCTGAAGCTGCTGACTGTGCCTATGAATCTGCATCAACTCGCCTCGACTTCAAAGACTCTGATATGAAAAGATTGTCCATGGAGATCGAGAGGGAAAGGTGAGTTTAACAACCCAGCAAATTTAGTAAGACATAATTGCTTTGGTTGTTGAATGAAATGTTTTAATCTATTCTTTCAGGCTGGAGTACATGGAGAAGAGTAAACATCTGCAGGATCAGCTGAAGGAGCTGAAGACAGAGATCGAGTCTCTGAAATTGGAGGAGCAGCAGCAGCAGCAGGCCAGCCTGTACAACCTTCGCAGTGAGGCCAGGGGATACGTCCCAGAACCTCCTATGTACATACCTCACAGCAACGTATGTATGAAAACCTCAAATTGTCTTTTTTCAGGCTAAGAAATTGTTAAAAAAAAAAAAAAAAACTCCACAGGTAGTAAAACAGAAAATAATAAATAGGTCACAAACACAAATGTGCTACATTTTGACAGCTTCTTCCTGTTGCTACAGCCCTGTCTCTCATAACAGATTTTACCTCAGTAACAGCTATGAGGGATATCAATTTTTATGTTCTTGGTTCTATGAATATTATAGATTGTGAACAAGATTGGGAAGTGTCATTTTTTATCTGTTGAATAAGTAATAGAAAGTTCAGGAAGAGCGACAATAAATCTCTCCAGTGGCCCCATTAACTGTAACTGGCCCTGGAAAATGTTAGAGTAAAATCATTCTCGTAAACCGTGAGAAGTTTCTTGAGAGAAACAAACTGTTTTTTTTACTTTTTAACAGCACAAACACGAAGTGTAACTGTGCTGTGTCAACTTGTTTGTGATTTATTTTCCCTGTGTGGATGTATGTATCTGCAACAACAAGGTAAATATGGCACTCTGTTCAACATTTTTCTCTGTTTTGTCAGAGATAAGAATGCTACTCAGAGGTTAAAAATAGGCAAACCGTATTTTCCCTATATTCTTGGTGATCACACAGTCTTAAAGCTCTGGCTTATCAATATGCATACCAAAATTAAAATTGACACAGGCTGTAGCTCTCACCAGCCAACATGAATCCTGTCTAAAAGGACGGTTATAGCACTTGTTGGCAACTGCCAAGCCAAACATGCCTGCCAAAGGCATCTTACATATTTTTAAAGCACGTCAGTACTAAAGCCCTGCAAGAATATGTATGCATATTTAGTATTTTACTCTGTTTCTCTTGTTAACCTGTGATGTTTAATAATTCCTAAGAAAGCCAACTATGTTATCCTAACATAAGTTACTCGAAATCTGGAGAAAACAGTCAAAATGTACTTGTTACTGTGGGAAAAAAGAGTAAAAGAAATTGCATGATAGACTTTTGCCACAGTCTTTTGTTGCAGGTACTTGTTTACAACTCACAGAAAACAGCTCCGTGATCATTCTGAAGTCCTCACCTCCCTGTTGAGAATTACTGTTTTAAAGGGCTGTGAGGAGACTGTTTCAGACTGGCAGTTAGTTGGCTGCATAAAGGCACCATCTTGTTATAAACACAAGCTGAATGCTGGATTATTTTATTTTATATACCATTTATGCTGCCGTTTCAAGCAGTAATATTCACACCCCTGTAATGTTTCGCCTCTGCTGTTGATGTAGAGGAGGAATGCTCTGTCTGCAGAGGTAGTTTCAGAGGCATAACATTGGTGGAAAAAGAGCATTAGGGATGGGAATTGATAAGATTTTATCGACACCAATACTATTAACAATCCTGCTAATCAATCCAATTCTTTATAGACTCCCAAATTGATTCCTGCAGATTTTCTGTGTGGGCAAATGTTGGCCTGTAGATTTTCAGTGGCAACAATGTCAAACACACGTCACAGCATAGATAACTGCCTCTGCAAGTTGCTGGTGTTTCCACTCCCTTCCGGTTGTGCAGTAGGCGCCTTTTGTAAAAAATTAAGCCACATTTCTGACCGTGTCTGAACCCTGTCAGTGGAAGGAATTGGGAACTGATTATCAAAAAACTCATGATATCGATACTTTGATGGAGCTGTTAACAATTCTCAACTGGAATTGGTTTTCTATTCCCATCCCTAAAGAGCATGCTGACTCAGCATGGGATACTAGTGCTGTGTGTGTGTCTGCCTTGAAACATTGTGTCACAGACGTGTCACTGTCTTTCATGTTCCTCCAGAGCTGTATCACACATCAGTCAGCACAAATATCACATCCTCCTGGAATCAATGTGGATGCCTCAAGGTGAAATGATGGCAGGGCTTTGTTGAAGCACATTTGTGTCAGTGACCTTTGAAAAGGGCTCGAAGCTGCAGTCATTACCCAAGTTGTACCAAAATTAAGGTCATGGCCCCCCCCAATTTTATGATGTCTTTGCTTGATAAATGCTATAACCATTGCCAAAAATGTTGTATTTGGGGTTGTTACGGGAAAAAATTATGAATCATTGGTTTAAATAGCTATTATACAAGCCTATGTCTTCATAAAAGATGTCTGGGAAAAATATATATGCATCCCACAAAAAGTAAGGAAATTAGTGTTCAGTGGATTATTTCTTTGTTGTAGCAATGCTTCTTGACAATTAATCTTTTACTGTTAGAAAACCTGTTTATTTCCCTTTTGAACATGCATTTGTGAGATGAGCAGCTGAGGGAAGTATGTGAGTTAAAGGAATAAAACATGTCAAATCCTCTCTTCCAATGCCAGCTTATTCTGCTCTTGACTTTTGTTTATTCAGTGAACAAACAGGAGCCTCAGTTTTCAATGGTGTTGAGGTCAGGACTGCTGGCAGGCCATTGCATCCACTCCATTCCCAAATTCCGGAGGTGGTCTCTGATAAACCTGCTCTGTGGGGACAACCATTGTTATCTTGGAGGATAAAGTCCATACTGTGGACGTATGGGAGTGCTTCTAATTGCAGAATCTCATCTCGATATCTATCTGCATTGAGATTGTCTCCAATGACAGCAAGTCTTGTTTTCCCATTGAGGGAGACGCCGACCCACGCCATCACACAGCCTCCACCAAAAGATGTTAGTCTATCAGTGCAGCAGTCAGCATAACATTCTCTGCGCCTTCTCTGGACTTTGACCCTGTGATCCAGCTGCTGTAGACAGAAACTGGACTTATCAGTAAACACAATATTCCTCTGCTTGTGAAGGTTCCATTGCATGTATTGCAGACAGCAGGGCAAACAGACTTAATGGTGAAGGATAGTCATGGCAGGCTTTCTGGGAGCCCTATGAGACCAGAGATTGGTTTCGTGTCTGTCCTGGATTCTCTGGTCAGAGCCGTCGACCACATCGTCCTACAAATCTTGACTGTAGAAGACTGCCTATGGTCTCTAAGTCCTGTAAGGGTAATAAAACAGCCTTCTTAGAGTGTTGTCTTCTTGGGACGCTCTCTTGCAGCCTGTCTCTAACACCCTATGTTATGTGGAACCACCAGTTTGGAGATGGTGCCACAGCTCCCTCCAAATAATGCTGCAACTTTGTTTTGTGGATCATTACCTTGAAGTTTCTCAGTCCCATGGGCCACAGCCAGTTTAGTCAAACGTGGCATGCCTATTCTTGAAGCAGGGCCCATGCTCACATCTGGAGGTACCAGAAGCTCTAAACAAAGAGTCAATAGCAACAGCAAAAACCTGTCTGGCATTGGCAGAGAAGATCTTGCAAATTTTTCATGGCCAAAACCCACATACTCAGCTCTGCTGTACATCCCACAAGTGTATGTTCCTCACAACTATGGCACCATTTAAAAGAGAAATAAACAGGCCTCGCGGTAGTTCAAGATTTTTTCCCAAAAGCATTTTAACAACAAAGAAGTAATCTACCAAACAACAGTTTCCTCATTTTTTGTGCTTAGTTTAGTTTGAACAGAAGCTTTGTTAACAAAGTAAATCTGCACTGTGTTGAAAAATTAATGAATGTTGCACAAAAGGTAGTAGTTACAGTAGATCTAAACTACATTGTATCTTCTTTTGCAGCGTAGCTCGGCATACATGTCTCAGATGGCTTTCTTTGAGGAAGTGTGAATCTGGGAAAAGAGGGAGAACAGCACAGGCTGTTGAGGCTAAGTGCTCTCGGAAATGTAAGACTTTGAATTCATCCCTATCAACAAACGGCCCCTCCTGCTGGCTTGGCTGCAGTCACAGGCTGTCTCGCTCCACCTGCTACACTACAACACCATTCACATACCTTTTATGTGTTGTTGATGACTTGCTGTGTGTGGCTCTCAATAATGATTTGGTGCTGTGGACAGTCCTACGAACAAGTTTGGTTTGCTATTTCTTTTTTCATTTTTGAGGGATATGTAGCTGTCTGATGATCAGACAGAGATTAATGCCTTAAAGTGATGACATTATTTAGAAGAGGAACACATTTCATGTGTGTCACAACAGAATTTAGGTCAGTTACCTGCATTAGATTTAATTCTATCATTTGAAGTTGGTTAGAAAAATAAGAATTTTGGTTGTGATATTTCAAACCAGCAAAGGGATTAAAAGACTTGGCTTCTGGTACCTCAAGGAAAACCAAATGTCACAATTGTCTATCGTTCATTACAAAGCTGTATTTGTAATAGATCCAAACAGATGGAAACGCCCTGAATAACTCCTGTTCATAGAAGGGTGATGTAAAAATAGTCAAGATTGTTAATATACTCACACTTTCTATAAGTAAGATCTAAATTTAATGAGCAAATATGCAGGGAAGGTCTTGCAATGTGACACCATAAAAACTTCTAATGCAGTGTTTGTTTTTTCATTTGTATTTGCCTTTTTTTTCAGTTAATTTCGTGAAAATGCCTTTACTGAACTTCTTCTTGTGCCTTTTTTGTTTTTAGTGCCACATTATCATAGTTACAAACTCTGCCATATCAGCTTCTTGTATTTTGTGCTCTTGACTGACCAGTGCCTTAAACTGTTAAGTATTTAAAATTCTTTTGTTTTTATTTCCCCAACCTTAGAGTTTCATTCATTTACTTTATTTTATAATATCTGGATTGGTTCGAAAATAGTGCAGATTGATGTCTTTCCTATGCTTTTTTATGCTCTGCTTATGTCCTTCTCAGGGTGTTGGAGACAATCACTGCAGCAAGAGTCTTTGTGTGTGTTTTTCCCTGAGTTACAGCTCAATTTCCACATATGTTTACTTTTTCAGAAGGTTATTTTTTTTTTGAATCCAATAGTAGGCCATGTTTGGAAACAAATTTTATGCACTCCTCATCAGATCCTAGAAAAGGGAGAGTCTGAATACCTGATGTTCAGCTGGAGATCCTTCATGTCTGCTCCTTCAGACCTAAATAGTGTTTCTACACTATTTTAATGAACACTGATGTTTCTCTGGCTACAAATGAGGAAGTGGCTAATGTCGGTCTTGTGTTAATCATTTTGTGTTCAATTGCCAAGTGAGAATCTTCTGTTTTAATTGACACATGACTTACACACTTAGCTTGTATCTTTAACTTTATTTATTTGTGCTATGAATCTCTACATCACCATATGCATTCTATCACGTTTATTAACATGGGGAACTTGCTAACAATTAAGAATGTGTTTCTTTAAAGCTCATTTCCTGTCAAATTTAAGTCCAGTTAGAAGAAATATTTAATCTTGATCAGTGTTGTGCCTAAAGGGATTTGGTTTACATTAAAGTGGCATGAGTTCTTTTGCTCATCATAGCATTTTGTAATTGTTCAGTAACCACAATTTGTTTGTTTTTATTTCATTGCTACAGTAATGATGTATCAGGTGGTTTTCTCTAATGTCTGACTGATAATAGAATCCTTTTTTCAAGTTTTTGCTTCCTCAAGTGTTTCATATGTGTAAGAGAGTAATCTTTACATAGAGAAACCCCTACAAGAACACATTTTCTAAATGGTTTATTTTAATTAAATGTCATACTTAGAAGTATGTAATATGCATTTGAATATGTATTCAAATTACATACACTGCTTTAAAAGAAATATGTTGATGGTTGACAGTTTTGCTTTACTAGTAAATGTATTATCTGGAGAAGAATTGAGAGTTTCATTTTTAATCTGAGTTTGACTCTTTTCCAGTTATGAATGGATATTTACACAAATCACAGTTCTTCAAATAAAGATGTCGGGATTCTAAAAGTTATTTTGAGGGGATCTGCTCACTTTATGACTTAAAGGTGCAGTGTGTAGAAATTGGCATTTTACCGACATCTAGCGTTCAGATTTTGGATTGAGCCTGGCCGTTACTAAAACATCAGATCACTAAACGATGAGAGCCGGTGAAGGCCAAAAAGGATCGTGAACAGGGCATCATTTACAACAGTTACAAACACCGTGCCGTCTTCTTCTCTTGTAATACCTGCTCTCTCTCTTCTTCTTCTTCTTCTTCTTTGCATGCCATCCAGGTAGATTTCAGGACTGGTGGCCAGACTCGTATTCAAAAATTGTGTTTTACTCTTTTTGTCCCCAAACCCCACCAGTAGACAACATGGCGGATCGGTATGTCAGCCTCCACAAAGGGGAGACCTGCGGTGCATAAATATAAAAAGCTTTTTCTAACTTAATAAAAAAAAAAAAAAAGTTTTATGGGGATGATTGTACACTTATTTCGACAGACTTTACACACAAATAGAAACATTATATCCTATATTTACTGTTTCTGTTCGGCGAAATGCTGCCAACTTCTACACAATACACCTTTAACATACCAAACATTTCTAGGGTCATCTATTGCATGTGTTTTAAAATCAAGTGGATCTAATAATTTAGGAAAAATGTACTTTGTGTTATTTATAATATAAAACTTCCTGGACACTTTTTTAGGTATTCCTATTCCAACTGCTTGTTGCAAGTAGCACCACAGCTAATGAGCCAGTCACATCGCAGAAACTCTGTGCTTTTAGGCACATAGAAATGGTCAAGACAGCCTGCTAGACTTTAAAATGAGCATCAGAATTTTGAATAAAGGCGACTGAAGCTGGGGACGCACTACACAACTTTCACAGTCTTTACTGATTTTGAAAAGACTGATTACACCCTAACAGTCTGCTTTCAGCAGATTTTTGTTTTATGACTGAATTGCACACTTGACGACTGCTCTGAATGACGGATCACAGACTTACATGATTTGTCAAAACAACTAAAGCCAACTGAATGCAGCAAACTCTCATAGGGGCAAAAGTTAAACAGGTAAACAAACATACCAGTTGGTGGCATTAATGCATCAATTTGTTGTTTGCCTTTGATTCTTTTTCCTGTGTCCTGCTCTCTCCTTTTCATCGGCCATTGGCAATACGTGCGGGTTGGTAATCAGTTCACATTACCTGACTGTGTCCAGATTTGTCTAAAAAAAAAATTCAAATGTTATTGTGACTGAGTATGTGTCTGTGCCCCTTACACACTTGCAGATTTTTGTGCCAACTACCCATGTTGACTGTCTCCGCAAGTGCAGACTTTGCCAACCTGATAATCTTGGGTAAAAATCTTACAGAAAGTCTTGTAGTGTGTGAGCTGGACTTTGGGTGACTTTGAATGTGGCATGGTTGTTGGTGCCAGATAGGCTGGTCTGAGTATTCTAAGAACTGTTGATTTACTGGGTTTTTTACACACAACCACCTCTACGGTTAACAGAGTGATCTGAAAAAGAGAAAATACCAAGTGAGCGTTAGTTCACAAACATACTGTGTATGTACACTCCCTGGCCAAGAAAAAGTTGCCACCAAAAAAAAAAAGATCACACACTCTAATATTTCGTTGGACCGCCTTTAGCTTTGATTACAGCATGCATTCGCTGTGGCATTGTCTCGATAAGTTTCTGCAATGTCACAAGATTTATTTTCATCCAGTGTTGCATTAATTTTTCACCAAGATCTTGTATTGATGATGGGAGAGTCTGACCACTGCACAAAGCCTTCTCCAGCACATGCCAAAGATTCGCAGTGGGGTTAAGGTCTGGACTCTGTGGTGGCCAATCCATGTGTGAAAATGTCTCATGCTTCCCGAACCACTCTTCCATAGTTTGAGCCCGATGAATCCTGGCATTGTCATCTTGGAACATGCCTGTACCATTAGGGAAGAAACAATCCATTGATGGAATAACCTGGTCATTCAGTATATTCAGGTAGTCAGCTGACCTCATTCTTTGGGCACATAATGTTGCTGAATCTAGACCTGACCAACTGCAGCAACCCCAGATCATAGCACTGCCCCCACAGGCTTGTACAGTAGGACTAGGCATGATGGGTGCATCACTTCACCTGCCTCTCTTCTTACCCTGATGCACCCATCACTCTGGAACAGGGTAAATCTGGACTCATCAGACCACATGACCTTCTTTCAGTCCTCCAGAGTCCAATTTTTATGCTCCCTAGCAAACTTAAGCCTTTTTTTCCGGTTAGCCTTACTGATTAATGGTTTTCTTAAGGCTACACAGCAGTTCAGTCCCAATCCCTTGAGTTCACTTTGCATTGTGCGTGTGGAAATGCTCTTACTTTAACTATTAAACATACCCCTGAGCTCTACTGTTGTTTGTCTTCGATTTGATTTGGCCAAACCTTGAACTGATCGCCGATCACGATCATTCAGGATTTTTTTCCGACCACATTTCTTCCTTGAAGATGATGGTTCCACACTGTCCTTCCAGTTTTTAATAATGCGTTGGACAGTTCTTAGCCCAATTTTAGTAGTTTCTGCAATCTCCTTAGATGTTTTCTCTGCTTGATACATGCCAGTGATTTGACCCTTCTATAACAGACTAACATCTTTTCCACGACCACAGGATGTGTCTTTTGACATGGTTGTTGCGCATGCAGTAGTTATCCAATAGGAGGCTCGTACCTATTTGCTCAGCTAAATCCAGGTGTTGACTTTTTTTGGCCTGGCAGTGTATATGTACTGTATATACACACACACCAATCAGACATAACATTATGACCACTGACAGCTGAAATGAACAACACTGATAATCACTTTGTCGTGGCACCCATTAGTGGGTGGGATCTATTAGGCAGCAAGTGAACATTTTGTCCTCAAAGCTGATGTTAGAAGCAATAGAAATGGGCAAGTGTACGGATCAAATTGTGATGGCTAGACAACTGGGTCAGAGCATCTCTAAAACTGCAGCTCTTGTGGGGTTTTCCTGGTCTGTAGTGGTCAGTATTAATCAAAAGTGCTTTCAGAAAGGAACAGAGGTGAGCGGCGGCAGGGTTGAGGGCAGCCAAGGCTTATTGATGCATGTGGGGAATGAAGACTGACTTGTGTGGTCTGATCCAACAGATGAGCTGTTGTTGCCCAAGTTAATACTGGTTCTGAAAGAAGGTGTCAGAACACACAGTGCATCACAGTTTGTTGTGCATGGGGCTGTAAAGCACAGACGCAAACCAGCCAGGGTAGCAGTTAGTCATTATGTTATGCCTGAAAGTCCAGTTCTGGTCTTAAAGTGTGTAGGAAGTGTGTGTTATGGAAAAGGGGGTAATGTGTAATGCATGCATGCTTTTCTGCTTGGGGCTTCCACTCTTTACCACTATTGTAAATCTTGAAAATGGCTGTATGGTTCCTACCCCACTACTCAAGCGCTATGACACTAACGATCATGCCTATATGTTTAACAATCATCTGTATTGGTGTGGGTAGGAACTGTACCTCTTGAATTTGGTCACTGTTATGGCCGTGTTAGTGTGGTAAATCAAAGCTCCGCTCTTTGTGCTTGAATTTGGCTCTCTACAAATAATACAGAGAAAAGCATGTTATTGAATAAACTGGAGCTTCTAGTGCTAAGAAATACTTAAAAGAAAGTATGAGAGATACTTGTTCAGTTTGACATGAACACTTTGCAAGTACATTTTACAGCATTGCCTGTCAGTTGATTTTCATCAACTGCTGGGTGTTAGGTTACCAGATTCTGGCTGACATGAGACTGTGTTTCATTAAAATGAGTAATACTTTTGTAAACATAGTTGCAGTAATTCAGTCACCACCAGAGGGCACAGGAGATCAAATATTAACTTCTGTTGGGCCTGACACCCAATAATTCTGTGTGTAAAGGATGAACAGTGTGAGATTTTTTGGGGCACTTTGGTGTTTGGGAGAGGAAAGTAGTTCACCAAGAAAGAAAATAATTTGCTCATCTGCAAAAGATTTCAGGCAACCTTCTGTCACACGAAGACTCTTGGGACAAGTTTGTTTGTATCGGCCTGTTTTTTTCTCACCTGCTGAGAGATCATATACTCCTAGACCGTGTTATAGACTGTCAAACAGGAAAACTTGTTGTCCCCATTCATCCAGCCAGCTGGAACCTGAAGCCCGCATTAAACAGGTTATGTCCTCTGCTCTGTATCTGTGGAGATGTGCTGTTGGATGATGAGGGTTTTTGTTGGTTTGCTGTCATTACGGCTTGGCCTGTGTGTGTTTCTGGGGCCTGGATTGAGGGTTTGCTGAAAAAAAGTGACCTCAGTGCAAACCTACAGTGATGTCTGGGCATGCCTATGAGAAGGTTGTGGAGCTTGAGGGGGAGCTGATGAGCATGAAGGCCATGATGAAGGAAAGTAAGAACCAAGTGGAGGAACTGAGAGCTGAGAAAATAAAAGCAGATATATATTTTTAAATGTCTTAGAACCAAACTACTAACTCCTCCTGCTTTTCAGCTCAGGCAACAGGACTGGCCACTAAGAGCAGAACAAGTTAATCAGACAAAGAAAATACAGATATTCCTTAAAAAAAATAAAAAAAAACATGGTCCTAAGATGACACTGGTTTTGTTTGTGCATTCGTTTTCATGCATCTTTATGCTTCTTCTTAAACTCACTCCAGTACAGTACATATAATCAAACAGTAGTTACACTGTGTCCTTATCCTAGTGAACATGCACAAGAAAAAAAAGATTTTATAAAAAGACATGTCTGCAATATGTACCCATTTAAGCCTGTCACTGTGAAACTTCTTCCTGTTGACTAGTTGTGACCAAGTTAGTGAGCAGCTAGCTGGTTGTACGTTTTTAATGAATAAATACAGTTTTGCATTTTCATATAAAGTCTTTGCTTTACTTTTAGCTAAAATAAAACATAGCAGAATAAACACTCTTTTTGGCTCATTGTTACAGCTAAGAGGGACAGAAATGTCACTTCTGTCAATGATTAGCATGTACACTGATGCACCATCGCTTGGCCTATATGCTAGTAGTTTTGACCCAAGCTCCGTCCTTGATTCTCTGTCAAGTGCCACCTTCCTTAATTACTGTTACTTAGTTAAATTTAGATTTTTGTTTCAATTTTAAACAATTGAAAGAAAAAAAAAACCTTTATTCTTGTTTAATTCATTTGATTTGTTTAACATTTGGCCCAAGTGAAAGAATTGACAAAACTACAGTAGGATGTATGAATGAAACTTAAAATCTTTATGAATCTTTATAAGCAATTAAAAATATCACTAGTTAATGACCTAAGTGATGCCATCTAACATTGGCTTTTCACATCAACAAACTGCTTTATTATTTCCACTAGATATAACTAGAACACCAAATATTGTCTGTATTAAAATGTTTTCTCTTACCTCTGTGTGTAAGTTCTCTTTGTGATTTTCAGCTTTGAAGTAGCAAAGTAGCAAAATTAAGATAACACTCTCACCACAATGCAATAAATACACTTGGCTAACACAGAAGAGTGTCCGACTGTACGAACTAAAACCTGCTGCTTTGAGAAGGGACTTTCTGATTGGTTGGTCAGTGTACCAATCAGAGAGCCAACAAAGGGTCAGTTAGCATTACACATGCCCCCTGTTTTTTCATATTCTGGATCATAGTATCCGGAATTATTCCTTTATCCGGATCAGTCGTTGATATACTGTAGAGCATGTTAGAAACTTGTCCTGTATTTTTTCCCAAGTGCCCTGACCATTATTTGTGGAGTTATATGCAGAAATGTCGAAAATGGCCCTATCTCCCAATGTTAAAGAATCCTTTAAAAAATTCCTGGATCCAGACGGAGATCAGGATCGCTTCCAAAATGTAATCATTTGTTCCTTATCCCAATCCGGACATTCCCTGAAAATTTCATCAATATCCGTCTATAACTTTTTGAGTAATGTTGCTAACTAACTAACAAACAGACAAACAAACAAACCCTCCCAAAAACATAACCTCCTTGGCGGAGGTAATTACTATCTTACTAACATATACTTCTATAGTCTAGTTAATGAGGACATATAGCATACTGAAGTTAGGTTTTCTTCTGAGCACCCATTGAGTGTAGCTATAGCAACATGTAGACAGAAACGCTCACTTTTACTCAATTCCACTTGCTTTTCACTGTCAAAGTAGGGCCCATGTTCTCCAAAGCAAATAAAAAAAGGTCCTTTCCCTGTCAGAGATTCATGTAGGTCGCCCTTTTCTACATGAACTATTCAAATTACTCTACTGATCCAGACTAGATTATGATTACACCCACAAAAGGATTTACTTGGACCTAAAGAGAAGTGAGAGAGATAAGTGAAGAGAAGAATTTCCCTCTGAAGGGCTCATCCCAACATCATGTCCAGAAGCTACAGGCAGCTCAGATTTGAGAGAATGAGTATCATTCAGTTCATTTCACCCTGAGATTGGCTCACAAGCTTTTTAACTGGAAACTCTGAGGCAGTCTCTTGCAGCTGTTTTGGCTGCAGACTCTGATGGTATATGGCACCCATGGATCACAGCGATATGAGAGAAGGGGCAGGGGCACATTTAGAGACACAATTGGATTCTGTGCTGAGCTGAATGCTGAGATCATGTCCTGTTCAGACAGAAACAGAGAACAGTCTTTCAAAGGGTTTTGCTGTGAACGCATAAAAAGTGAAATAATTGAATGCTGACGACCTCGTCTCAGCAAAAGCAAGAATGCAAACCCTGATCTCTCTCTAAGGCATGGCAAGAGTATAGTCACGTTGTCATCAAGCAAAATGGCAACCAAGCGGTTTTAGAAATCCCTTCTTCCACCCTGCGTCATACATTCAATACTAACAGAATCAGAGCATTTCAATGTAGAGCGGCATCCTGGGTAGAAACCAATTTACACTGGTACCAGGGGCTCTACACGCTGCTTCCTCAGAGATATCGATCCTTCCATGGCTACTCTGCTTCCCTGCAGATGAAAACGTGCTGCGTCCCTGCACTGAAACACCCTGCTGAACATATCGAGGGATGAATGAAGCCTGAGAAAGAAAGAGAGGCAGGACAGAGTAATCCTTTTGGCTTCTACTATGAAAGTAATCTGGCCATAGTTTAAAGAACAATAGAGAAGGACTGGGCATGCCTCTCCTCATTTATACTCATCCACTTTATAGAAATAGACTGGAGCTGAATACAGATTAACTTAACTGATCTTTCATTCAAACATGACACACTTACAGCGCTCTTTCTTTCTGAAAGAGGATGTGGTACAGTTTTTACTTCTGCTTCAGAGCTATTATTGGTATTTGTTACATTTCCAGTCAGAACTCATATTTGCGCTGATGTTTTGCTCTAGAACAGGGGTGGCCAACTGGCCGTCCTGGGGCCACACACAGCTCTTATATGCCCTTCATGTGTGCTGCAAGTGAGTGTATGATATCAATAAGGCTATGCTCAAGCAGAAAACTTTTCAAAATATGCACTGACAGCATCAAAAATAGCTATGTTTGAAAAAAAAAAAGTTAAAAATGGTTGTGATTGTTTATGTTTAACTCCATTTATGCATCTTTTTAAAACAGGGATAAAAAAGTGGGTAGAATATCCTGTAATAATCAGTAAATGTTCTGTAACTTGCACCAATATAGCTGAAACTAGCCTCCATTCTATGTTTATGTCTTAAATTAAGAATTCTGTGTATTTGCATATATATATACGTGTGTGTGTGGTTGTCTTTCTTTGATTATTAATCAACAATTAAGATTAGATAAAAGAAAAAAAAAATGTATGTCTTGAATTTCATTGTCATTACAAGAGTCTTACAGGTCACACTGTTTATTTGCTCAGTTATAAGTCACAGTTGCATTTTGCAGTGCCTTTTATAATAAAATGAAGGAGAAATGCTGTTAAACACTGCTAGCCTCTTAGCTTAAGGGGAGTTGCCCACATTCACCTCACCGCACAAAGAACCTAAAGCGTATCATGTCATTCAATTTTTTAACAATTTGACCAGGGTTTTTGCTTCTAGTGTAAATGAATCTGAGTTATGCCATAGATAATTTATGAATTTACCCTTTACATGTTAGTTTGTATCATATATGACTTATTTGGATTTTTGAACGTTTTCAAGATCTTTACCTTTATTGACATTATTCTACTATCATTATCTCCTGATATGGGTCAATTATAACCCATAACACTGATTTTCAATGATTGCTCAATGATTTTATAGTACAATGTTAGATTAAAAAAAAGATTTAAAAAAAAAGAAATAATAAAGAAAAGAAAAGTCATCCTAATTCCAACACCCTGGGTTTTGCCCAGCAAAATTATATTTATGTATGTATCTTGTTAAAAAAAAATCAATTCCCCCAGAATTTTCTGAAATGTGCCTTTTTTTTATTTCATTTCTTAAATTCACTCATATAATTGTTAATCAGTCACTTACACTCTACATGCAAGTTTGAATGATATTGTTTTTAGTCAATGTTAGACTAAAACAACCAAAAGGCTTCTACTTTCTCCCCTTTGGGCAAATAATGGTCATGCATCCTTTCCTATGGAAAAGGATCAGTTTCATCAGTTACTTAAGCTTTTTTTCTGCTCTTTTAATTGACATATGTTTGACAGAAGTTTTCAGTTTGACATTCAGAGCATAGTGTGCACCTGCTGCACAGAAATTTGCCACAATTACAGTCACATAGAGCCCCTGCGCAGCCTCATGTAGTCCTGTGTGCGGAAGCGCAAACACCGAGTCAGCTTATTTCATATTTTGTGGGTCTGTAAGTACTATGAAAACTTAAATATAACAGAAAAATCCTATAACCTGTTTTTTTTTTTTTTACCCCCAAGGAGGTTTTGTTTTCACTAGTGTTTGTATGTCTGTTAGCAAGATTAGACAAAAGTTCTGAACTGATCTTGATGATATTTTCAGGGCATGTTGGTCATGGAGCAAGAAAGAAGTGATTAGATGTTGTTGGTGATCTCAAGCCGGATGCGGATCCAGGAATTCTTTAACAGAAGGGCAGTTTTCCACTTTTCAATAATAACTGGCTAACAATGTCAGAGATGTCTTGGCAGCCGTATGTGCCTTCTGAGCACTTCTAGTTGATTACAGTCCGACCTCGTTAATAAGTATGTAGGCGTCCACCTGCAAAATGATGCACTGATTCGCTATGGAATGAAAATAAGCTAAATGAAGAGAGCTGAAGGACACATTTAAAATGTTAGATCTCTGATTTCTCAAGATGCAGAAATATTACAATTCATCCAATTACATGTCCACCAAGGAGGGTTTCTTTGCTCTCTTTTTTTCAAAATGAAAAGCCACCTTCAAAGGAGCAACAGTGTCCTCATTTTACAAAACTGACTGTGGGAAAATCCAAAAATGAGTAGAATCCAGCTGATGCTCTGCTTTGATGGTATATTCGATGTGTGCCTCAACAATAAAATAGCACATTATTAATGTGATTTTCAAAAATCAGTTATTTTAATTCTGCACTTGAACATCTTTGCAGTTCATGAGTTAATGCTGACAAACCTGGTTGCTCATAACACTTTGTCTCTGAAAGAATACTTTCATTAAGAGGTATTTTTTGTGACTCAGCATAAAACACTAACTTGTACTTCCTCCCTCGGTCTGCACATATTTTATATCTCCTACATTAATGTGACTGCAGGATGTGATTGTCTTTATTCTTTCTGTTTCTACCTGCTAAGGTCAAGGCTCCACATCAGTCATCTTGGTCCATGGGATTGTTCTAATATGTTAAACCTGATAACAGTTCACTGCTGGATACAACAGATAGATTCAGGCTGACTGAGCATACAGTATCTACAAGACTTTCTTCAGGAGGATTTATCTAAATAACTGTGTACATGTGTTTGTGTTTGTTAATTTGCAGGCTCTGGATCTGACTTCAAATGTTTCCCTGCAGCTTCTTAAAGGTGTAATCAGGCAACAAGGCTTTGGTTCAAACGAGCTGTTCTTGAGGCTTTAGTGCAAATCAGAGCAACTCTGTTTGCTGATAAACTTTGTCAATTAGATGCAAATCCATGCAGCACTGAGGAGGGGAAAAGCCTACAGCGCCAAGCATGGAGCACACACACACAGGAGCATTACATTGATGCCTATCTTTTGTCTTCAAACATTGAGCACACACTGAGACAGTGCACGGCAAGAAAGCCCCCCTTCCTGATCAGTCTCTCTGTGATTTATATTCAGTCTGTGTGTCAGCTACAGCACACACATCGTCTGGGCAAATCTCAAATCAAATCAAGCCAACCACCCTCTCAAAATTCAATCATTCCTAAATACAGGTATCCCCACATGGGTCTTTCTTCAAAAACAGTAGAATCTCATTCCAGAATTTCAGATATAAAATTCACCTTTAAAATATTTATCAGCCAAAAGTTTGGGATGAGTCAGCAGGGTAAAAGTAAACGGGATCTACTTTGCAAATGGAATTTTCCATGCAACAGTGGATGATTGACAAAACATTATTTAATGCTGAATAGAGGAAAAACACAAGCAAGAATCTTGGTCACACAGCCAATAAAAATATAACCAAAAAATATAATTAAAGGCAGCACATTCAAAATTCTAAGTTGTGGAAAAAACAATAAATCAGTTTATTTGACCAAAATTACAACTAGAAAGCCTTCTGAGAGCGCAGACCTCTGCCAAGCAGCTCAGTTCCACCCATAAACTGTGATTTCCAGCCAACATTATAGTCTTATATTTATTTTATTCACACATTTTGTAACGAAAAATATCAATCTGCATGAAGTGTGATTATGGTTGATATAAATATCATCCAATAGAGGGACCTAGTTAGTAGTGGGTCTTGTAACTTGTTGACTGAACCAGTTTGCTGCTGCTTGTACAGATGTTGGTGTTGTGCGCACCGCAACGCTTCCAGTGGGCTCACCAGCCTGTTGGTCGCAGCAAAACCACGGCGCTTTGGTGTGCGGCGCGTTCTCTCTATGTGGAATTTGGGGGTTAGGTTTTACACCCACATACACAGACTTCTGCTATGATGGACTAAGTACTGACATTATCAGCAGCCTTGTCAAGTGATTGAGAGGCATGGCTTGAAGGACTGTGAGCGAACAGAGCTGCCGCGTATGTTTCTGTAACGTTAATGGGCTCACAGTAATGTTACTAGTAGTTGTGAGTTGTAGAGGACTGGGATGTTTATTACAATTTCAGGAGAGACTGCTGCCATAATTTATCTTAGAAACCAAGGCTCCAGGAACAGTGCCGAGCTTTCTCCGTTGGCAAAACTTTCTCCTCTCCGCAGTGTCTGTGAGCAGAACTGCATGCACAGCTTTCAGTGCTGATTGGCTATTTGGTGTGCCATGCTCTGCATGTAACCAGAGCGTGTAACCAATTGGATAGTGATGTGGGTGGGACAATGCTGGAGACAGAGTAGACAGCAGACGGAGAACTCCTCCCCTGGCATTGCAAGGGAAGCTGGGAAATGTAGCGACATAGGCTTGACAAACTAGACGTCAGTTTGCAAATAAACTACAATTCCCATAATGCCGTAAATGAATGAGATTTGCCGTTAAAAACTTCACTGTTTTTTGTGACATCAATCTGGATCAGATCAACACCATAATGTATTGGCTTCTTCCTTGGACCAAACCACACCTCTGGTAAAATTTTCATGTAAATCCATTTAGTAGTTTTTGTTTTATCTTCACCGTGAAAAAAAACAAACAAACTGTAATATAGCAGTATTTTACTGTTTATTTTACAGATTTTTCCTGTATTTTAAAAAACATTGAAATTACAAAAATAGACCATGATTTTACATGTCAAATGTAAAATAACATAAAATCTTTAATTTATAATTCTGTTCTTTTACAAAAAAAGACCCATTAAAATAAATATATGTATTGTTAAAATACATTCACAAATGTATCGTAATTTTACAAACATTTACCTGTTATTTTGGAGATTAAACTGTTAAATTCAACTTTAAAACTAATTTAAAAAATAAGAAATCATATAAAATTACATTTAAAAATAGTAAAAGAACTATTTAATTTGTAATTTTACTAGAATTTGATTGTTAATTGACTGATACCTTCATTGAAAATAACTACAATTACTGTATTTTCCTAGACGATAACATTTATTAACATTATAATACTTATTTTGAAATAACATCTGGAGAGACACGGGCAAAGCAAAGAATAACATGCAGAGCAAACAGGTACTGCTGCAGCAAGGGCTAGCCTCTGCTTATGGGGCATCAGCACTACCAAGTGAGCTATAGCTTCTAGCTTTTTTATATATATAGTTTTAAAGTTGAATTTAACAGTTTAATCTCTAAAATAATAGATAAATAATTGATAAATAACCAATAGAAAACTGGAGTCAAATAAAAGATAAATCAAATTATTTGTGCGTTTTATGCTGTGGGCAAGATGGTCGCTGGTTCGATCCCCGGGTCGGGCAGGGCCTTTCTGTGTGAAGTTTGCATGTACTTCCCGTACATGCGTGCGTTCTCTCCGGGCACTCCGGCTTCCTCCCACAGACCAAAAACATGCTCATTAGGTTGATTGGTGACTCTAAATTGCCCTTAGGTATGAATGTGAGCGTGAATGGTTGTCTGTCTCTCTACGTGACCCGGCAATTGACTGGTGACGGGTTCAGGGTGTACCCCACCTCTCGCCCAATGACAGCTGGGATAGGCTCCAGCACCCCCCGCGACCCCGAAAGGGATAAGCGGTATAGAAAATGAACTAATGAATGTTTTATACTGTTATATTACATCAAATATAAATGAATATGTCATTAAAACTAACTAATAAAAACACATTTGCGTAAATTAAAACATTATTATTCGCATTACAACATATTTACCATATTTATATTTACCATATTTTTCATTGTTTTGAAACATGAAAATGTTTCTAATTTAACATTAAAAACAACCTCAAAAAAGGCAAAACCTCCTGAAAATTACAACTATAAACTGTATTTTAATTATGGAAAATAACCGTATTTTATGAGAAAGTTATTTTCTATTATTTTACTGTATTTTTTTGGCGCCCCAGCTGCCAGAAAATTAGCATTTTTTTTACTTTTTTTTTTTTTTAAAGTGTTGCTAACAGACAAACAGACAGACCCTGGCAAAAATATAACCTCCTTGGCAGAGGTAATAAGAAATAACTGATGTGTGCCTAATCAACTGGAAGAGATAGTGTTTTGTGCTCTTCACTTTAACATTTATAAATTCATCAAGGTGACTTTATGTACATATTTGGCTGTTACAAACATCCTGTTATGAATACGCTGTTTTAGTGTAAATCTTCTTGAGCTGTGTCTGACTGGGCTCCTCTCAAAAAGTTGATGTGGTGTCGAGTTTCCCTTTATGTTTACTGTGGCCTACAGACATTTCTGGACATGTCCCTTTAACTGGAGTTGGCTGTGAGCTGACAGAATACCAGACTCAGGGTGCTTCATATCTTAAACCTTATTGACTTCATTGGATGAAAACGTTTAAATGGAGGATTTGAGCACACATTTTCTGAAATGTGGAGGAAGCAACATGGGGAAAGGACACAAAATTCCCATGATGAAGTGGGTGGTTTGACAGGCCATGGCCATGTGTTGAGTATTTTGCATGCATGCAGGACTTTTTTTTAAGAGATTTTGCCTCAAAAAAATACAGACTACCTGCAGCTTAAATCCCAGACACTGCAGTGGTCTAAATGAAGTCATGTTTTCCTCACAGACTGTATGAAATATAGATGTATTTTTAGTGTTGTCATGGTTTCATAAAATGTAAATAAATGTAAATGTCCTTTATTTATACAGCCCTTTGTGAACCAAAGTGCTTTACAATAGAAAGTAAATAAAAATGAATAAATAAAACAATAAAAAGCAATAAAAACAATAAAAGTAATAAAATACAATAGAATAAAGTAAAAGTGTCACCATGCTACTGGGTATTAAAAGCCAACCTAAATAAAATGTTAAAGAATATTTTAAAGACAAACAGGCTATGGTGCAAGCATACAATCCATTCTGCCATTCATGCCTCTTCCTAAAGTTAATATCTTACATAAGTTGCTTTTTTTTTTTTTTTTGGCCAACCTTCACCTTTATCCATTTGTTGCCATGCAACATTTGCCCTGAGGTAGGTCTAACACTCAGGATCAGAGCAAAAGTGAAGAAAAAACTGAAGAAAAAAAATCCTCTCTTATAGTTTAAGAGAATTATGTTAAGGTTACTATCTATCTGCAGGAAAATTGTACTGCCTTGTGGTAGATGCTAGGAGACATTAGCTTTTTTGAATCTATGTTATGTAGTTATGTAGATATGTTTAAAAAGGTACAGTGGTTTATAGGCATGCCAAAATCCAAAATCTGGTAGGAAAGGATAGGAATTTTTGGAAAGAAAAAAAGTAGTAGTGTTCAAAGCCTTTACATTTGCTTTATTTTTTAATGCTAGAGGTTGCCAATTGGTTTGAGTCAAATGTAAAGTTAATTTCAATAAATGCATGAAATGATTTGTAAAATAATTAAATTTAAGTTGTAAATTTGTGAGGGATTTCATGTGTAAATTAGTAATTGGCACAATTGGATGGATGAAGTGATGCCCCGCTTTTGGCACATTATAATAATATACTTGCAAAGAGCCTGATTTAGATGTCAGTTGGTTAAAACAAATGTAATTATATTTATGTTCTATGGTTTCTTGTATTACTAAATACCCTATACTTTACTTTCTCCTAATTACCATCAATATCTCATGTTTCTAACTAAAAATGTACATAGAGTACAGATTTGAATGATGTTCATAATTACTGGTAAAGTGTGCCATTTTTATTCCCTAAGTCTGTGCCTTTGAATGGTATTTCACCTCCTTTTTTTATTTTCATTACAATGAATTATAAAACAACCCCATCCAGGATGAACAGGAAACTATCAGGCCCTTTTTAAAATTCCTGCTACATTTGATATCAGGCTTGAATTGTCTGGATTGATGACCCCAGTGTAAGCGTCCTCTCCTCTGTGGAAACACATTACTACAGCTTCATTTTCCATCATCAAAGCCCCAAGCACTGCAAAGTAACATATTTACAACAAGTCATCCCACGTAAGACAGACCTCATGATCTGCGCTCGGTGATTGAAGTCCGAGGTCACTCTGTGTTTTGCTTTGCCATGCAGATCTGGTGATGGCTGTGTCAGATTACATATTGATTAAAATTTGTGAGCTTATTTGTGGCCACAGTTTTTCCTGCATCCCTACAATCGATTTATCTAAAGGCTTTATAGCATCAGTGAACCACAGGTCACTCTCGGATATAAAGTCCCTCAGAGCGTTTAAGCAATTAGCCATTGGATTGTTGATTATTAAATTTCTTTCCTCTTCTCTTTGTGCGTGTCTTGTCTCTAGACAATATTAATAGATTGATTTCCGTTAGTGTTGTGTGACCATGAGTGTGAAGGTTGAGTCCTCCCTCTATCTGTCATGCCGGTGACACTGTTGGTTTGAGGAACAATCAATAAGACACAAAACTGTCCTATCAGGATAATGAGACTCCCAGATCATCCCTCTGAATACATTGTTTTTCTTGTATGTTAAAAGTTTGAACTAAAGAAGCGATGATCTATTTTTAAATTTGTGAGTTTAAAACCATTTTGTAAGAAGGACAAATGATAGAAATCCATTAGTATAACTCAGGAAGTTATAAACAGATTTTGATGACATTTCAGGTAGCTTTGGTCAGGGTACATGGGAGAAATGATATGATTTTGGAGGGGACCCAATCCCAATGAGGATCCAGGAATTTTTTTCAGGATGTGTTAACATTGTAAGATAGGGCACTTTTCTACATTTTCACTAATAACTCAGTAAGCTCTCAACAGATTTGGATGACATTTGTATGGGATGTTGGTCATGGCACATGGAAGAAGTGATTAGATTTTGGTGACTGGAATCCTGAAGGGGATCCAGTTTTTTCAGGATTTGTTAACAGTGCAAGATAGGGCACTTTTCAACATTTTTGACAATAACTTGCTTAACAATGTTGGAAATGCCTTGGTGAAGGTTTGTGCTTTATGCACTTCTAGTATAATATTGTTAACTATTTTTCTCAATTGAAGAGTTTAGTCAGCTTATTCTGGATGTGTTGTTCTCATCTCTGTGTTCACACTGACAGCCCAACACTTACTTCAGTTTGTTTGTGTGCCACTTTAGCCTTGTCTGCACATGTGTGCCTATTATTATACATTTGGAATTTTGGGGCATTTTTGTCCAATATACTGACACAAGCAGTATATTTGTCCAATATACTGTTTATTATTATTATTAGTAGTAGTAGTATTTATTGCTGATTCTGCTAACCTGTGGGTACTGACAGGGGAATGTTGTTGTCCATATGCTGTTATGAATGTTTGTTCGTTCACTGATTTGTTTATATGGCTCAATAAGGCAGGGTAACTGTGAACAGAATTGCCCTTTGGAGATTTATAAAGTTGTCTGAATCTGAATCTGAATCTGAATCTGAACAAGCAGCATTTCAGGAGGCTGAATATGCATTTGTTTGGAGAAACACCTGCAAGGTTGAAAATTTTTAGGAGCTGAGTTTACAGTGTTCATGTTTAAAAACAGCATTTTTGCCTTGAAATGTCACACTGTGCTGTCACCTTTGTGTGACGTCACTGGATGATAGGAGTTTGGAGGCATGAGTTGATCAAGGGCAGATGTTGCCGAACTTACTTCTATGTTGCTGCCACATTTCTTTGCTTAAAAACACGTTCACATTCACTCCCACTCTGCTGATTGAGGCAGGTTTCACACTAGAGATCCAAGCACATGTGAGGTCAAAGTAAGTTTATTTTATAAGCAGAAGAATACAGGGTGGTAGTGGCTAAGTCCATGGGGAGTTGGGTTTGGAGTCCGAAAGATACTGTTGTTCGTCAACAACATTTTTTCCCTTGACGAAAACTAGACAGTAACTAATAAAAATAAGTGCACATAGACAAAAACTAAAACTAAATTAACTGACATTTTCATCAACAAATAAAAATGAGATAAAAATGTTTAACAGAAACTTAATCCAATCAGACCAAATATCGTCATGTAGGAAGTAGGGACAAGTTAGGAATATATCCAATCACAGCTACTTTCGTTGTTTTGAAAGGTTGGATGAGTTAAGAGGGACATCCAACCACAACTGCCTTAGCTGCGTGATGCCGGGATAAGTTGGGGAGCGATCCAATCAGAGCTACTGTCTTTAAGAATTGATATATTTATGTAGAGTGGGTTCACTGTTGGTTGTCAATTCTGGTATTGTAACAGAGATGCTCTGCCAGGGAGCCTAAATAAAGATGATTGCATTTCACACAAAAGCTAATTTGTTTCTGTTAACTTACACATTCAAGCTTTACTAGCATTCAATAAAGGGTTATTAGATGTTTCACTTTTTCCAAGTGTACAACATGACTTCAAAAATTCAAGGAAACATAAAAAATGCCTCACACTTTACACTTTATATTTTAGTGGACTAAATTTACAGTAGATTTTGTCAACTAAAATGTGAAATTTCATCAACTAAAACTAGACTAAAATTAAAACAATTTAGATGACTAAATTCTTTCTAAAACTAAAAGATATTTCAGGCAAAAGACTATAACTAAAACTATATTAAAAAGTGCTGTCAAAGTTATTAATGGTTGGAACAAAGATGGCGTGGTTAACTGAGATCTTTGCCTTGTTGCTTAACTCCATCTTTGACTTTGTCAGCGCTGTGTGAACGGAAAAGTGCTACAAAAGCTCAAGTCTATTTGCCATTTATCACTTTTTCCCAGTCCTGCCATCTGAAATGATATTTGCAAGAATGTTGTAACTTTGCTCCTGAATTGAAACAGGTCCACACAGCTTTGTACATGATATTGCTCAGATAGCTGTAAACAAGTCATCTCCGCTAATATACTTACATTTGTCTGGATATGTAAAAGCCTGGTGCAACCGGGTAGTATAGTGATGCGTTTGCATCATGTTCCACTGCTTTTCAGAAATCACTTGCCCTAAAAAATCAATGATAGTTACTTTAATTACTAAGTCTTTAGAAGCCTATTGTCTTTAAGTGGTATTAACAAACACTAAGCCCCACACACTCTGAGCTAATTACATTAATAGTGTCATCTGGAGGAGCCAATCTGAGCCACTCCATTAGCTCCGGCTTCTGCCACACGAGTGTCAATCCCTCACTTGTTCTGCTTTAAAACATGAAGTGGCATGAAAAAAAAAATATTTGAAGGAGATGACTCAGCAGAAGAAAGTGCACACAGCAGATTGATAGATGTCTGTGCAGAACAACACAGGCTTTGTTTCAGTCTGAGGCTGACGTGTGTGAAGGATTTTTTTTTGTTTGTTTGTTTGAATGCTGTTAATGTTTGAGTTCCCAGAACAGCCTTGTTGTTGATTTAGGAGCTTAAGAAGTCAGGTTTGAAAAGTGCCAGCTGCACAACTGTGTCACATTTTTTTTTAAATATGCAAATAAAGGCATTAAAAATATACATGGTTAAGAAATGCCAGGTTGGAGCTTTTATCTTCTATCAGATTTCAGCAGAGTCAAACTGAGAAAGGGCACAAGGGACTGTGTGTGTGTTTTGGCTCAACCTCGTTAATCCTCAGACTGTTCATCTTTTCATCACAGATATGGCATCCTCTCCCTGTTTTTGTATGTATATTTAGACATTAAAAACTGTGTGTCTGCATGTGCTGAAAGTCTAACTATGCTAATAAGGCCCCTGATTCTTCTCCCTTTCTCATATACTCTGCCAGTCTCCCCTGCTCTTCTGTTATGGCCTACTTCCTCCCTGATCATGTGACCAGCTGGCAGCGACATTGATTAAGTGGGAAAACTGCAGGTCCTACCAAGCTGCGGGGCACTACAGGTCCCAGGATGACGAGTTTCACCTCACGGCTTTTCCTCACCCCCTTGAGAATCCTCAGTGTTAGTAATTAGTGAACAATGCCTCTGGTATGTGTGTGTTTGTGTGAGAGCGTGTGTGTGTGTGAGGGTATTTTTTGTTTTCTGGCTTGTTTGCACATGTAAGATAAAAAATGGAGACAAGCTGTTTCCTGCTCTCACACTAAACCACCATTTGCTGCTTATTTGTTTGTTAAATTCAGATAACAGATCTGTGTAATCATGTTATATCCCTGATCACAGAGTACATCTGTGCTTTCCAGTTATGCTCTTTTGTAGACAATCCCAACAGCGCTATAAGACACTGAGGAAATCTTTGGAAAAACTCATACAATTTAGGAAGATGGCACTGTGAAAACTAAATGTTGGCATAATGTGTTTGTCTTATTCGTAAACAATAATCACATTCAATGAATTGAACCCTTTAATGCCTGAAAACACAAATTATAGCCAAAAAAAAAATCATTTTTTTGGAGCTGAAATGTTTATTTCACTTTCTACTAAATAATAAAAAATAAAAATTTCCATAAAATTAACATATATATTTTTTTTGTATCACATTTGATACATTTGGTGTTTTTGGCAACTGATAATCCATTTGAGGACATTTTTTTTATCGTTTATCTGATAGTATTCAGATGTTTTTTAGTAATTTGTTGATCATATTGATTAGATAGAGGTATCATAAAAGTATGTATGAAATATGATGTAACAGGCGTTTAAAGGGTTAAGTAAATAAACGGGAATAAACCTGGAATTTTCAAAATTGAGGATTGGACCTTAACAAAGATTCTACATATTGTCGGGGAAAATATAATTAAGCATAACCTTTACTAAAACAACCAAATTTTCTGCAAGTACACTTGATAATATCCATTTGATTTAATCTTTTTTTAATTGTATGATTTTGCATGGATGTCTGCCTATGACAAAAATGTTTTTATTTATGTTTGGATATGACACATTTCATTAAATTACCTCTAATTTCCTGTTAATTCCCATAAATTTCCATGATTCCCATGGAAAGTATCCAATCTGGATTATTTTCAAAATTTCCCAGCTTAAATTCTCATGGAAAGTTTCTTGAAAGTTTCAGGAAATTTACAGCAGATTTTTCACCCTATTCAAAGCAAAAGCCTTCTCTTAATGAATTCAGAATAAACATCTTATTACAGCAAAAATGACTATTATTGCTTGTAAGCCAAATGTCTGTCAGTACAACAAGTTTTCACCACAACTCTGCCTTGCAATTGTCAGGCACCACCCTCCTATCTCCGGAACTGCTACTTTTCAGGAAATTAAAAAAATGCTCTACTACCGAATGAATTAATATTGTATTGTCCTGATTATGATGTGTTTTTGTTTTTTAATCTGAAAAGAAGTTTATCAACATGGAAGGTGACCAACAGCCAAGGCGGCTTTATTTATAGAGCACCATTTATACACACAGCAGTTCATAAAGCTTTGCAGAGTTGAGACATTATGACATAAAGAGCAGAAAAGACACAAAATTAGCAGTAAAACATTAAACGTTGGAGAATTTCAAGGTTAAAATGAGAAATGAAGGATAACAATTAAATAAATTTAATTAAAGGAACAGAGGGGATAAAACGAGAAGAAAATTTAGAAAAAGCTGAACTTTGAGAAAGCTGTGGGCTCCCCAGTGGTTTGTTCAACAGGTGTGCAGCATAGAAACTAAAAGCCACTTCATTCTGTTTAGTCCTGACCATGGCAACGGTGAGTATAAGCTTGAGGGGTCTAAAGTACTTTATAGACCAGGAGAGGAATTTTAAAACTATCCTCTGACCCACAGGGAGCCAGTGTAGTGATCTAAGGGCTGCTGTGATGAGGTTTACCTTCTTGGTGTTGATGAGGACTTGAACAGCAGAGTCCTGGATGAGCTAATACTTAGACCTGTATAAAAGCTGTTACAATAATCAAAACACTGTTGTTTTGGTAATGCAGCTCAAGGGCATGGCGTTTATTGGCACCCAGATGTCAGGTCCCATTGTGGTTAGGGTGAGTCCCATCATGACATTCCTGAAAATTACTGAAATTGTCTATGAAGGGAATCGTGTTGGTGAGGCAGGCTGAAGCATGCCAGGTGTTTATACCCAAAAGTCTGCTGAAAGATTCAATTCCTTGGAATGGGTCCTGAGATAATTTTTGTGGGAAAAAGACTGTCACCACTTTTTTCAGCAGGATTCGTAGGAACTGGTGATGGTGACAGTCCTCATAGTACTGGGGTGTGTAGACAAGTTAACTGGCAGCTCTCTGACAGACGTGTTGTTCACACAAAGATTTTCTGTCCTGGCTATTTTGACAGATTGGTGATGGCATCTCCAATTTAAAATGATGTCTACACATCAGCACTGTTTCATGAAAAAAAAATGAAAATCATAAGACATGGAGATAGGAGGTTTGTGCCCCACTGCGATGCTATGTATGTGGAGAAAGTCAACAGAGTCCCTACATCATATTTTGTCTACAATATGTATGGCAAACCTTGAAAGAATTATTCTTATTATTAATTTTACTTTTGTTCAATATGATTTTAAGCAGTTTGTTTCTAGTTTTTTCTCCCTTGTGTTCAGCATTTTAATTAAGGCAGAGAAATTAATTTGGTAACAAAGATGAAATATAACAATCAAAATGTCCAGAAAACCAAAATACAAAATTCAAAAACTGGCAAAAAGCACCTTTCAAAAACTTAACAACTTTCTATTGTGCTCCACACTGTCGTGTGTCACTGTGTGACGAGTGGTCACTTGAAAAAATGCAGGCTACACGAGGAATATGGTGCATATTCCTCTTGAGAGCACAAACCTCTGCTAAGGCATTTATTTTCAGAGTTCTTTGCAAAATGTAGAAAAACGACCCTATCTCTTCATGTTTACTAATCATTTCATAAATTCTATGATCCAGATCCTTATTCATATCACCACAACATTGAATAACTACTTCTTTATGCCATGACCGACATTCCCAGAAAATATAATCAAAGTTTGTTGATAGCTTTTGAAGTTATTTTGCACACAAATAGACAAATGATGGCAAATACATAGACGTCTTTGCAAAGGTAAATATTATAAAGTATTGTATAAAGTTCAAATTTAAAGCTTGGTGTACTGATTGTGTGTGTGACATGTTTTTAATGATGTAATGGCTATACATTCAAAGGTAGTGTTTGCAATGACTGTCAATAGGTCCAAAAAGTGGACACAAAAGGACCTTTTTTTGTCTGACAGACTATCATTGATATAACATATATCGTTCAAATGCAGAAAATTAAGTGAAAATACACAACTGTGTGAAAAAAATGACATCATTTAAATGAGAGAAATATCACCAATTTAAGTTTTGGAGTGTCTAATGTCATGAGGTAAACTCAAAAAAATTATCTGTCTTCATCGAAAAAAACATACAAAAAACCTTTTACATAGTTTCAGTCATTTGGACCTTTTTTTTTATCTCAAAATGAAATGTTATCTTGACTCCTCATGTGAATTAGACTTGTTTTTTTTAGAATATAATGTTTAGAAGAGGTCAGATAAATACTCTTAACAAGGTTTGGGTTAGTGACCTCTAATTCTGATAACGATTCCTGTTGGTCTATTTCTGTGGTACATATGAAACATGGTTTCTCATACCCTCTTTTACATTTAAGCGACACAAATTCAGACTGTATTAGTTTTCCTTTCTTTAATTTCTATCTATACCTTAAACTTGGCCAAGACGAAAACTTTCTTTTTCATTGTTTAGTTACTGTGTGCAGTGCATGTATGTGCCCTCTGCTTACTTCTATTTCTTCTCATTTTCACGTAGTGACTTTCAAAGGTCAGCATCATAAGATTAATAGAAGGACTCTCCACCTACAGTGCAGCAGGAGGTGGACAGAAATTTCAGGAGTGAAGGAAACTGGCTGCAGACCAGCTCTCATCCTGCTCAGCAGCTCTCGGTTACTCCCTGGAGGCAGACCCGCCATTAAACCCCCCAGATGTTTCTTTCTCTACTGGTTCCAAAGACAGGCAGGGTAAGATGAAGGATCTAGAGGAGAAAAGAAAGTGAGATGAAGCATGTGGCAGTTAGGATTTTTTTCTTCAGGATAAATGAAAGACAGAGGTGTCACCTTGTACTGGATTGTCCTGCTTTCCAGTAGAAAAAGAATATTTTATTTCTACACCAGGAGGCAACCCTCAGGGCTGAGGAATGAAGCCAGTGCAGTGCCAAAAAAGCAGTGGTGGGAAAAGTGAATCAAAAAGTAACTCAGTATGGACTCAATGTAAGGGAGGGGTGTCCAAACTGTTTGAGTGTTAGTATAAAATGAATGGGAGGTGGCCTGTCAGCTATGGATCTGCCTCTGTCATAGGAGAACAATGCTTTGTGCAGCAGAGAGTGGGGACCCTGCCAGCCCGTCTCCACATTCAGATGCAAAATAAGAGCAAACTGCACTTAGCTTCCAAACTTAATGGATGCTTTGAAATGATTAGTGCGATCTGCCTTGCAAGTTGGACCTTGAAACTGAGCAAATAGCGGGGTAAATGTGCACAGTTTAGGATCATATAACATGATTCTTTATGTACTCTTTTTTTAAGGTTTCACTTTTTATGTTGGTATTTGTATAATGCTTTAATTTACAATTCATGCTGCTTTTATGCTGTAATACAGTTTTTTATCGAACGATTACGAGTCATCACCTTGATTATTAATATGATTATCATAGATCAAGCTAAATATCCTGTTCTGGTCCATAATTCACTTTATTTCTAGAAACAGATGGGCAGCTGTAGCTAAACGGTGGGCTGTTGTTTGGGCATTTTAGGTTCACATCGTTAATCATCATTGAAAAACGTCGTAGTTTTTGAAAGCATCTCAGTGTTTTGGCACCCCTTAAGGACTCCTGACCCATTCCTCTTGGGAACCACGGGTTTGTTTGAACTGTTGCAGCGAAAATTGAAAACAATACATTTTTGATGAAAAGCAACCATGGGCACAAGCGTTCAAGTTTTCACCACAACATCACTTGATAGCTTTCACATGATGTCCCACGTTTCTGGAACACCCCCTTCCCAGCAGAGAAGAAATACTTCCCCATCTGAAGGCTATGGAGAAGGTGACAGTAATAGCTGTTTTCACCAGGTTAGTTAACTCTTTTTGATTGTCAGACAGTTATTTTTCAATTAAATGATCTAACCAATGAGGAGACAAGCCTAAAGTATACTTCAGCTGAACTCCATTCTTGAGAGGAAACCCTGAGGGGAGTAAAAAGTGGATTGATGCTGTCAGGTGCTACAATGTGCCTGTAAGTTACAAAGACAGTTACACCAACTTCTCCTAATCCTGACATAAACTTTTGTTGTGCCTTAATCAGAATCTTTCCCCCATCAACAACACTGGAAGCAAGCCACTTTTAAGCGATCCCCTCATAGTTTTGTACCAAAACAGGGATTTTCTGTCATTGTAACTATCAAAATGAACCAAGCCAAAAGGGGAATGTCCACTTGTGTCAAACAACTCTCTCAAATGATCTCATCATGAAAAACACCTTGAAGTTGTAAGAAATAGCTTTTAAAAAAATTTTTTTTTCAAAGCCCAATACATAGCATTAACTGTAGCGTGAATGTTGTTGACAACATAGTGCAGAGCAGGGCTAAACTGACCAATAACCACACAGTGGACTGGTCAGCCAATCAGAGGAGACTAGGCCCATGTAGGGAAGGCAGTCTTAAAGGGGCAGGAGCACTAGCAAGAGCGTCTGAGAGAGAGAGAATACAGCTGGATCAGGGGTACTTAAAAACTTGAAGGTTTCCTGAACATTATGTGGTTACTAACATACTCTTGCAGTCATCAAATTGAAAGGTATGAACCAGAGTTTCAGACAAAATATGGGCTCTTTAACCTTCCTGCTCAGTTAGGGTCGGTACCAACACGTTTTAGGTTTTAAATGCATAAAAGAGCCACTTAATATGTGTTTATTGCATCAAGGTTTTTTGACTTTTGTCTGGAACCTCGATTTAAACAAAAAAATAAAATAAAAAATAAAAACAATAAATCATAAGTGCTCTGTTGAAATCGTGTCATCTGTGTTCTTAGAGTCGGTTTTGACCCAGTTATAAAAATAAGATTATAAAACAATAATTAGAACCAAAACTGAAATCATGGTGCATCTGTGAAAATAAACAGATAAATACTCATACATTTTCACAAATATTCATGCTCATAAAGTTCTCTTGCTAAAAAATACGGTTTTGCCTTTTTCTTTAAGTAAATATATATGGGTTGAAATTGACCCATCACACCATAGATGTTACTATAGTTAATAATATTAGAATGTTTAGACATATACCTCTACAATATGTGTTCTAACACCCCCTAGTAATAGTAAGGTAACAATACAACCTCTTATTTATTTATATGATTCTCTTGAGGTTAATTTTACATTTTTTATTGAAATCAAGGGGTATACAGACAAAGAAAGGCCCAAAGGCCCAAACCAAAAGATATTAAAACCAACATTTTCATCAAGCCTGACAAGGTAACCAAGAGATAAGGAAAACAATGCATGATAGAAAATTGTTTTTAGTGTAATTTACAGCTAATTTAAGGCACGGGTCCAAACCGACCCTAGCATGAAGTGTGTATAGAGAAAGCTAACACAGTACAAGGGTTAATCTAGCCTTGACCTCCCCTCTCTTTGGGCCCTCCTACGAATAATGGGCCCCACTCTGGGAATCACTGATGTTCAGAAGATGTTTTTTGTTATAATGATGACTTTGATTTTAATCCCCTGTGACAAATTATACAGAGAAATACCGTAAACAAACAAAACCACAATCCTTGGGGAAACTCTGGACAGTCTGTCTCTCTCAATCTTCAGCATCATCTGATAAAAAGCCTTTGACCTTAGCTTCACCAGCAAACCACAGCACAGACGTTTCACTGGGCAGCTACTTGCATTAATGATCTGACTAATCTCAGCTGGGAATCTCTAGAAAAGAACAAAGGAAAAGAAACGCTCCTTTGTCTCTCTGCTGCTAAATAAAATAATTTCAGCTCACAAGAGGAGTGCAGTCTCAGGGAAGAGATTTAAAGTGAGAGGTGTTCAGGTGCTTTTATTTCGTTATGCCGCAAACAGCCGTCGTGTTATTGGGAAGCTCCTCTCCATATTAAGTACGTCCTTGATCCTTGTGTCCTCCCTCTGATGTGCTCCTGAATCCCATTAAAACTACTCTCAAACATGCACTCTCAGAAACACACAGAGCCCCGCACATGCACCATAAGAAAACAACACTCAGACACATTTATCCGACCTCATTTTCCAAAGTCCAAACACCTCATTCGCTCAAATTTAATTGTTATCCACGCTCTTATCATTTCCCAATTCCTACCCCCCATATCTCTGGCTCACGCTCTCCCTTTCATGACCAAACTAATAAGAGCATAAAGACAGAGGAAATGAAAAAAATCAGTTTAGACACAGCCCTCATTATTTCCATTCATAACCCTAGCCACATTGTAATAACATGAAAAACCTTGCCATCTCTTTTTTCTCATATGCTCTACAAGTCTGAAATATGCACTTGATGTCTTTCTTCTTCCTATTCACCCCATCATCCTTTCATGTTCTCCACATGTTTGCCCTCACATAAAAGAGCCACTACATACTAAAGAGAGGTAACAATCAACAAAAGGGGACGAAGCTGCTGTGTAACACAAACTAGCCTTTAATTGTTCTCTGGGCATCTTTCTCCCCCGCTTTTCTTTGATTGTCTTGTTACAGAATCAATATTGAGACTCACAGGACTGCATGCGGACATGCAGATGCACACAATCACAGTCACAAACAAGGGCACCCACACAGTCACACCCCACAGATATCCGTAGGCAATCGATTGGGAGATTCAATCTTCCCCTGCTTATGTTTTATAACTGCGCTTGAGAGATTCTCTGTGTTTTATTTGACTTTTAGATGGACAGAGTGTTAAAAATATATCATTTTGAGCAGCAGGTAATTCTTCATTCTTACCCATAACAGAGAGACTTAAGCTGTAGTGTTGGTGTCGCCGTTGTTGATGTATGTGTGGAGCATCTAAGTGGATTGACTTCTTGACAAAGACAAATCTTTTCTCTGCTGCCCCTTAGATTGGTTGGTTTTTCCTTGTCCATGCTACAAAGCATGTGAAGGACTTTTACAGAGCTGCAAAACATCAGATCAATAGACACCCCGACCCAGGCGTGTCCAAACTTTATTCATCGAGGGCTGTATGCACTTTGCTGTATGTCACCTTTATTTCATTTAAAGGGATAGTTTGGATATTTTGAAGTGTGGTTGTGTGAGGTACAGTGCCTAATCAAACAGTGTGGTAGTTGAAAATAAAGTGGACGTGAATAAACTGTTTGTAGTGTGTGATGACCCCACACAGTTTTTGTGACTTGTTTTCTCCCACAATTTTTTTAATTAGAAGCAATGTATAGCATTAGGATCTGTCCCAGGATTTTTGAACAGAGAGAGAATTGAGCTGTGACAATAGATTAATTACTCTTTTCACGATTATTGTTGATTATCCTTCTATAAAAACTATCACTACAATCATACAGACATGAGGACCCTTCTGAAAACGAGATGTTGCCTCTCAAGGGGCTAATAAATTTATATTCAGCAGAGACAAATATGACGAAGGCAGGTCTATGATTGGCCCATGGATCTGTCACAAGCTTTAGTTCTTACTTTAGTCCACTTGTCTGCGTCCACCTCCCTTCCTTCACCCACACACCCAACACAGCTTTAGGTGGATGGCTGTTCATCATGAGACCTGGATCCACATTCAAGATTTCCTACTGCTAAACAGAGGTTTTTTCTTGCCACCATGATGGAGGGATTCATGATTGGCTATAAGGATTGTTGGATGTATGTATTTGTATATATATATATATGTGTATGTGTATTTGTATGTATATATGAATATATGTTTATCCATAAAATGAAGAGCTTGTCTCCAGCCTGCTCGCTTTTAAAGTGTCTTGAGATAACACTTGTTACGAATTGGCATTATACAAAATAAAGATTGACTGATTAAATAAAGATTGATTGCCTTAGGCCCATGTTCATGCCATGCACCTCACATGATACCACCTCAAAAACCCACAAACCCGAATTTCAGGGGGTCCTGGTTGCCTCTCGCCATCAATGAATTTGCTCCTTGACAGGATACCTAATGAAGATACCTCATGCAGTAGAGAGAGGATGATGGGTCATCTCCACATTCAGAACCAAAACAAGAACAAACTGTACAAATCTGCCAAACTTTGTGAGGATGTTGGTGCTTCAAGATAAATTAACATGCTCAGCACAACATCCTTTGTAAATCTTGATATCAAGCAGATGGAAATGAAGATTAGTACAATTTTTGCAATTTTTCTTTATTATTATTCATCAGTCAAGCAAATGCATTACAAGGGCCATTTTAATTGTACCTTAAGAATTTTGTTGTGTACCAATCAAGGTTTGACCGCCGTTGGCCATGGGGCCAAAGTTTGGACACCCCTGCCTGGCCCCTGATCAGGCATCTTGTATCAAGTAGAGGTTGGCCTTTGAGGCCAGTCCCACCCAAGCCCCATCCTGTGACAGTGTCATTCAACAACTGCATCAGTAAGATGGCAAGTGTGCAGCAAAGAGCTTGGACCACTAAAAAAAAGGTTTTAAAGAAACAGTGGACTTAATATACTCTCAAGATTAAATGACAGCAGAGTCAAAGCAAGCAGGAATTGCATCTAAAATTCAGTTATTTGTAAATATTAATAACAACACACTGGGGCAAGTCAAATATACTCAAACAAGTATTGGTACAGCCAACGCAGCAGCCAAATAGAAAACATTAAGTGAGCAAAAACAAACAAAGAAGCACAAGATAGATTGGGTGTCATACCGTTAGGGTGAGACAGGAACATGATTATTCTGAACTCTGGTTTAAGAACTGGAGAAGACAGGATTATTGTTGAGAGTACTTTAGAGATAATGTACTCCTGTGTCACCCTCAGGGAGAACGGCAATCACTTACCCCTGTTTGGTTGTGAGTTTCTGCTTCAAGAGTAGAGACTTATCAAGGCTCAAATAGGAGCTCTTGCTCATCAGTGAGGGCAAAATAGATTATGAGATTGAGATTGGTTGGTGCAGCCTGAGCAGAAATGTTGGCATGAAACCAAACATACATTGTGAAGGATGAGTACCCTGGAAATTAGATTGATCCCCAACCGCAACCAGTGGTCTTTATTGACCAATGAGTAAGTTCGATAGCATGAGATGAGAGGTACAAGCAGTAAAAATGAGTTTTCCCCAAAGGGTAAAAGAGCTCAGGCCTAGAGCAAGAGTGATAAGCTCTTGCATCTCGGAGTAGAACGTCTCCTTCACATCAAAAGGAGCCAGCTGAGGTGATTCTCACATCTGAGGTGTGCCTCCTGAGTGCCTCTCTTTGTAGGTTTCCGGGGCAAATAAAACTGTGATGATACTCCAGGATAGACCAAGAGCTTGTCTTGAGATTCTGTGAGGAGAGACTTTATCTTCTGTTTAGGGGAAAGACATTTGGTCTTTTCTGCACCCACTTAGATCATGCCTTAAATGATGACGAGAGAATACGCGGCAGGAGATAAACAATGACACTTATACACTGTTTAGCCTCTTTGTGCTTACGAGTTTGTTCTCTTAATGGCCCTTTCTTTCTAACCATTTACCACCAAGATGTTAAAATCTGTTTTTCTGTGTGGGTTCATTGCATGTCAAAGCAGCTTTTGTGTTACAGGAATCTGTTTATGTTTACTTGCAGAGGGGATTATGTGTGTATGTTTGTTTGAGACTTACAAGCTGTTGACTCACAGTAATGAGCAAACCAGCCATCCACACATACATGCACGAAGATTTAAAGAGGTGTTTGTTCTTGCTTGATTAAGTTATGATAAAATGAAACATCTATTGTACTCCAGCACTCTGCTCACTTATCACTACACCTGAGGTTAAACAATGTCTTTTTTGCTGATAGAGGTTTTTAAAGGTTCTTCATGAGACCCTTTTGACAGACAACTAGCAAGTTTATTACAGTATGGGACATCAATAATGGCCACAGATAGGGACTTTTGCCAACTTTTCTAGTTAAAGTAAAATCATCTTTACCACCCTAAGTGAGTAAGTTTATGAATGAATGGTTTTACACCTGCTTTATGTAGGTAATATCCAGGGGTGGACTGTAACAAAGTAGATTTACTTAAGTACTGTACTTAAGTGCATTTTTTGAGTATCTTTACTTTACTTGAGTATTATTTTTTTTTGGAAACTTATGACTTTTACTCCAGTACATTTGAAAGACAAATATTTTACTTTTAATTCCACTACATTTCTATGAGCGGCCTTGTTACTTGTTACTTTAATAATAGCTTGAAGTCAGTGGATGAAATTTCTTTTCTCATCTGTGATTTGTTCAAGTGGTGATGCCTTACCTGTACCTCACACATGCGCTACTTAGATCGGGCAGGTAAAACCATAGACATGTACAGAAAGGCTAGATGTCTCACGCACACTATTGGCCAATGGCGACCAACGTCTTCACATGGTGGCCATCTTGGTACAGGGTGCTCACACACTCATAACTTTGACGTCTGTTGTGCAGGTACTGAAAAATAAGCGTCACTTGCTCAATTGTCAACTGATTTTCAAACGGTCGACTTTGTCAGAAACATCAGATGTGTAGTTTTAATACTGCATAATTAAGATCATATAATTGTATATGAAAATAACATAAAGTAGATATGTAATTCAATAGCTACACAGGCACTATCTAGATTTTGATATTGTCCTGTGTATATATTTTCACAGATATACACACACCTCGATTTTTTTACATTTTATTACAATTTTATTACTACAGAGCAGAGCAGAAATGCGCCCTGTTCCAAGATGGCCGCCGGTGAGGACACCAGTGGCTCCGCCTCGAGCCATCTAGTCTTTCTGTATGTCTATGGGTAAAACACTGAGCTAACGTTGCTCAGATAATGGTTCGTCTTGGCGGTAATGATGGCCATGGCAGATAATGACGACGATTCCACAACAGAGCACCCATGGCCATTTCTTAAGTCCAATTTAATCGTGTTTCAATAGGCATTTCTTTAGGCTTTGTAGCATTTTACAAACTTTTATTCTACAGGTTCTATAAGCAGGTCAATGCATTCAGTAGATTGTTTTAGTCATTAGGTTCTGTAAATTCACTGTAGCAACAATACAATAATGCATTGACATAAAAATGAAACTGCACTTTAATACTTAAGTATTTTCAAAAGCAGGTACTCCAGTACTTTAACTTAAGTAAAATTTTGACTGAACAACTTTCACTAGTATTGGAGTAATACTTGACCAGGAGTATCTACACTTTCACTCAAGTAATGGAGTTGAATACTTTGTCCACCACTGGTAATATCTGCTTTATATCAAACCTTAAATCAGGAGGGTCCAAACTTTTTTCACTGAGGGCCACATACAAAAAATGTAAAGACAAGCTGTGGCTGAGTCGGCTGCACACCTTCCATGTATGGAGGCTAAGAGAACATAAATAGTATCAAAAACTAAACAACAGTTTAGTTTAGTTTTCAAGCTACGAATAGAAAAACATCATATGTAACAAGGTTTAGAAAACAGATGTTGTGTCGCTGGATTATGAGTGTATTAATGTGTCAAATTCTATTTACTTCACACCGACTCTGAGTTAGTGTGTGCATCAATCAGTTTAGTGTGATACGCTGATAAATCCGTCAAAAAATAAACAAAAAGCACACAATTACATTGCCAATTATTCTGTCTTTAAAGTAAGCTCAGTATTTTTAAAACAAACATACCTTATATATCGATGGCTTAAAGAGCTTTAATTTCAACATAAATTGCATGTTGGTGCAATATAGGGAGGTATTATTGGATATCTCTCTCACTCACGCACAGATGGATAATATATCCGGAATATTAAAAAAAGAAAAATTATTTTAAAAATATACTCAGGGAACGGTCGATATATGAGCCCATATATCGTACATATGGTCAAGACACTGATATGTATTTAAATGCATCTACATCATGACAAAGGTGAGCAAAAACATATCTAAAGCTCAAGAGAAGAAAAAGGACATTTATTATTCAAGCTGAAATACAAGATGTGCTGTTGTTACAATTACGTTTTCAAAGAAGAAATATGTATGGTACAAGTGTACACAGAATGATACACCACTAACTCCTTAAGTTCCTGGCTGTTCATTTTTACTTGAAGTGAATGTGTAATCTCGCACACAGGGTGCTTTACTTTCCCTCTTTATTCTTTCTAACTTGTTCTTTCAGTATTCATTGTATTTTTTCCTCGGTGTTGAGGATTTATGCACATTGCAACTCCTCTCTGGGCCAAAAGAAAACCCCCAGACCATCAATCCTGCATCCTGAACGCTGAAATGTGAACCCATGTTGTGACGAGGCTGACCTCCTTTTCCGTGTCTCTGGGGATCATGCCAGCAGGAGGTGAGAAAGAGGATGGGGGAGGAATCGAGGGAGGGAGACATCAGTGATGGGAAAATGTAACTGTCGATGAGGAACTGAGAAAATTGGGTTGGTGGAGGGAGAGGTGGGGAAAGGGAGTTAAGTGAAATTGAAGGTAGGAGCACTGGCACAAGATGAGGAACCTTACGGGGTTGTGAGAGAGAAAAGGCTGGGGGGTAGAAAGAGGGGAAGTGGGGAAAAGGTCGACAGATTGGGGCGAGTGGAGCAGGTTACAGGCAAAGAGGGGGCTGGTGGGAGTGAGGGTTTTTGGCTAGATCTCCATCACTCTTTCTGATTTCAGCCTCCTTGTGCCCCTAGCAGGAGGTGATTTACTGCCCACCAGTGAATGAAGATCCCCTCCACGCTCGTCTGCCTCCGTCTCAGGTTTAGTGCTCCCTCCCAGAGGAGGTATTAAAACCTGAGGAAACACGGCTCTTCTATTCACCTGCTGTGACTTTATGGGACATTTCTCTGCTCAGGCAATAGAGCATTACTCAAGAAAAAAGTGAATGGTAGTAAAGTAAAAAAAAAAGAAAACACATGTCATTGTTAAAATTCTGTACAACTTTACATTTTCATGCAAACTGGTGCACTCAATATGACAAAAATTTGGCAGTGTGTTTTCAAGATACAGTTAGAGTCTCTGCACAATCAAAGCAAACCTGTTGCTCCATTGTGTACTGTGCAAATTAACATAAAACCTTTTCACATCCTTCACCTCTAAGGCAGCGGTGTCAAAACTTTTCAACCAGTTTTTGGTTATTGAGTATGATTACAGTTAAAAACAGCCAACATTCATGCTTTCCGTTAACGGCTAAACAAAGCAAAGAGCAAATCAGTGTTCAGGATTCTGGGTCAAGGTGGTGAACCAGATTTCAGAGAGCCCTGATCAGCCCTGGTTAGCATGGATCGGCCTCAGTTTGTTGATGCCTGTTATTTTAAAGACACAATAGCACCTTAAAATTCAGATGCATTTTATCTTGAAGAAAAAACATTCTAATAAAGTTGTTTCCTAGCCCAACAAGTTTTGTCCTTGATATCTTCAAGACTCTATCATTCTCCAAGCACCTTGTAGGTCGATGAAGCTGAGCCAGAATGTGTGACTTTGAAGGGAAAAAAAAGCTTAGATCTTACATACATGTGTTCATCATGGGCCTCATTTCAGACATTAATCTGAAAATCCTGCATTGGGACAAATGAGCTACAGTATCAGACCTAAAGAGTCAAATTTTGCCTCCATTTGGGATTTAATTATCCCATACCAATGACTGCTGGAGTATATTTATGACTTCTAATTCTATAACAATAATAAATGTAATAATAATAATAATAATAATACATTTCACAAAGTGAGTACCCCTGATCCACCTTTACTCTCTCTCTGAGATGCTCTGTTAGAGCTCCTGTCACTTTGTGGGCTGTTTTGGTTAGTTTTAAAATCTACTCTGTGGTAACTGGTAAGTTCAGAGCAGTTCAGCTCAATGTTTCCAACGGCCCTGCCTTCTGTGACTGGTCTGTGCTTTATACTTGGCTCACCACTCAAGCCATCAGGTTTGAACTGCTGACGATACATTTGCACAATGTTACAGTGGTAGGTCTATTCAGAGGTGCTAAAGCAGGGGTGTCCAAACTTTTTTTAGTCGAGGGCTGCATACAGAAAAGTACAAGGACAACCGGGCCACATTATACTTCAACCTGAGTGTATAAAAGTTAAGGAACTTGGGACGGCCAGTTAAATTTCAGTGGACCGTGGCCCTTGAGACTAATAGATCGGTCCCTGATAAGGACAAGAAAGATGCCATGTGCAGTAGAAGAGCTCCTTTGACAGTTCTTCTTAACATCGAGACAATAATAAAGCAAACTCCACAGAACTGCCAGTTTTTTCTTACATGTGTTGGTGCTTAAAGATGGTCAAAAATAAACATTACCTTATGCTTTAAACCTTGATATGCAGCAGACAGTAAAAAAATAAGTATGGATTGAGTGATTTGCTGCCATGATCCATTACTATTCGTCCTTCAAACAAGCAAAACCTTCATCATCTAATGTGGGCCAACTTTTGGAATTTGCTGTGGGCCAACTTAAAGTGGTCCAAGGGCCACATTTGGCCCCGGGGCTTAGTTTGGACACCCCTGTGCTAAGGGGTGTCATTTATTTCAGGTAGGTATTGAGTGGTGCAGCAATGAGTCAAAAAACGTGGAACTGAGTCAGAATTTCGCACTTCCTGGTTCCCAATGACAAAAGTATATGGGATTTAAAAATAGCTAATTTGGATTAGTATCTGAAATAAGGTTTATGATGAACAAAAGATGTATACAAGATTTTCATGTTTCATTTAACAAAATAAAATGCATGTTGAATTTCAAATCATTACTGTGTGTTTATAAGGACAGTTGCTGATGAACTGCTAGCAAGGACTACAAAAATGTCCAAGGATCCGAATGCAATACTGTCATGTTGTTTTATAATAAACAATAATACATAAACTATTGCCACAGCCATGTTGACTAATTTGATCAGGTCATTTCAATAAGTGAAACCTCCCATTAGAGAGGTCACAAAATGAAGTTACCGTATATGCTGGTGATACTGTTGCTGCTCCTAAGTCGAACCGCCATGTTGTAGTTCCATAGCAGCTCAATTGTAGATTTCTACTTTCTCTTAAGTTTACACCGAAAAATTGTAAAAGGTTGGTTCATTTGTGAAGGTTATCATGATGAACAAAAATGTAAGTTTCATGCATTTTTATTGCTACAGAGCTTATTATCAACATAGTGAAAAATCTCATTGGCTTTTAGTTGAGACAAAAAGCATTTGAAGAAACACAGTGTACCCATGACACAGCCTTTATTAAATTCCAGCCAATCCAGCATAAATCTGGGGATTCCTCTCAAACCAGAAATTGCATTTTTTTGTTCATTAGAGTGCTCTATTAGTTTAGCTTGACATCAAACTTAGTATGAATAGTATGACAGCAGTGTGTGGTTTCACACACAACCTTTTTCCTGCATCCTAATACAAACTTCCCACTGTTAGGGACATGACTGAATAAGCCACGAAGGAAGAGTTTAAGGCCAGGCTGTGCAGATATTTTCAAATAATTTCCAGGGCTGCATGTGTGAAAACAGCTTTTGACTTAGAAAGGTACGTGTTGCCATTGCAATCCCCATGGCAGCAGAGTTGAGTATTCATGCCACTTGCGCCTTACGTGACACAACATACTTTTTCATCATGTTAGTTTCCTTTCAGAGAGGATTTTCAAAATGAGATGTACCAATTTGGGCTTTTACTCACAAACACACACACCTACAGCCCTCCTGGCTCCTCATCAAGTCTTTGTTTACCTCTCCCTGCTTGTCCCCTCTCTTTACTTCTCCATCACTCACTCTTTCTCCTTAACTTCACCTTCCCCTTTTCACTCCTCTCCCTCGCCTCTTCCTCTCAATAACCTCTCTTTCACCTTAAATCTACATAAACTTTCCTCCTCCCCCCACCTCTTCCTCTCCCCCTCTATCCTTGCACAACCCCCTTCACCCTCTCGTACCCAGTTTCCTCAGTGATGTTTCATTTACTTCAATCTAATTTGATGTTATTTCATTTAGAGAGCCGTGACTTGTGATGGCTCAGCAGGGATTCAGGAACAGGGCCACACTGGGGTGTTTGTGTAAGCAGGTGTGGTCTGCAGTTTGCACATATGCCCAGATGTGCCCTACGGCAGAGCAGCGATGTTTCATTTTTGCGGCCAGTGCATTTTATCTTGGGGAAAACAAACCAGTTTACAATCATGCCAAGATGGTTATCACTTATTTACACGGCCGAGGAAGAGTTTGAAGTTGGTAAAAAATGAGCCAAATGAGAGGGCGATGAGGGGGTAATGTTCATAAAGCTGGAGAGAAATTAGGGCCGGCTGCAGAGGGAGACAAAAATGAGAGGAAGGAGAGAAAGAAGAGGAGGAATAACCTTGGGGAGGCCAGATAAACAGACGTATTGTGATTTATATGACTTCATGCATTATTGACAAGGGAATTATTAACTGCAGAAGCTGTCTTCACTTGCAATAATCTCCAGACTGTTTTGACATGCTGCTATAGACACCGGCTATGAGTGAAAGTATATTGCCCATTTAAATTCAGCCCAAAGGACTTACCCAGGGCTTCAGAGGACAGATCAGGAAGTCTGAGATAAAGTAAAATCTTGTCCGTGCAGTATTATCTCTGATATGTATCTGCTAGAATAGGATGCCTCAGGGCACAGAGCAGCTTTAGACTTTTTTTTGTTGAACCTGCAGTTCTAGTTGAATGGGAGTATACCTGCAGTACAAATAAAACAGAAACAGCTGAAGACAATTTAGTTACATACATATCTGTCCCACCTGTTTGTTATTGAAATATACTTGTTTTAACTAACTGATGCCATACAGTGTGTTGATTACTCAAAAGTAGAGTTGCAAAATTCAGGGAATTTACAAAGTTGGAAATTTGGTGAGACTAAAAGGGGATAAATATTTACTAAAATGAAGGTTGTCCCTTAACAGGGATTTTAAATATAGTTGGGGAAAATATATTTTGGCTTAATCTTGACTGAAACAGCCAGATTTAATGCAAGTACACTTCAGAATATCTGTGCTATTCCTCACATGCATAGATTGTTTCTAGAACCCTGGACTACTGAGACCACACATTTGAGCCCATGGACTAAATAAAGTGAGGCTGAAATTGATTGTTAAATACAACAATTAAAACTTGATAAAGTTCAACTTACAAATAAATCCATTGAAATATAATGTTTTATAATTGTATTATTCACATGCATATACATAAAAGGTTCAAATTTATGTTTGGATTTGATACTTCATTTAAATCACCCCCAAATACCAATTTATTCCCATAAATTCAAAAAATTACCAAAAGTTTCCAATTCATACTATTTCTAAAATTCTCCAGCTTAAATTCCAATGGAAGATTTCTGGAAAGTTTCCAGAAATTTAATAACCCTTTGCAATCCTACTTGCGTTTACTGACATTACTGTAGATGTGTAGTTTTTTTGAGAACTTGTACTTTTAAGATAATTTTGAATATCAATAGTTTTTCTTGCATTTGAGAATTTCCGATGTTAAGTATTGCCCTCAGATACACGTAACATCGTGTCTTAGTTGAACAAGAAACTGAAAAGCTAAATCAGTCAGAGCTATCCATCGACTTGTGTTGTCAAAATACCAAAAATGTACCTTTACAAATCATATTAAGTTTAAAATTCCAATAAACAGTAATGGTACTCTAAACTCTGGCAATCCTGGTTTAATATCAGTGCCTAAGTGATCAGAGACAGTATGCCCACAGGAGTTGTTAACATTTTGTAAATGACAAATTATTTACAACATTGGTTGTAAAAAAAAAAAATGCATTCACAAGTATGTTTAGTGATCAAATATTTATCATGGGAAATTGTTCTTCTTAATTATATATGTAATTATATATTAGACATTCTGAATTCATTCATACCTGTTTTCTGTGTGGACTTCAATTTTCTCTCAAAACCCAAAAAATGCTGGTTAGGTTGATTGGTGACTTTACATTGCCCTTAAAGGATAAGTTCGGTTTTTTGACACCAGGACCTTATTTTTAGGATTAAATATGCTCGTAGACTCACCCAGACAATTTTGGCGGAGCTCCGAGCCGTTTTCGACCAATTTAGATCCATCCGACGGCGTTTTTCTCTCATGCCGTAGTAGCAGACGGGGCCAGAAATCGTATTTTGGGGGGCATCAATACGTGTTTCCTCTGGTCTCAAGTCCCACTCTAAGCAGCAAAGGCACTCCTCCTCTGTTGTGTTTGCCGTGCAATGTCCACAACAACACCACCAGTTAGCCCCCATTCGTGGACGTACAGTGGTTGCTTGTTCTCTGCCCAGCTGTTCAGCTCTTTCCCTCTGCATCCTCCTTTCAAATAGCTCCTCGTCGGTATATTCTGGCTCAAAACGATACGGGCATCCATTATACTCAAAGTCGTCGTCAGACACTTCAACATCAGATAAATATTCCGCCATGTTGCCCAAAAGTAGCCGTGTAGCCGTGTAGCCTAGCAACAACAGCGACTCTACTCATGTATGACGTCACCAAAAGTTACCCGTCCTTGTAAAGCCCCGGATGACCATAACAACAAAGTTGAGCTGACATGGTGATAACACTGGCCATTCATTTATGAAATGTAGCTGAAATGAGCGATTTTCGCAGCAGATAATGTCTGATTTAGGGGCTTCGATTTCTGGCCCCGTCTGCTACTATGGCATGAGGAAAAATGCCATCGGATGGATCTAAATTGCTCGAAAACGGCTCGGAGCTCCGTCAAAATTGTCTGGGTGAGTCTACGAGCGTATTTAATCCTAAAAATAAGGTCCAGGTGTCAAAAAACCGAACTTATACTTTAAGCATGAGTACGTGTGGGAATGATTGTTTCTCTTTACATGTCAGCACTGTGATTGGTTGGTGATTAGTCCAGGGAGTAGAGAGCCTCTCTCTCAGTGACTCAATGACAGCTTGGAAAAATTGTTAAGTAAAAGTGCTGATTTAAAGGGCAACTTTGACTACCGTCAGGGCCAGATTATTGTTATTGTTAGATTTAGAGGGCCACACTGTGACAAACAACATATTTTTTTAATCAAAAATATAATCAAAAATACCTGTAAAGTAGCAAAACAAAGATCTAGCTTTTATTAAAATTCATATTCAACTTTTCAAGTTAAAAATACAAACAGTAATAATAAATTTAATAAGATAAACACAGATTTAAAAAAGTATTATTTTATCTACTTTACTTTTTTCCCAGCACGTCCAATTGATAATTAAAAAAAAACAAAACTTCCTGAATATTATCATGTTTTACTTGTATAATTCAATATCACCACATTAATTCATTATTTGATAGTCTGGTAAAAACAGTATTAGCCTACCTGCTTCATGCTGCTTGGTTAATTTTAGGTGAGGTCCACACAGGGGCATCAGGGCAGCTCAGGGGTCCTAATGATCATCAGGTGCCTTCACATACAGGTGATGAAGCTCAGCAGAGAGGAGGGCCTTTTGTTTTGGTATTTGAAGGTCAGCAAAAGTGAGAAAAAGAGTCATGTAAATGTAAAAGCATACTTAAAAGACTCGTCAAAGAAACGGACATTTAGTTTCTTAAAATAACAATTTAAATAGCGAAGTTTTGAAGGTTAATTGTCTCTGAAGTGCCACAGCATGTAGGCTACACTGCGTGGGCATGTTGAGTTTAGGTAAGCCAAGATGTAGAGGACACACATCTTCCTCTAGTTTTAGATGAAGAGTGATTGAGTTTAGTGAGTTAAAGTGCTTACAGTGTATCTTTGTGTAGCTTTGTCTTTAAATAGTCAATATATTTAGGCTAGTATGTATTGAAAAAAAAAAAAAAAACAGGCATGTCTTGCAGGACTCTAAAAGGGAAGTATTCCGTCATAATGACCATTGACGCATTGGGCTGAAAGTCATCAGGTAACATGGTCACAAATTCTACAAAAACACCAGTAAAATAATCAAACCCGACTACTGTGTTTGTATGTAGGTGTAACATTAAGATTGAAAGTTTACCAAAAATAAAAAAATGGGATTCAAGTGTGGCTATTTGGCACTGGTGGTGAGTACAAAGAAGATGCCCAGGAGTCAGCAGTTGATGCAAAAATGAAGAGTTGGATTTATTGATTAAAACACAAAAAACAAGCCAAGGCAATTAAATTCAATGTCAGGGGAAAAAAGCACAGCCTCACAACAAGCTGCCCTGTTCAGTCCTATAGACGTGACGTTCGCGAACGAGTCGAGTCTTTTGAACGGCTCTTTAAAGTGAACGATGAGCACCGAGTCGGGGTTGTTAGCATTCTTAAATGCAAATTGCCCGCACAGCATGAGCCTGAGTTGCCCATGGCATGCTGCCCTCATTTGAACAACTAATGACATCTCAGATGATTTCCTATGCACATGTGCATTGAGCAGCTTTGGGAAGGAAATACTAGTAAGCACCGCCTGACTGGACTGAAGGCAATTGCTGCTGTATTATCAGGGAGGAGGACAACCAGAGAAAGTAGTGAGCACCCAGCGCCACCCGAGTCCGACTTTCTGGGCTGGAGCTATCAGGCAGGAGAAGATAGTGATTGAAAAAAAAAAACACAAAATGAGCCAGAGTCAGAAACTTAGCAGCATTTGCATTTCTCTGGGCAAAAATGGCAAGGCAAAGCTGCAACATTGGTCAAAAATAAATCTTTTAAGTCCGAGTCAACAAATAATCCACACCATCACATGAAATCTTGGCAGCTGATGACAGTATAGTGTCAGATGTCCGATAACAATGCACTGACTCTGGCGCTATTGAGAGTGACGTCTCTCAGTCCCTTCAACCACTGAATTTTTTTCTAAAAGGAAGAAAAACTTAGTTTACTTGTGCAGTTAACTGCCAATATAGATTTCACAGTGATAATATTGTGCATCCCTGTTTTTTTGTGTGATTTAGTATCACTAGACAATGTTTCAGTTCAGACGGGCAGTGTTCTTTTTCAGTGTGGGCAAGAAACATATCACATATTCACAGAATTGTTGTTTACTTACTGATTAATAAAGTTTTGAACTCATGAACTTGTAATCCTGTTAATTTCATCCCCTAGAATTAGTGATGCTTGCAACTTTAGCATATCGCAAATTAAAACAGTGTAATCATGTTTTAATTAAACCTCATTTGGGTCTGTTAGCAGCATGTGGTTGTGTTTGTTAGTGTGAGCATGAATGCAGATGATGGGGTTTTACTGTGTGCATGTGTGTCTGTGTTGTTGTGAGCCTGCGGCATGAGGCTTTAAAGGAACCCCTGTTCCACTGCTGTGCTTTCGATTTTCCTTTTGTACTGACAGACTTGTTTGTTTTACTGTTGTTTAGCTGCTTGTCTCTTAAAGTCTGTTTACATTTACTATCTGAGGTTTTGATAAAATCTTGTTGTGCACCTTTACTGTCGCTTGTCATACAGTTGAACACAAATGACAGATTACTAAAATGTGTGTTTTAATGCAGATTGTTGACTCTGTTCACGTACAGGACATAAGTTCAGCCTGATTCAAACTCAAACTATTTGGAAACAGACAGAGGAAAAGGAAAGCTGGTGTCTGGAGGAATGATGTACTGGCAACCACCTGGCTCTGAGGAGAAAACGAACTGAAACAGCTTAAAACTACCAAGGTGTGAGATTTATTCATGGTCTGTTTGTGTGTTCAAGTGGGAGTGTGCAAGTGTCGGTGTGTGTTTCAGTGCATAAAGACTTGAGCTGATGTAGGATTGTCTGCACAGATTCTGATGTGTTAGGTAGAGCTGCTCAATTACAGAATTTGTAATCTTGATAACTCTGATTAAGTTTGAGGTCCTGTTAATCAATAGATTACTTATTGTTCTTACAACATGTGCATAAATTTCATTTGATTACATAAATCACATTGCCTTGAGAGGCTAACCTGATGCACCAGATGGACCGTTGAATATATCTCACTAGTCCAGCTGGTCAACAACCAATAGAAAGTTTTGGGAATGGGCAAAACCTTTCAAAAGCATATCTGGCAGATGATTAGACCTTCGTTCTGTCTTACAGGCCAATCAGATAATGTAGTAGACGGGCGCTTCTGCCCCAGTGTAAAGGACAGAACTTGAGCCACTTCTTAAAACAAACTCCAAAACCTTATCTGTCAAGTTTTGGATTTGAAAATAAGGGAAATTTTCCGGCACCCGCTGCGAGCCGTCCCACCACCCCAACCAAACTCTGGTATCCTTTACATTTTAGGACAGGTGTACAGGAAATCTAAAATAACCACTCATCACCCACTTACTAAGTACAATTAGGTGATCAGAATCTGACATTTGTTGACATTGAAATGCTGTGAACATTCCTACGTTATAATATGCCTAAATGGAAAAAAAAAATAAGTTATATGAAACACATTTATTTATTTAACATATTTTCAGTTCATATACAAGTCAGCACATTACATATTTACTGTTTATTTCGAATTGCTTATCTTTAAGTCAAACATTTTCATTTTGTTTTCATTACATACTTTTTATTGAGATATTTACATGACTTCTTTGTTTTTTTTGGCAGGAATGCCTTCTCCTTCATCGCATCCGCACATAGACATACTATGCGTATATCATGTCTATGTCCATGCGTCTCTCTCCTTTGTTTTTCTTGGTTTGTTCCTGCTGTTTGCACTAACCTCGCGACAACTGCCACCCGGGCTACTGCAGGTGGCAGTTCTCACGAGGATTTTTCTTCTTCTGTTCAAGATGGTTGGCATCCATCACTTTGGTACATTACCGCCCCATTCCCGGGAGACTAGTGACAGAGTTCAGTTTGGAGAGGCCGATGAATGATTTTTTTATTATTATATTATAATACTGGAAATTTACAGGAGAATACTAATACGGGAGGACAGTGGGAAAGAGGGGTAAAATACGATAGTTTCCTGGCCAAAACATGTCATAAGTTGAACAGAAATGTCCTTTCTATGGAGAGGTTTGTAGAGAACTTTTTTTTTCTTTTAATAAAGAAATACCGTCAAGATCTGACAAAACTGCAACTAAAGCTGTTAGCATCTATGGTAATATCTGTACAAGCTTCCTGCCGTCATCTCGCTTAAAGCTCCCATCTCTTCCTACTCCTTTTGTCTTTATCATAGACATTGGATCAAGCTGATTCTTCTGCACTACAAAGTTATTAAGAGGCAGCCATAGTCATGTAACAAATCCTGCAAGGTACTTTGCACTGTCAGAAATAATGTGAATTTTTCTAATACTACAAATATTCTATGGCTGTTTCTACAAAGGAGGACTTGAAGGTCAACGGACTCCATTAAATCATCACCCACAATAGGATTTTTTTGAAATTATAAAAACAGTATGTACAAACATGTGATTTGAAACTTTCTATTTAAGAAAGTTTATAAGAGAAGAGACCCGGAGAAAGTGCACAAAAACTTTTCACATTCAAAGACACATTGATAACTGAATAATTAGGCAGTTAACAAATTCATGAGAAAAGCATTGTGTAAAAGCATGGCTTGTCACATCACTGAATTAAAGATAGTCTTTTTTTCTTTTTAAATCCATAACAGAAGTCATGACTACCTTTATCTTGGAGCCCTGGACATTTAATAAGCAGAATGCAGATAGCCAGCTGCAGTGAATGTGGTTTGGCACACACAGCTGTGAAGCACTGTCTTTTTTTTCTGTTGTTACTTAAACTAACAGTATGTTTTTTGTAATGACTCAAAAATTGTTCAGTTCACCGTTTGCTAGAATATGAACATATTTATCTAACATGTTCAAGCTCAGATGAGCTGTGCAGTGGGAGGAAGGAGGATTTGCTTCATTTACCACACGTCAGGACAAGCCTCACTTGCAGAGCTGAAATTGTCTCATGCTGAATATCTTGTTTTACATTTGATGAGGAACAGCCATCACCAAATGGTGGACTCTGGTTCAAGTCTGGACTGCACTGCCCTCCAATTTGGACCCAGGCTGGTTTTATTGATTCTGATATACATAGCACTGCTTTCAGTCCCATTTAACTGTATATAAAAGCATCTCTGGCATAACAGCTGCTCTGCTATGGGTGCTGTGCATGTAAATAAGAAAAGAAGATATAAAAAACATGTCTTTAATTGGAAAAAGATGAACTCATATTTGTTTATTTTCCCCAATGGCAGTTTTAACTAGAATGCTTTGATATGCTCAGGATGATTAAATGCAGTCTTACGAGACAAAACACACATCTATACAGGAGCTATACCGCCTGACATCTTTACCCCCATACAAGAAAATCAATAAATTTAGGCTCCCCATCATTTGGCTCCTTAGAAGAGCAATATTTTTAAGTGTTAAGTATTTAAGTACAAACTTCAACCCGATTAAAAAATTACCTGTATGCCTATATATACTGTATATATATATATATATATATATATATATATATATATATATATATATATATATATATATATATATGTGTGTGTGTGTGTGTATATATATATATATATATATATATATATATATATATATATATATATATATATATATATATATATATATATATATATACATATATATATATATATATATATGAAGGTATAATGCCTTTTTTGTATCTATGACAGGTTAGGCAGACATTATGCATCTCCGGATCTTTGCAAAGGAAAATTTGCCTAAAGTGGACCCAGTTAAAATTTAGTGGAAGACCCCTGATGTAGAAACTAAAATGCTAATTGTAATTGAAACTTAATTAATGGCCAGCACTTGTGTGAGCTTTTTGTAACTGATATGCAATACATTAGAGCGCCCCACTTCCAAAAATAACAATAATATTATCTGAAAACTCATTTTCTTTTAATCTGTGATATAAAAAGCTCCCTAAATTACAATTTGGACTTTGTTAGGCAGTTACTTCTCCCCGAAAGGCCATTAAAAATGGAATTGTTTCAGGATTCAACAGTTACCACTGAGGTGGAGCGGGTTATACTGAGCTGTCAATTTACCCAAACATAACGGGGCATTTAAAAAAGGGAGTAAAAACGTGAAAGGAACATAAAAGATGGCTCAATAAAAGGCACTGACAGACAGGCAGTGGGATTATACAGTTTTTATGTGTACCTGTGTGTTTGTGCATGTGTCCTGAGTGTATCCATCCATGTTAGGCTGAGGATGAGTCACTCGGTAATCTCCAAATGGAAGCTGTGTTTCATTTTTTAAGGATGCATCCATCATTTCTCCAGCAGGTGCATGCAGGTCATCAGGCTGCCGGCTCAGTGCACAGCTAACTCGTTAGCACTTCTACCACCTCCTCGCTTTTCCTGTCACCACTCCGGATTAGGCATTAATTCCTCATTTTATGGTCTGCAGACAGCAGGGGCGACAAACTATGTTAAAGTTACCGTAGCTAATGTCATTACAGGCTGTCAGACACACTTTATTTTAGTTATTAGGCTGACAGCTTAAACACAGTTAGCAGGGGAAGCGTCATTGACACTTCCAAAGGCCATCTCTCTGTCCATGGATAAAGACTGTACACCAATACAAACAATGTTTTCATTAAACAAATATGATATCTTAAGATGCAATATTAGGATCAAGTGCTGACAAGGCTGAGCAATCTATTTTTTCTTTTTTTGAAATTACATGATAGGTGTACTTTTGTGATAATGTAAATCTGCATAAGAAATGTATGGGCTCCTTAGAGCTGGGGGAAAAATACAAGAGGGCATCTGAATGGTCAGTGATGGTCAATGAAGGCATCATACTTAGAACTGTGTGAATGTAACATTAAATTGGAATACATTAAGCAACTGCCATCTCAACAACAACATTTTAAGCTTTGATGATCAAAGTCAAGCATTTTTATTTTTTGTAACTAAAGTTGCAGACAAATTTCTGCATGCTGTTAAAATAGCACAAATATACTGGTAACTTGTGGCTTGCACCAGCACTAAATTAAAATATCGACTTTAAATCTATTGTTTTTAGACACTTGGTATTTTTTAACATAATTAAGAATGACATTTCTAGCCCTGCACTCTCTAAAGTTGACTGTTGCCTCACAGATGTGCCAATTCCTTCTACTGGAGCTGGCTGTGGGCTGAACAAACATCTCACTCATGGAGTGTCTCCTATTAAGAGAAAGCAAAATATCCCCTAGTGACATCATTAAGAGAAAACTGACCATTTGAGCACACATTTTTTGAAAGGTGAAGCAAACAACAGAGGTAGAGGAGGGATTTCTCTAGTTTTTGAGGGTTTTGCAGATAGGTCATTGGCACCTATTTGAACATGAATGTAATATAAAGTTTTTTTTGCATATGTGACTGATACACCGATATTTCACAACTTATCTCAAATGACATCAACATCAATACTGAGCCAAGGCTTATCTTAAACATAGTATCTGTGCATCCCTGATATAAGTATTTATTGGAAACTAAGGGGTCAACATAGACATTTTTCAGCCTTTCTGAGTTTTCTATCATGTAGCACTCAAAATGCCTGTTTACCTTCATGCAAGTAGCTATTTTTGAATGCTCTGAACAGATAAACTCCTTAGAGGTCACAAAATGTTCTGCTTTTTATCAAGTAGTGTTAATTCACATAAGCTGTATCTGAATCTTGTTCCTCCTAAGAAGTGGATGTAGTTTCAGCCTTACAGCACTGTGCTCCTATGTTTACTGTGGCTGCAGACATTCATGTTTTTTTCTATTGTAGCCTCTTGTACACTGAACAAACACCAGACTGAGGGAGGGGCTCCTGTTTAGGAGAAGCAGAATCTTCAATCAGGGGAAGAGTTTTCAAATAGACTGTTTTAGCACTCATTTTCTGAAAGGTGCAGCAAGCAACAAGAGGAACTTTCCTCCTGTGTGGAACTTACTTGAGAAGTAATTAAAAGTTTTGCACACAGGTACAAACACTGATGACTGGAAAATCTGTTAGCTAAACTAATTAAACAGTTTAATCTGTCTTCCTGTTGAGTGTTTACTTTTTATGTACATAGTTGCTCATATTCTGTTCACAGAAATTTTGAAGTCATGTCAGTACTGATGGAAAATAGTTAATTGCAGCAGATGATTTTTTAATGTGTTTTTAATTGACACAGAAAGCTGCATTTTCTTGCTTGTGTAGCACCTGGATGGAGTGCTCACAAGCAGACATGCTGGTCCTCGCATTTCTTAACCAAGCACTTGCCTTCAGTATATAGAGGGGAACAGTTATTTAAGGTTAATTTTTTTTCATCCATAGCATCATATGTACAATACAAGGCTGGGAAATATATACCAAAATTACCCCAGTAGTACAAAATAAGAAATGCTTGTCACTATAACAAAAAAAAGTATGATTCTTTGAAGAATCAAACCACCAAGGCATACAATATTAGGCAATTTATTGTTTTTAATGATAAAAAATGCATTTATCCTTGCACACTATTAAACTGTGTGAAAGCATTAGTGACATATCTGGGGGAATTTTTTTAGGTTGTCAAAATGTCATCTCAAGTGCCATGTCATCCAAAATAACAAAACCACTATTCATTTTCATTGGTGGTATCAAAAAGTTCCTTAACCCCAATACTTTATCTAAATATAAAAAAATTGCAATTTAGACAGCGTTCCAGGAGTTTGCCTGCAATTTTTGATAAATATAAGCCAATTTTGCGAAGTGTTGTTTTTGCTGCTTTGGTATCAAACAGGAATCATTATTTTTTGACTATAATACCAATAAAATAATCTTTAAAGTAAGAAAGAAAGTAAAAGAATAATTTCCCATTTAGTCAAAACCATTTATGTAGATCACCTGGATACCAGTTGTCATGTTAGTGTTTGCTCTTTTGTACTCAGGGTTTAGTTTGTCAGAATGTTTTGTCAATTAACTTTTTTGGTATAAAAATTTTTGTCTACTGATACTGTGTTCTCATTAAGGAATTGATTGATATATCAGAAAAAAAAATAAATGTGTTTCCTAGCCGAGTGAAAATACAACATGCTTTTAGACTTATGATGCTCTTTTTTTATACCTTGTGCTTCATTTTGACTGAGAGACACAAGTTTGAAAATTGGTGTACAGTCTCTTTGCTGTTTTGTTTCAGTAATTGCGCCTGTGCTGTGTGCATTTGTAAGAAGTGCCTCATCACACAGCTACACAACATGCACTTGCTGCCCTCAGTCTTGTCCTGAGGTCCTCCGAGTAAATGATGAAACAGGTATATAAAAATTCTCTCCTCAGGCCAAAGTCTGCAAGGTCCCATTTTTAATGTTAGAGGCAAAATGTTGAGTGATGCTCATCGTCCTGTTTAATGTCACATCCGTTGCTGACTACCTCCAATCTCTCTCTCTCTTACACATTCACGTGTCTGCTCACACTCAGGCTGAATGTTAAATTCAGTCACTGTTGCATAATTCATGTAATGCCGTGGCATAACCTTCCTGAGGGGAACTTAAAGTTTTACCCCTGTGTCCTGAGGGCATTGTATATGTTAGAGGGCGTGTGCAGGTCCACTTCTGTAAGTGAGGAGCAGATTTAGAGGCTGATCTCTCAGCAGTGTTGTTTCTTTGTGTTTTATATTTATATCTGGTTTTGCTACAGCTCTTACCTGTTTATCATAAAATCCTCCTTACATTCATGCTAACATGCACACTCCTTCCATTTCTTTAATATGACCGAGTTATTCATGAGCACATGCACATATGTGTACAAATGCAATTTATCATGCTTATCTGCAGATTATTTAAGCATCTGGGTACATAGGTGAATGTGAAATATGATGCTTAGGGATTTAAAATGTAATTTTCTCTGATGCCTGTGGTGCAAAACTAAGACCGACAGGATCCACTTTTTTCCCAGCAGAAGGTCGTTGTTGCTGCAGGACTTGGAATAAGCACAGCAGGCCTGTGGAGTTGAATGGATGATGACAATATCGAAATGCTAATGAAAATGAGGTTGGATTGGGGAGATGGGGAACATATTACGCAGCAGAGATGTGATCTGGAACCATAATGTGCTTTCTCATGTTTCCGCGGCTGCCAGTTTGCACTGCATGAGAGAGCAGGAAAGCAGATCAAGGCATTGCTTGTCTGCCAGACACAACCTTTTAAATTAGATCAAAATGCATACACAAAGTATTTGAAGTAGCACCTTTTCTCCTATTTGACTTATCATATAAGGCGCATCTGAAATCGCAAACCTTAGATCCCTTTGAGATAGTCTTTTCATTTTGATAAATACATCAGTCTGAAAGAGGCCATTAAAGCAGCACATTATCATCACCTTCCACCAGCAGGGAGAAATAAATTGCCATATCTGAACATGAACTTTGAAATGCTAATTCTCCTGTTCAAAAGACAGCAGCAGAGTGACCTCAGTAGACTCTTATTCATACTCAAAATTCACTCTGACCCACTCCAGTGTCTGATCAGATACAGCAGAGTTTATTCTTTTCTAAAATATCAGCAATGTAATGTCGCTATCTTCCATATTTATTGAATACATTTGTCTGGATAGAGTCCCCGGTGCCCTGGTGGCCACTGGACGATCATAACTGCGCCTAGGTTTAAACTCAATTGAGCCTTTTTAAGAGCTTTTTATCGCTTGTCATTCCCTGATTTCTCTTGGCACTCTGCACTGTCAACAATCTAATTGAAAAGAGCCAGAGTGTTAAGTCTGCCACTTTAGGCTATGTTTTAGTCACGGTCTCATTTATGTAGCGATTAAAGCTCGGCATGCAGGATAAAAGCACATCTTTATTAGCGAGCTGCAAATGGTCAGATGGAGCAAACACTACAGAGAAAAGACAGCGGGCCACTTGTTATTGCCAATGTGGCTCCCTGTATTGATTTGTTGTGAGGTCAGAGTCCATGTTAGTGTGTCCCTGTGGCTTCTCTCTCTTTGTGTTTGTGAAGCCTGAGGTTTTGACAGTCGCCGAGTCTCTTGGGTCACTTTTTAAGATCCAGCTGTGAATGTGAAATCCATGTAAAACTCAGTCTGAAGTACTCAGTCAGTCAGATGAAAATGTCAGAAAGTGAATCAAGCTGTTGAAAAAGGTACATGGATTCATTGAAGGAGCACAAAGAAGAGCTGTTGACATTTTGTGGTTTGTAATCATGTTTTTTCTTCCACCTTTTGCTAAATAACATTAGCATGTATTTCTGACCCACCTTAAAGGATAACTTTATTATGTAACACCTGTGAAAATTGTGCTCAGACCACTGTGAGGTTTCAGATTATCACCTCACATGACACCCGCTGCACAGCTGAGTCCATTTAAGGCAGCAGATGGACCGTGCTAATGTGATTAAACCCAATGAGGATTGAACTTTATGGTTGTCAATTTAACATTCCAATATTAGCTGATTCATTTTCTTTAATCGCTGCAGTAATAGTTTAAAAAGTCATACTAGCCCTTTTGTAGCTACTCTAGGGATGATAAATGTATGAACTGGAAGACTGATGATGAAGTAAATCATAAGCAGTTGTCTGTTGCCAAGACTCAATGCATCTTAAGATTTTTGAGAGACATAAAAACATGTTTCAGACACATTTTCTAATCACAGTCTTTACAAATCTAATGCTGGGGTTTACTTAGAAGCATCGATGATGTGAGTCCCTCAAGAATCACCTACGTTGCTTTCACACCTGGATCATTTGGAGAAGTTGTTATGAAGCAAGGTGTTTTCTATTTGGCCTGTTTTGTTTGGTCATACATGAAAAAAACAAGCCCACTCAGAATCCAGAAAAAAAGTTGATCTTTGTGAACCTTAAGTTGACCCCTGGAAGTTGTTTTTAGTAAGAACATAACCAACTCGGCAACTGGCACAAACAAGGTTAGTGGGTTTACTCATCTCACTACAGCAGTGGAATGAGCTGCAGTATAAGTAGTAGAAACAGTGATATGGCTTCCAGGCAGTTTCAGTAACTACTGATATTATATTATTATTGATATAAAATTGTGGTTGGTTTAACAATTTACAATCCAATAGGGCCTATGCATCACTTTGGGTGCTTAGTCGCTAATCCAAGAGCACTGGCCTAAAGTTATTCACCATTTCATCACAAATCTTATCATTGTTAAAAATCCGGTTTAACTTACAGAATTTGTCAAGCTCATTAAATCAGGGGAATTGATCCCTTTCATTCTTAAACCACTTTTGAAAAGCTGGTATCCACTTTTAATTTTGCTGCAAGAGACAGTGTTACGGGTGTGACTGTGTAAAGAATTACTGTCAGCTGTTGACCTCTGTGATGACAGCATTTGTTACTGGCCAGCGTTTGAAGCCCCTCTTACTCGTTCACTCTGTTTTAACTTTTATATCATAGATTGTCTTTATTATTTGGAAGATCAATTATGTATTTTTATAGTGCCGAATCAACAAATATTTTCTCAAACAAATAGGTCTTTTCATTATCGTACTTTAGCTGATTTTATTATGCATCTGATGTTAGGCTATCTCATTTTACCGTATTATTTACATTTTATTTAATTAATTAACTTTTCCCTATAGTATTTTTTTAATTCTAATTTCTTTTCATGATTTTAAATTATTTTTTTAGTCTTAGCTCCCGTGTTTCCTAATTTTTAATTAAAGATAGCGTTTTCTCAGTCCTCTAATTCTGTTTTCCGTCAGAATTTCTTTTGTATGTCTTTGTGTGTTTGAGTAAGTGAGTGTGTGTGTTGTGTGTGGATTGCGGGGGTGGGTGGGGTCTTATATTTTCATTGTGTGCAATTCTCTACTTTTTATTTAATTTAATTGTTATTTTATTTTATATGTAAAGCACTTTGTGCTACATAATCTTGTATGAAAAGTGCTATACAAATAAAGTTTGATTGATTGATTGATTGATTGATTGATAAGCCAAACTATTGATTTGTATTTTCTTTGTTTTGTTTTTTGGTATATATGCTCAACTATCAAAACATTTCATGACTTTCTGTTTGACTAGTGGACATGGCATTTGTTTACACAAGCAGTGGAAGAGTAGGCTATTAAATAAAGACACAAGATCAGCCTTTTCTTTTTTGTGTGTTAGGCCAATTTTACAATGCTGTACGAACATGAAGCAAATCCCTAAAAATGCAACAATTAATCAGTTTTTCAAATTAATGAGAAAAAATCGAGCCAGATAAAGTTGAGCTAGCACCCTTGAACTCCATTTCCCGACAAGAAACATCAACCTGCTCTTGACTGCCAGCTGTAGCTGAGCATTCTTGAATAAAAGCTACAGTCAGTTTTGGACTTTGTCCAGAAGTGCCAAAACAATATGTTAAAAAATAAATATGTCTAAGGGGTAGCATCCTTCAGAGAAGCTAGCCTTTGTTACTTGCAGAGTTGGCTCAACCAGCCATTCCCACTTTTTTATTTCTTAGCCTCTCTGTCAACCTGCAACTTTAACAGCCCCACCAGAACAGCCCTGCACAGCCAGCATCACCTAGCATACCATTTAAATGGTTATTTTACCTTTACATGCCAGATTTTTTTATTTTTAATTCAGCGTTGGTTGCTTTTCAGTTGAGCTGAAAGCATTAAATTATTCATTTAACCTTGATTCAAGCCTTGAAAGTCAATGAGGATTCCCTTTTTAGCAGTGACATTTATGCACAAAAGAAATGCACAATAAAAAACAAACAATGAAATATTCTCAGTAAAACAGTCACTTACAGCAGTAAAGTTTTTTTGATTATTCTCTTAAATTGTCAAAGAGAAACAAAAGCATTACTCTTGTGTCTCAGTTAAATTACACCACATTCTTGGAGCATTAAGGCTGAAAGCGGATTTCCAAGTCAATTTACATTATCTTACATTAATTAAAGTGCTGCTTGAGTCAGCCAGGTCATTTGAATTGACGCACAGTGAATCTTGAAGTATGATGCACCAGATGGATCTCTTATTGGCTTGGGAGGATGCATTTTTTCAGCAATTTTAATGAAGCCCTCGACTCACTGCTTTGACGTATTTGGTCTTCAAATGCGGCCTCTGAAGGATGCACTCTGAAGTAGTACATAGCTTTTGTTGCTCCTGTTTATTGCAAAATCTGGGGAAAGGTGGACTTTGGAAGCTGTGGACTGTGAGATTTCAACTGTGCTTGTTTGTCAATAGATTTATGTCATGTATTCTTTTAAGCGCACAGCTGCATGAATACTGTTATTACCCTGAGAGCACCGCACAGCTGTAGTATCAAACATACACACTGTGTCACAGCCATGTGCTACCTCAGTGACTCCTGCTGATCCAGTTCTCACCTCTGTAACCCCTCTGTGACTACCTTTACCTGAAGCCGACATGTCCTCCAAATGTACCCCTGTGACATTCAAAGTGAAGGTCAATTAAAACACGGCGGAAATTTCACACCTTGAATCTGCATCACAAATAAAGAAGTGGTCCTCTAGATTAACCACTGAACCATAGAGAAACAAAACAAATGAATTAATTTAACATTCATTGAATAACTGAGACAGGTGGGTGTTTATTTTGAAAGGATGGACAGATCCTCTCAAATCTGTGCGTCTGTCAGTGTAGCTTGACCGTATGGACTGAACACTCGGCCCTTTGACTTTCACTCCTGAGACGAATGAAAAGGTACAACTTGAGATGAACTTATGGTGAAATCTTAAACTAATATACTTATTCACATAGTTGCGAATATGTCTACAAGATGTGGGCAGCTGGAGGACACAAGAGCGCTCCACTTCCTGATGTGGAAGGATTTAATTTAGAGGAAAGAACTGATAAAATACCCATTGATAATCAATAGACACATCTGATCTGCTCCGACTGTTGACCAATGTATAAAACACACAGCGTCGGCACTGAATGCATACAGTTTTTACAAAATATGTTGCATTTTGAACTAGAAAAGCACTCAGAGAGCGCAGACCTCCGCCAAGCAGTTTTGGTTCACTTTGCCGAAAATGGTCCTATCTGGCAATGTTCAAGAATCCTTTAAAAAATTTCCTGGATCCAGATGGTGATCCGGATCACCCCCAAAATTTAATCAGTTCTTCCATATCCCATTTCCGACAATTCCTGAAAATTTCATCCAAATCCGAACTTTTCAAGTTATTTTGAACACAAACAAACAAACAAACAGACAGGCAGACAGACAGATCAAAGCCGGAAAAAACATAACCTCCTTGGCGGAGGTAATAATTTCTGCATCAACAGATTCTTTCTGCCAAGTACTTTCAGGTACTTTTTTGAGCATCTGCTTAAAACAGATTGATTTAGCGTGTGAATGTCTCCTTAACTCTTTGACTTCCAAACTAAGAAATACATTTGCAACAAATTATTTGTTGGTAAAATTATTTTCCTTCCTCTTCATATAGCAACATTTCAGGTTTATTTTTCAAATTAGCTAACTATGAAGCACATATGTTGGTCAACCTGCTGGTTGGCTTGCCTGTTAAGGATTATCCTGGGCATGAATAGATTTCTTTCATTTATGCTACAAAATTTTTGATTTTTCATATGAGAACATCACAGAGAGCAAAATTTAGATATTTAGCAGTTGACCCAGTTTTCAGAGGAATCAGATATTTTTTTTATCATCAAATTTATTTCCTTCAACTAAATTGGGATTGTTATAGGATCTGGAAATATGTGTATAATGTATTTTTTCTTACTCCAATGTTTGCTCTTCCTTTTAGATTTCTGAGGAGCAGTGATTCACTTCCAATTTTTCTAGTTTTTAATTATGTTCATGTACAGCAGCACCACCCATTGGATACAAATTGGTGTGACAAACATTATTCAGAGAGGTAAATAAAGAAAAACAGACAAAGATAGGCTTTCAAAATTTTAAATACAGTGGTAAGGCGGCGAAAAGTCAACCACACGGTTACAGTGCCAGTCGAAGGGTTAAATGGAGTTAAGAAACAGGCCCATGGCTTTCTCTGATTCTGATTCTGATTCTGATTCTGCGGAGAACTATACTCTGCCCCCTGCCAGTAAAGCACCTGGCTTGGTCCCTTAGGCAAGATAACTGGGTGCTGACACCAATCTGTAGCAGTGGTTAATGGTGCCACCATAAACCTCGTGATTAACCCACTTTTAGATTAAAACTACACCAAAAACATTGGCTCAGTTGGACACTGCAGGAAGACAGCTTTTAACTTCTCCTCGACAAAGCTGACTGGGTGCTTTAGTGGCAATCATGTTTACTAGTGCCACAGGCCTCGACCAACACCACTTCAAAAAACTTGAACTATCCCTTTAAGGGAAAAATCCCAAACAGCCTGATCACTCACTTTCTGAAAGGTGATCGAGAACTAAAGGGAGAAGATGGGTTTTTCTTGTGTTAGAGGGGTTTGTACATAGACCATGGACACATGTTTTTGAATAAAGGTGACTAAAAAGAGGAGTTTGCATAATATGACATTTAAATTGATTAGTAAAAGCAACCCTGTATACTGTTGTTGTTTTTTTTTTACCTTTATTTTGGCTCGGATGTTTGACCATGAAACAGTTTTTCTTAACAGGTCCCTTCTTCTGCCTAATAAAACTCACCCCCTCTGAAGCCTTGATTAGGGGACCAAGATATCAGCAAGGAAAATGGTAATAGGAGGTTAATTTTAGGGATGCATGATCATACATTTTTGTAGATCCATTATTAGCAAATATCAGTATTTTTTGTCTTGAGGACAGAGCCTTCTCTTTTCTATATTTGACCTGTTCTTTTCATGGTGGCAGTCTATTTGTTTCATAAACAGATTTAGAGCAAGAAAAACTACACTTGATACAATCAAATGATTATGAGGTAAACTATTATGGTACATTTATAGATTCTGCCAATATCACAGTGTCCATGTTTATTGTATTTTTTTTCTTAAAACAGTGCTGTTGCTCACCCTTCATGTTGGTGAGTGTGTTTTTATAAACTTTTATCCAAATTCAAGTACAAAAAGAATTAATCAGGATATTTCCATTTTCATTCATTCAGAGCATTTTCTTCATATCCTCAAAAGTAACAGTTTTGGAGATAGGAAGTTTGTGAGTAGTTATTTGAGAAATATACATCCATTATTTGCAGCCAAAATATCGGCAAGTAGTTTCATATCTGCCAATACTGATAATCAGCTTTTAGGTTATTGCTGCTACCAGTAGTGCTCCGGTAACATCTTGCATCCCCTGTTCATTTGCTAATGGCCAATGCATGGCTGATGATTCTGATGTCAAACTTCAAGTGTCTGTGCAATACAATAAGATTAGTTCTTGGACATGGGGAGTTACCACTGACTTTTTTTTTGTGAGTTTAATTATCCTTCATCTACCAACATTTAAAACTAATATCCATCTCTACATTGGATTTGTCATCTATGCTGTAGATCCATTAAATTTGGCTCCAAAAATAGAAAATAGTTGAAAGTGGTTACTAAGCTGTTCTTTGTGTGTGTTTGGATATAATAGAGGGGTTTCTAATACTTAGCAAATGTTATTACAAGATTGAATGTCTTTTATTTAAAGGATGACATTGTTGGATATATGAAATAATAGGGGGTCAGAGAGGGAAATATCCTCTAACCCTCTTTGAGGACAATGCTCATGCCTTTGAACAAACTCAAATCTAATTTAAACCTTGCCAGTGTTGCAGTGGTGCGGGTAAGTGTTTGTAAATGCTGACATGAGGCGCATCACTTCACCTTCATTCGTCCTGCCTCTGCTCGCCTCGAGAAAGCCCTTCAGCACCACGGACAGCGCCAAAAAGAAATCTCGAGACTTCCACCTTTCAACATGATTTGAGTGAGAAATTACTCGAATAATTCCATGAATCTGTGTCAGTTGGCCTCATTTACCCAGAGCAAATCTGTTCCCATCCTTTGTCAGGCTCATTAGATATGCCCACATGCTGTTAGAGCACCACGGTGAGAACAGCCGTGACTCTCTTGTGTTGTATTTACTGTTTACAGATGCCTCTAGGTCACAAACACTAGTCTATAGATCCTCAGTACACTGTCTAACCTTCAGTACACATTTGATATTTTACACCCTTTGCCGTCCAGCAAGATGAGGGGTGGGGTAGGGGGGGTTAAATAAGTTGCTGCACCCACTCTGAATTTTAAAGAGTGCAGCAGCAGCGCAAGGAGACACAGTTTTTCCACCTCAAGGCTGATACTGCTGCGGCTGCAGGGGGAAACAGAAACTTCACTCAGGCTATTATATAATTGGGGATGTAAATGGGATAGTGTGTGTGTGAGAGAGTGAAGAGGGGATCTAGAGAGGTAGAGAGGGAATACACCCAAAATAGGAGGGAGGAGGATGACTTAAAGAGGTTTGGTTTAAGAGAGGAGTCTTGAATTCTCACCCACTAGAAAGAATAAAAAGATGTAGATTAAGGGTTGGGTGGTTTAGGGAGGGGGGTCAGGCACACTGCATCGTTTAAGTACTGCGGCTGATGTCACTTCCTAAGCACCATAATTGGTCATCAATGACTCTTAAGGCTGTGGGGAATGGATAAATGAAAATACACACACTCACTCAAACACACACATCCCCAGGGGAGAGCTTCCCTGATCCATTGAAACCTTAATTGCTCGGACCTCACACCCACTCTCTCTCTCTCTCTCTCCCTCTTTCTCTCTCCCTCCCCTCCTCTCTCTCTCTCTCACACACCTTTGAAGTGGTGGGCATCTCTCCTCTGTTGAGCGCCACAGCGTCGCATATATTTCCCGCTCACCTATACTCACTCTCGCACCTTTTGCCGCCGTGGCCCCCATGTGGCCCCTCCCTCACCGGACTGGACCGATAAATGGGTTAACTCTGTCACCGGGAGAAGCCGAGATAAATGCGGCGAGAGCATCGGGAGATCCCCCTCCGCTATTTTACTACCGATCTGCACCCAAAGGCGCCGTCCTCCTCTCCTCTGCGACGTGTTGATTCGACAGATCAGATTAAATTTAAATCGTGATTTATGTTTTTTATAAGGAGGAGACAGCGGAACAGGCAGCAGCAGCGGCTCTGAGACCCAGACCCGTGGGCGGCTGGGTGGTGGCGTCCGTCTGGGTGAGCTGATAGGACGAGGACTTGGCACTCTACCGACCAACTGCTTCATCCAAAATTGTCAAGATATGGAGATGAGAAGTGAGATGTAGAAATCGGATGGGAGGCCATACATGTGGCTTTGTGCTTCAGCTGAAACGGACAGATTCTCCCATTCTCCTCCTGCTCCTCCTCACCTAACCAGTTGATATTTAGTATAAAAAAGTGTGCAGCGCATGACACCGTGGTGAATCCCCGAGGCTGGCCCCACACACAAACTGAATGAGTTTATCTCTGGCCGTCGGACGGACTCCTCAAAAGCACAGGACGGATGCAAACAGACTAAACAAATCTTTGCATTTTGGAACACCCTCAGCGTCTCCGCCCACGGTTTGGTAACCGAGCGGGGTGAATCTGTCACCGGGGGAGCCGTCGTCTCACAGGCAGGTGAGGCTATCAGTGTGTCACCTCTGGGTGGGCGTGTTAAAGGTGATTTCTGAGACCCTGATCTGCCGCCCATGCGTCTGTGCCGGAGATGGCTGCAGAGCCGCGCGAGCGATTGCACCTGTTGTGAAATGTGTGGCGCGTTCTTGTGCTTGTGCGCGCACGCGTTTGTAAATATACCTCCCTCCATGAATTTTCTGAAAGCCCTCATGATTTCAGTGTTTGATGGCTGACAGCACAGTGATGCCTGTCTATTTACATTTACACTCCTTTATCTGCTCCTGAAAACATCTCAGCTGTTTGCGCGCGTCATCTGCTCGCTGCGTGGGTTTGATCAGTGTGATTAGGTGATTACAGGTCCATCACACGTGCTCTATAAGTGTTATCACGGTTTAATCGTCTTAACACGCTGCAGGACGTGAATCAGTCCATCATACACGCCATACATCATGATTTATGGTTGAATCAGCCGCTGTCGTGCTCACATGCTGTAGCATATTCAGATGGCCTGATGCAGTGAAAACTCTAAAATCATTAAACATGGTGGTCAGATCTGACTTCTCACTCGAATCCATATCTGACACCCTGGAGGAGACGCACTGGTGGATGAAAGATGTAGCGTGCCATTGGGAGTTTTTGAGGCAAGCATTTCTGCCGACATAGAGCACACGCTTTTATTTTTTTTCTTCATCTGATTGTTTTGTTGTTGCTGTCTAAGGCACTAAATTGTGGGTGAACTGTAGCAGCGGCTTGGAACTTGTGCGTCCAGCTGCGCGCCCTCCTATGTAGATGCACGCTGTGTGGCACAACATGGGTGTCAAATTCTCTTCTCCGTTCATCCCTATAAAATGCACCTTTTTCGATATGATGGTAGGTCAAGGATGCACACATTAACATCTCCTTCCGTGCTGGTGGTGAAGCCTCACTTTACACCTGACACAGCTGCTGCTCATATGGTCATGTAGAGCAGATGATCCGGGCAGGTAGCTGGAGTCTGAACTGATGTGAGGCAGAAACGTGTTCAAAGCAGAACTGAGAGCCTGCAGAGATCACAGCTGTGGCTGGGGCTGCCCATCTCTGCCCAAGGTGACTTCAGCAGGACTCTGATAATGTGACATTGATAAAGCAAAGAGGGTGAGTTGTTTGTATTGGATCATTTTGTTATTGGTTTAGTTGTAAATCTAATCAGAAGTCTTGTCATTGTTGGGTGCCTGTTGAAGCAGCGCCCTTCTTGTTTTATTTGGTGTATTTGACAAATTACTGTCACTCTCTACCTTTATCAAGCTCTGATACCTTAACTGTGATCTATCATTATTTTTGGCAGATGGTAGGGGTTTTATCTCCCAAAGAAGCCACTGAGAGCTGACTGATGGATCCTTTCAATGGCTTGCAGAGAAAGAGAATAATTTGTTGAATAGTGTTTGAAGTCAGCCTGGCCTGTGTGTAGATCTCAGTCACAAGAGAGTCCACAGACAAAGTTAAATCACACATTTTTTAATGTTTCGCCGGTTAATTGGCAGCTGCTGCAGTTGTTAGAACCTGCTTTCTTTGATCAGACTGATCTTACACAATTCTGTTGACTTTCTGTTGCTTTTGTTGTGCATGTCCTCGTCTCTGCCTCTCTGCTCATGCTTTTCTCTACATAGGGGACTGGAGAGAGGTGAGGAAAATAAAACACCCCCCTCCTTCTCCTGTCTCCCCATTTCCAGCTCTTGGCTCAATCTCAGTTGCTCATCTCCCCTTGATCTCAGCCCCTTCCCCTCTCGTCTGAGCTTAAATTCATTCTGATCACCACACTGCAGACTTGAAAACTCTGCTCTCCAGGGTGCAGGTGACCCCTCAGTTCAAACACCATCAGTCAGTCCCCCCCACCCACCCATCCCCTCGTTTCATTTGCTCCTTTCATCCCTCCTTCTCCACCTCTTCCCCTATACTGTACCTGTCTGTCTGCTATTCTGTCTGTCCGTCTGCCACTCCTCTTCCAGTGCTCAGCCAGGCAATGAGGCTTATCAGATGGAGGTTTTCTACTAAAGCTTGTCCTTGTCAGCTCTCATGTCCGTCTCTGTGACAACAGGCTGTGTTTTCACGAGTCGGAAAACCACAATCCAAAAATATATTGCAGTGAAAAAATGGGACTGAGAGAGAGGTAAAAAAGAGGAAATGAGTGTGTGAGTTTGATGTATTTTGTGTGTCTGCTGGTTTTGCTGCCATGACTGAGTGGGTGCTTCTGTCAGGGGGACAATCGTGTGAGCAGATGGACTGTTAAAATACATCCTCATATTAATTTCATATCATATGTCTTATTAATTTCTCTCCTGAATTTTTAATTTGCTAGATCCTGTTTCATTGATGAGCTTTGAAATTGAAAGACTAAAGGATCAGCTGTTAAATGTTCATCCAGGAACAACTAAAGCAGATGAAACATTGATGAAACATCTAATATACAAGCACCTACATGTTCTTGGCATAGACAGGTACACTTATTTACTTGTCTAGGGAATTTAAATATGCATATAGATTTATTTATTCACAATTTCTACAGTAGTATAAACATATATATCTAATTGCCAATATTTGTGATCTAAATATTTCTTAAAAAAAACAAGGCTATTGACCACCTCCCACATTGGTCAGTGGATCTCATAAATTTTAAACCAATCAAAACTACAAAAACACTTTTATTTCATTAGGACAATACAATATTTATTGTAAATGTTATGTAGTGATCAGCAATAATTTAATATGTTTCTCTGTATCCGTATTTGCACACCTGAAGCCACAATTAGTCATTACTAAAAAAAAAAAACAGTATGTTATGGTCAAATGACGCAGAGGTGTAATTATCATAGTGGAAGCAGCCAAAGATGAGTCAATCTGTCTCCCGCACTTGGAATAATTAAATTCATTTCATACTAAACTGTTGCTCCTGGTTAATGACAAGCCCTGGCTTCATATAACAGATGCTTCTATAATCATCTTTCTGATTAGAATGATCATAAAAATGCACTTTCCTGTGTTTTCATTGGAAATGTCATGTTGCAATGTGGTTTTGCTATTTAGGGTTGATTGGCTCATAAAACTCACTCATAACATTTAATTACAGAAACACATTTTTATCCATCATTTAAAGGATATAACCAACTGTAGCTCCGCCATTTTTCCACCGGGTATTAAACCGCCATGATTCATTAATCAAAGCTGTAGCCATTTTAACAGTCATCAATTCATTCAATTCACATTCATTTACATTATTCTTGTAATCAATATCAGTTCATTTTGACTCTTCAGTTCACTTGTCATTTATTGTGAAATAATTATTAACTGAAAAGCCATGTACATTGTCTGTGTGATTCTGTTTGGAGAGGAAGCACCCAAAGATTTCTTCAAATCCAGAATTAGAGACTCATTATTTTAAAAACAGCCTTTGTGAATTTCCTTTATAATAGATGTGATGGCCAATAAATAGAAGTAGGACTGTGATGTGTCCATTTCATAATATATTTCTCAGTGCTTCAATGCCATAAGCTGGTGAAAATGGCTCTTTCACTACTTTGTGTTAAAAAAAAAAAACATTATTAAAATATATTATTAAAAAATATTACATATTATGTAAAAACAGCAGAGGGGCCCTCCCTCCCACCAATGATCTAATATTTCTGTTTTTGTTTATCACAAAATAATTGGTCACTCAAGGTAAATGGGCCAATTTGTGAAAGCAGTCATTCTGCTCTATGACCTTTGATTTTGACCCATCCTTGCTCACAAAGACCAGAGCATAATCATGACTGGAATAAAAGAAAAATCAATTAATTTATCAAACAGATATCCATGATTAATCTGCAGCAGCAAACCTTACAATTGTCTTGTTTAAAAGTTAAAAGCTCATTTAAATGTTGAGTAACCCTCTACTGGAACAGTGGCTTGCCAGAACTCAAGGGGATAGATATGGGAATTGATAAGATTTTATTAATACCAATGCCATCAACCATTCTGCTTATTGATCAGATTAATGCAACATTTCCTTTAACAGCTTCTGCCATCCACAGTGCCAATCCAAAATCCTGAACTGTAATTGGCTATTTGTCCTGTCAGAGGTGACATTAAAGTTAAAATCATGTGGGCTTTGTTGTAAGAGTCAGCTAAAAGCTTTCTTTACATTTAAGTGTGGAAAATGTCCTATTTTAGAACTTTAAATTATAACTTTGAACATACAGTACATCCTCTCTGTGAGTCTTTAAAGAAACAAGCCCATGAGTTTTAAACATTGCAGTTTTGGTGTGTTACTCTTTAAAGTCTGGGTAAGTGTACAACTTATACTGATAGAATTCAAATTAGATATAATGTGAGTATAAATAAAGAAATAGATACTACTGATTTCTATGATAACACTCTAATACTTAATATAAAAATATGAATTCAAACGCCTGGTTGTATTAAAAAAAATAAAAATAAAAAAATAGAAGTGCTCCGGGAGCCCAGACCTCTGCCAAGACGTTTCAGATATTCTCAGTGTGAAAAATTTCCTTTACCCTCAAAAAATGCTGGATCAGCATTTATATTCAGGTTACCGCCAAAATCTTTATGCTTTTCGCTTGTGCCATGACCAACTTCCCTTGATGAAAATTGGTGGGGAGAACTTTTTAAAGTTATCTTGCTCACAGATGTATGCACAAACAAACACCAGCAAAAACATCAACTCCATTAAGGAGGCAATGATATAACAAAACTCAGCTTGGCCCGCTGACTGACTAAGGGTGGGGGTGTAAAGGAATAATGACCTTGAAGGAGGGGACCAACAGAAAAAAAACATTAGATCCGCTGGTGTAGACCTAGTTTCATCTAGAAATCTGCTGCTGCCATAGGATTCTTCACACATTCACACCCATTAGCTGTGTCTTATCTCCTATCTTTATCACTGTGCAGCATGTCATTATCATCATCCAAAAAGATGTCACGGATAGGACTGGATTCAATCCGAAGTTGCTTGCATGGATGTTTACTGCTTATCACCACAAGCCACCAAGAGCTCAACAATTCACATGCCATTAGATATGGATCAGTCACATCAGCTCTCAGAGGCCTCTCTGCCTGTGGAGTCAGAGCTGCACCGCCTACCTGCATATGCATGCTCTTCTTTTTTCTTCTTCTACTGCTCCCCTTACAACATATATTAACTTTATTTTTGATATCAAATAGCAATACTTGTAATTTTTTTTTTCAGAAAAATGTACAAACCAGAAGTACTCTGAGAGCAAAAACCTGTGCCAAAGCCTTTCTGACACTCTCAGCCAAGTTATTCTGGAAAATGTGGATAAGTGCCAAATTCCTGAATCCACATCCATATTCAGATGACCACCAATATCTTATCACTTTTTCCTTGTGCCATGAATAACAAATTATGTGAAAACTTGCTTGCTTATAGACAGACAGACAAAGACATATGCCACCTAAATGTAATCACTCTTTCCTGGTGCCATGACAAACGTTCCATGAAAATATCAAAATCCGTCGAAAAGTTTGTGCATTTGTGAAAATGTGGAAATCTGCCCTGTCTCGCAACATTAGTAAATTCTCTAAAAAAATTCCTGAATCCAGGATTCAGATCACCACCAAAGTCTCATCAATTCGTCTGTATGCCTTGACAACATCCCTAAAAATGTATTCAAAACCTGGCAAAGAAGCTTAGAAGGTTTTGACCAACAAACAGACAAATACTGGCACGTACTTTACGTCTGATTTTCGATTGCCTTGCTCATAGGTCATGCCCCAAGTACAGTCTTGTGTCTGCAGTCCCCCTAAGTAGATGGCCAACCTGTGTGCTTTTCCCATATACCTTTCCCCACTTTCTCTTTTTTCTTCACTCCAGCTCCCCCCAGAAATGGATGGCAGTATCAGGTATTGGCGCCAATAACAAGCCCGGTACTCATACTTGTGCTCATAAAACATTTTACAGCATGTAAACTTGTCAATGTTTGTGCAGGTCTAAGGAAAGTCAGGGTCCTGATTGCAGTTTGATGGTATTTATGCATAACTGGGGGCCACAAAAATAGAACAGAATCAAACAACTTTAAAAATGATTTAATGAACTTTTATGGTATTATAGAGAATCATAGACCATATTTACAGTCAGTGCTAGTGAGTCCTTTAATATTCATAATTGTAAAGTGGTATCACTGAATCCCCATAAATCCCACTTATAACTATTTTAAGACATAATATTCATTATTCTTGTTTTGAAACAAGTAATCAAAACTAACTAAAAAACGCTTTGCTTTGTATTTTATTAATGATGTAGACATATTTTTGCTGATTGAAAAAGTGTTGAAACAGGCCTTAGATATTTAGAATTGATTTGAACATGTAATAACAAATTAGGTCTTTGACCCCCTTGCTAGGGCTCTGCTGACTTTTTATTTATCTGTATAACCCTGATTTTTGGGGAGCAGGGCTTCTAGAGGGGTTTGATTGAATATAGGAGTGAAAACTGATCAGATTTAATTCATCATTGTCATTATTAATTCTGCTTGTCAATTCAAATCTTTATTTGCCCTTCAATAATAATCCTGCAGTTTTCCTGTGTAAAAAAAGGATAATATCTATTTTCTGTTTCAATTGTGTCAAAGGTATGGCCTTTCTGATATCTAATGCCCTGCTGTGTTGCATTTTTCTCCTCTGCTGCTGAGAGCATGTGAAAATGTGTATATGTGCTGTTGTCAGTGCGGAGGGGAGATGTGGAAAAAACACACCTACCTACCAATAAGGGTTTGTTACTTTTGTCTTAAAGACTATACTGTAGGGTGGTCATTTAACCAGTGTTTCACTATCGTGAGAGAGCACAACATACGCTGACAAGTTATATTCAGAAGGATGGACAGCAACAGAAAATGAACAGAGAGCAGCAGTAGCTGACATGGAGCATTTTCTTTTTAAAGCAGTCATTCAAAGATAGATCACAGGGGTAGATATGGTCAGCAACAATACTCAGGTTGGCTGTGGCATTTAAATGATGCTCAAGTTTGTACAAAAGTGGCCAAACAGTGCCAAGAAAATATCCCCCACACCTATACACCACCACCAAATGCTGATATGAGGCAGGATGGAGCCATACTTTCATGTTGTTTACGCAAAAGTCTCACCTTCCCATCTGAATGTTGCAGCATTGAATGAGACTCAGGCAGCATTTTTCCAATCTTCTGTTGTCCAGTTTTGGTGAGCCCATGCAAAATGGTGCTGTGTGGTTCTCTGCAGCTGCTGACCATCTGCTTCAAGACATGATGTGTTGTGGAATCATAAATGGTCCTCTGCATACTTTGGTTTGAACCAGTTGTTATTTGAGTTGCAGTTGCCTTTCTATCACCTCAAACTTCTCTGACCTCTGGCGTCAATAAGGCATTTTCACCCAGAGAACTGCTGAATGTTTTCTCTTTTTCAACCATTCTCTGTAAATCCTAGGTTCATGAAAATCCCAATAGATAAGCAGTTCTGAAATAATCAGACCAGCTTTTCTGGCATCAAAAACCATTCCACATTTACAGTCACTTGAATCTCCTTTCTTCTCCATTCTGATGCTCGGCTTGAGCTTCAGCTGATAAGCTATCTGCCTTTACAGACAGTTTAACTGGTGTACCTAATAACGTAGCCATGGAGTATATTAAACTCTTTTTCGGTGGGACATTGATTCCAGATGTCTTTGAAGTTTCTTGTCTAAAATCCACTCAGATGCTAAATTTTGGCATGGCCATTAGCTGCTGTGTTTCTTTCCTGCTCAGAACAGGTTGTGTTTGTGTAAATCCTGAAACTGTGTCTGACCACAACCTACTTATAACAATAACAATACTGTGCTCCAATGTTTACTGTGACTGCTGCACAGACAAGCCTAGACATGTTCTTTAAACTGGAGCTGCCTGTGGGCTGAACAAACATTTGGCTCGGGGATTGGGCAGGGTATTCACATCAACCTCAGCACACAATAAGTATCCTGATATAAAAGCTGTTAAAACTGAAAATTCAAGACAAATTTTATTTTTGTAAAAACAACAACAGCAAGGGAAGACTTAAAGGATCCTTTAACTTAAGACACTTGAATTGCAGGCCTCTGGAGATTTTAGAAGGTATGTAAAATTCTAATGTGCGCTGTATCAAGTAGTTTGGCTTCTACTGTCACCTTCTGAATTACACCATGAGTGACCGTACCATAGATTTATTTTACCACTGCTGTCACAGCATTTGAGGATGAATCAGTCCTTTGAAATTTGTATCAACAAGAGGTAAATAATGATAGTTTGTCATCAGAACATCATAAGACATCAGTTCTTCAGACAGGCTGTTAGAGCATTTGTGGAGCAAGCATCAGCAAGCATGTTCTGGTGTTGGGGGATTTTTAGACAGGCTATTGACACATTTTTTAATAGGGACCATCAAAAAAGTGTATTGTGCATAATATGTGACCTTTAATTCTTTTGTACTTCAGGTCTTTTGTGAATTCAAAGAAAGTTTATTAGCTTTTGCAGAGAACTGGGCAACTATCCTTGTGCTACAATGGATTTAAATTATTCAAATTACATCTACAGCGCATTTTATTTAATTATATTAATCACTTAATGTGTGTAAGCCGTCTCTGCCTACATTTGGATAAAATAGTAAAGAAATACATGCTCGCAAAATAAACTGAAAACACAGGGTGAATATATTAAGAGAGTAGAGTGTTGACAGTAAATGTCCTTACAAAAGAATGGCAAGTGTACTTTTTGCTTTTTTTTGTTTGCACAAAATGCTAATGCCTGCAATCTTCATAAAAAGTTTTTCGCTATTTTATTCTATTTATTTATATCTTCACCTTGCAGTGCAGCTGGATCAGCCTGATTCAATGTCTCTACACTTACAACTTCTGTATAGAAAGTATGTTTCTGCTCCACTTCTGACATGTTTTGCTGAGTTCTCTTTTACAAAGTTGCTCACTTTTCATCCTTTACACTGCTACATTATCCGGTTGGCCTGTAATGAATGTGTTAAACAGAACGATCATCAAATCACCTGCAGGATATGCTATTGAAAGGTTCTGTCCGTTCCCAAACACTTTCTCTGGGCTCTTTCCCTGATGCACTTGTGAAATATATTTGGTGTGTCAGGTTATTCATATCTATTGTTTATAAAATTTGTCTTGAAATATAATTCTCTTTTAGTTTGAGGTGGTATTGCCCACCCAATGAAGAATTTATCATCCCCCTAAGGCAGTTCTTAACTCTCTACTGCATGCTTGTTATTTTATGAAGATCAAACAGTAAGACCTTGCCGTGTCTGCGTGTTGTAGATCGTTGCATTCTTTTTGGCTAAAACTCAGTCCAGGAGAACAAACACACATCAGGCAGCTTCAATGTGCGTCAGGGAAAAGAGAAGAACCAGGAGCAGATGGACTGAAGACTAAATTTCCTCCAAGCTCACAAACTATGCACACCAACAGGCAGACTCACACAGACCTTTCAGCACACACTGTTTGCTGTCTGTCCCTGTCTTATGCACTGATACACACCACTATTTTCACTCCCGCTGTCCTCTACAGATCACCAGAGCAGACTCCCATGGCTCTTAACCTTTTACACCATCTTTGTTTCAATGCGCAGTCAGTGTCCTTTTTTTCCTCCCCGGGCTCTGATTCCAAGAACCACAGAGGATTAACATCTCAAATACTGGTAAAGAGGAGAGGAAAGAAGTGAGGATAGGAGAGAAGAGAGGATGTTTATACTTTGCCAATGTCTCCAGTGACAAAGACATCTTCTCCTGTCTCTATCTCTCCTGTCTGGCAGCAGCCTGCTCACGAAATCCTCCTGGGACATCTCCTCTCTCCATGTCTTCCTCTCTCTCTCCCTTCACCTCGACTCGCTTCAGCCCTCCATGTAGCATTGGCAGGAATATTACATGAAGCATATTGCCAAAAGTGTCAAAATATTACACTGGGAGAGCCCTCAGGGGGGCTGCTCTCATGAATCAAATCAGAGCTGCTGTGATCAGACAGCGAGGGCCACAGCTGATTGATGCTCTGTCAAGCCCTGAGGTCTCCTGGTGAGTTGTTGGGTGACAGTGGGGATTATCTGGAGGAAGGGGGAGTCACAGGATGTGACGTTTGGGGGTTAAGAGAAACTACACCAAATGACAGGACTGTAAGCTTTCCCTCTGCGGACTGACAAGGCAGCATAAAGAGCGACCAGGGGAGAGACATCATGAGAATGATCACTAATAATACCAGGCTCCTGATTGTATTCGGATGGTATTTATCAGAACAATAACAGGCGAACACTTTTCTTGTGACTCCATTGAATTATAATGAGATTACATAATTTGTCAGTGCTGCTGTGCCACAAGGAGACAGTGGTTTCTCCCCAGAAATGAGCGTGAGCAGAAAGAACAATGCTCCCTCACCAGGACTCATGGCTACACTGGGAGACAGGGTTTCAATACAAATGTTCCTTACCCGTGTGTTTTCCTCTCTTTCACTCACAAACACACATGCAAGGTTTATTTACTCTCTGTGCATGCGTGTGCTCTGCAGGGAGAAGATGCCATTCCACCATGTGCGGGCGGGCCTGCTCTATCCAGACAACTACCTGAGCAGCTCCCTGACGGAGGGCAGCGAAGCCTTTCAGCTCACCAGCATCTCCACCGAGGAACTGGGAGGTGAGTGTGACCATGAGAGAGAGAGAGAGGGGGTGGGGGTAAAGTGTGGGGTATTAGCAATTAATGTTTCACTCCTGGAACAATGCAGTTACAACGCTTCAATTCTCACAGGAACAAGTTTTTCCATTTAGCCATTTTGTCAGAGCCTGACTGGATTCATTGGTTTCCAATTATGCTGCTTTGGAAATAAACCCAGTCACTGGACTCAGAATGAAGCAGTGCATGACTGACATAAGAGATATTTGAGCAGACCTAAATGTGGATGCAGTAATATTATTAAGTTATGTCAAATTTAGTCATATATCACAGTCAAAACAGCCAAAGTGCTTTTTTTAAAAATACATGTACAGTGTTAACAAATTCATTAGACCACCACCCAATGTATTGTTTATAACGCAGCTGCTCTAAAGTGGTAATTACCCAAATCATTTTTTGTATTTCTGTAATGGTCAATACACCAGTATGTAGAAGCTCTTTAACCCAAACGATATTTTGATGCTAAAATATGATTATTGTTATCCATGAATGTTCGAATTTACTATTTTAAAATAAGAAAACTAAGATGTCAAATTATAATTATTTACTTGCGTTGCAGAACAAAAAAAATAGTTTTAGTGATTAAATGTTACACTTGATTAATTTCTGACTTCTCACAGAAGGCCGGTGAGCTGGCTCAAATTCTAAAAGGTGAATTCAGTATGAAATGTGTCATTCCTGTTAAAAATGTAAGCCCAATAATGTAATTATTTTCAGTTTTAAAAAGTTTTTGAAAGATTTCAAAAATATTTCTGTTTTCTCATTGAAATGAAAGGTGGTTTATTAAATTTGTTAAGCACTGCATATGAGAGCCAAACTAGCCTTTATATTGTTTTGGCACTACAATTACCATGTACAATACTGTAATCACATCATAGTGTGTGTGATGTTAGTCATATGACCTGGAGCCCACCATGTCAATACTTCTAGGTTCATTATTTAGCCAGACATTTCAGATTTATCTTCAGTGAGTGTTTTCCTGCTATCAACAGTACTTTGTTTTGCTGCTTGTCAGTACCAAATATACAGTAAGTTAATGGCACCAACACGCAGCTGTGCAGTGTGTTTGTATGTATGGTGATACCAGTGTTGTAGTCGAGTCACCATAGCTCGAGTCCGAGTCGGGTCTGAGTCCTCAGTGTTTGGGTCCGAGTCGAGTCCGAGTCGAGTCCTCTCACCTGAGTCGAGTCCAGGTCGAGTCCTCCGTACCTTAGCCCAAGTACTAGAAAAGTTCCCCGAGCCTAAATGAGTTTTCAATATTGAGGTATCTGTGCGCACACTTTGGAATAAAACCCAAATGGGAATATGTAAATATACAACGTTTTTTTATTATATTTTTGTCAGAAGACACAGGAAATAGTAGATGAACTGCATCCGGGTGACAACAAGATGGCGACTATCTACTGTGCTAACGTGTTTTGATACAGAAATTGGATTCAATAATGTACCTAGAAGACCTAACTTTTGGATTTATCATGACGGATTACTTTAACGAAGTCTCCAAAAAGACACTGATGTTTCAGGAGAGATATCTCAGCCTCTGGAAGAGCTACGATCGCACCAGAGGGCTCATCGGAACGGTGAAGTTGTTAGCCTTCGATCAAAACAACCGGTAAGTGGCTATGATAAACAGTTGTAAAGTTATTAAATATTTCGTGAACGGTGTGCTTTGCTGTCATATACGATAGCGCCGACCTCCGAGGGTTAAGAGGCTAACGTTGTCGTTATTTAGCAGCTAGCTTATAACGTTATCAACAGTCACAGTAACATTAGCATCGCCATCTACTTACTTCACTGGGTGCATCCTAGACAGATGTCTGTTAAAGTTCGACGTTGTCCCCGTCGCTCTTTTACATAATGAGCACGTTGCTCTGCATTTACCAGCATTTATGGTGAAATCTTTGAAAGCAAAACGAACAACCTGCGGTACCTGCTTACCTGCAGGTAAACTAACACACCTGCCCGCCGTGGGCTTTAAGACTGATATGAGGACCTTATACCAGAAGAAATAATAAATAAAAAATAATAAAAATAGGATTCATTGATAAATAAGCTTGAGTCCTCTGAGTCTTCCCCAGAGTCCTAATGCAGCTAGAGCTCGAGTCCGAGTCCAAGTCTGAGTCATCAGCGCACAAGTCCGAGTCGAGTCACGAGTCCGACATATCCGGACTCGAGTCCGAGTCATGGACTGGAGTCCTACAACACTGGATGATACACTCTAGAAAGTCATCATTCACCACAGTGATTTGTCGCAAAACAGCCCCAAACCCTCATTAAACATTGTCCCCTGTTAAAGCTCCATTATGCCTTCTGCACAGATGGACGCATGGACACAAACTGCTGCAAACTCATGACATGAAAACGCTCTGTGGTTTTTTTCTTCTATTTGGCTCTCTTCTTGCCACAGAACAATTTTCTCTCAAATATCTTTGGGCAAATCCTTCAAAAAAGTCTCAGTTATCGTATGGTTCAGTGGAAGTTGGTGTAAAATGATAACTTGTTGACAGTATGGAAAACCATGAGGAGCAGTTGCTGTGTTTACTCATGTTATTGAGACAAAAAGGGGGAAGAGATGGTCCATATGGCTACTAAATCAAGAGAAGACAAGAAGAGGAGAAGTGTATCATAATCTATTTTAAAAGAACACATGCTTTTAGCAGATTATTGAACTAATGAGAGCTGTAGATCCTTAAAGTTTGCCAACTTGTTGTCATCTGCATCTGCTTCTGTTAAATTTTTGGGATGTGCATGGCCAAGCTTAAAGGGACAATGTGTAGCATTATAAGTAATTTATGAGCAAGAAACAATGTCTACATTCATACCATGCCTCTGCCAACAATCTGACTTGTCCTGCTGAGCAAATAATTTCTTATCTGTATTTGCATAGAACAGTTAAGTCCTATAGAGGCTCCCATGTCCTTCCGGTCTATACAAAATAAAAAACACCAAAGAGGGACATATAGCCCTATGTAGTGCTACTGGCTAAGGCTAAACGTGTTTTTGCTTAGAACCAGAGTGACTGAAACAGAGAAGGAGAACAACGAGATGCTGGCACTGCCCCGGCAAATTTGAAAGCCTAACACTAATGATTCTATGCAGTTTGCTGTTTGTTTGAAATAACGTACCCCTTCACCAAAAAGAAAACTCAATGAAGTGTTGGCTGACATGTTGACATAGCTTCTAGGCACATACCGGCCACCATAGAGTTCAGCGGTTGCAATGCACATTTGAAAGAGCGAGGCGCTAGAGAGCACTATTCGTTTGAATGCAAAATACAGTTTCACCACTAGATGGGAGAACAAACTACACACAGTGGGGTACACAAAAAAGGACATTTCATTCATGTGATGTTACGCTCTCTCGCAACTTTGCATAGGCACTGAGCATAAAACAGGCTTAAGGAGAAAGTTTTCTGTGACAAAAACATTTTTGCATAGTATGTTGGTCAATGCCTTAGTGTTATGACTGTTGTTAGAATTGTTAGAAGACATGCCTTCAGGTACAGAATCCTTAGAGTAATTTCTTGGCTACGTTTTATGAACAGTGCAATTGCTATAAAATCCATTCAAGGGCCCTGCACTGAGAGGTATTACTTGTTCTGCCTGTGAAAAATGTGTTAATTATTTCCTGCCTGGATCTTAAAAGGTCTTTAAAGAAATCTAATCATTTTGATGTGAAATTGTGTGTTGGGGCCCTGTACTCGACAACTTGTACTTTTTCTCTTTTCCTTTTCAGGCATTTTGTTTGAGAGCAAATCCGTCATGAACAAGGCCAAAGCCGAAAGTGAACTGCAGTGTTCCTCAAAATTGGCTTAGACTGACACGGTTGAGTTTAATTTTCATGCTTTCTTTTTAGTGAATGCCAGAGTTGCTGCAGGCTGAGGGTCCTAATACCAACTGCACTACATTTAGGTTTTGATTTAAGTCTACATTACAACATAACCTAACACTTGTTTGTTCACCATCTGCTCAAATAAATCTCTGTCACAGTGCAATGAGCTGCATATTTTTGACTTGTCTTCCTTTAGCGGGACAGGAAGCAGTTCATCTTGTCAGTGAGTGAGGACTGAGCATGTTTTCAGACTGAAGCTGTTTGTTTGTGTTTATACATAAGGCCTATTGTAGTTTGCTCAAATGAGCTCTGAACTACTTTGTCGCATAAATCTTTTAATCCGATGTCTCTTGCGCAAAACCGACTCAACCCAGTTCACCGAAGCAGTCTCTCTGGTGCTGTGCAGGCAGAAAAAGATTTCGTGTGTGTGTATGTGTGAGTGCGGCAACTGAAGCGTCTTGACATCATTAGCCGTGCTGGCCTTTGTCTGCGTTTCGTCTGTCAAGGGCAGCAGGAAGGGTAAAGTAGTTTAAACCTATGTAGAGCTATTATATAAATTAAATTCAGACTCTTAGACTCCAGACATTGTGAGAAAGCATTATCTAGGCCCTGTCAGCCACAGATCCAACACAGCCAATGGGATTGTCTGATGTGGACAAAATATCCGTGGTGCTTGCTGCCAGCAGTTGAAAACTCCTAATCCCACTTCAGAGAGATGCTGAAGGTTCTTCTTGGATCATCTGTTAGCGCAGATAGAAGGCTAGTTAATCACCCCTGTGTTGGGCTCTGTACCCTTTCTCTGGTTTTGAGGCATTTCATCAATCACACTGAGAACATGTACAGTCCTGAGGGGGGGTCGACTCGGTACTACACAGCCACATGGACGCACGCAGGCAGGGGCCACAAGCTTACACACACACTCACAAATGCACAAAAGCGACACACTGTAATACATCACGGAGCAGCTCTATTGAAAATGTACTTTTCACTGTTGAGCTGCATACAAATATGTCTCACTTTGTTTCGTGGGGTCGCACACACAATCACCCGGCTCTCAATCCCCCCCCCCCCATGCCTGATTCTCACTTCATTTAGTGAGAAAAAAAGCCTCAGAAGGCAGTGGCTCGGTGTTGGGGTTTAGTCATCAGCTGTAGGGGGTATTTACAGGCTTATATGGGGGGCTTCAAGTGAACTTTGGGTCTCACGCAACTGACAGAGCAAAGACGGGCAATGGAGGAAGATCTGAGACAGACTCATTACGCCGAGGAAGGAGGGAGCATCGTGTCAGGACGAGAATATTAATGACACACAGTCAGAGAGAGAGAGATGAACTTCATGTAAAATTCATTGTTTAAGTTGGGAAAAGGATTAGTCTTTGGGAAGTTGTGATTTAAATTCCATCGTGCAGCAGGCTATTACTTTTCCCGATTGTGTGGCTGCTGTGAAGATTAGCACAAACGCTGAAACGCCAGCTGAAATGACACCCTCTCCCACCCCTGAAGTGTTAATATCCACAGAAAAATAAGGTGCTTGCCTGTGGAAAAAAAGATGTTGAATAAAGTCCCGTCCCTGCCGTCTTTATCGAGTTGATAAGCAGCCCCCTCCATTCAAAGCTTGGCCTCCCCTCTTCCGCCTCGTGCTAACTGATTGACAGGCAATTAGCCGCAGATTGACCACAGTGTTTTCTACAAGGGTCCTCAGAGGTTTGAGTAATTGTTCTGCACCGACGGATACCTCACGAGCTGTGAGCGTTTACTTACAATATCAAGTTAGAGGGAAGCTTTTCATGTGGGAGGGGAGAGGTGGAAATGCTCATGGCAATGCTGGTGGTGATTGTGCTGCGTGGAGGGATTGGTACAGGCCCAGCGGGGTTTCGGAAATACAATAAGTATAAAGATGTAAGAGAGAGAAGGAAATAGAGCAAGAGAGGGAGGGGGAAGCAGGGAGGGAGGAGGTGGAGGGGTGATCATCCTCATCTTGATTTGCCGGAGTGAAAAGCTGAGGTGCTTCCAGTTAATGTCAAATCCTGTTATCAGCAGCTGGGAAGCACCTTTCAGCACCATCTACAGACCTGCTTAATGCTGTTAATCATTAATTTTATCCCAGGAATTACCCCGTCTCATTGACACCTTCTGATGTCTCATTTTTATAGTGTAGAATGAGGTTTTATGAAGATAGAGATCATGCAGTCAAAATTGAAAGCAATTGTTGTGGCAAGGACTTTGTACAGTGTTCTGTGACAAAAACAGAAAGGAGCTTTTTGTTTCCCTGCAAATCAAATCAAAGCCTGCTTACTGATCTGGAGCACCGCTTTGTGGATTTTGTGTTCTTTTCAAGAGCACAAGAAGAAAATAAAGCCCCAAATTCATCCCCTGCTTGTGAACGTAATATCTTAAGAACATGGAAAGAGAATTTCTTCAAACTTAATGCAAATGCCCATCCAGATCAGCTTGGGCTCCTCCATGAGTCAAAGTTCAAGGTCTTGGAGCCTCATTGTTATCCCCTGTAAGCAAGTTATCTCAAGAACTTTCTTTGAACTTTGTAAGTAGTGTGGTGCAGGGATGATGTATTTTTGGAGGCCAATTCAAAAGTTAGCATTGCGTGGGTTCTCTCAACCACAGACATACTAAAAGCCTGTGGGATTTTTTTTGTTATGTTTTGGATTATTGCTGATCATAGCAAACAAAAAAACATGAAACTTGCATGTTCCACTCTTTGTGATAATCTTCACAAATGAACCAATTCTTCACATTTTTTTAAGTTTAAATGTAATCATTGGGTGTAAATAGTTAATAGAAAGCTACTATGGAACTACAACATGGCGGTTCGACAGAGAAGCAGTTACAATATTTCAAGTTTGTCCTCTTGTTTGAGAGTTTCCCCTTTATCAATTCACCTGATCACATTTGTCCTCATGGTTGTGGCAATAGAGTATGAATTATTGATCAATTTAAAAATCGATTAGAAGTGTTGAAATTTTGTAGTTCTTGTTTGCAGTTAGTTGGCAACCATCCTTCCAAACACACAAAAGCACTTAAAATTTTAAAGCAGGCAATGACAGATTTATCGTATTATTTTACAGTAAACATTAAAATCTCATATGCATGTGTTCATCACGAGCCTTATTTCAGGCACTTATCCAAAACCGGTATTCTAAATCCCATTTATCGTCGGGCTTTGGAACCAGGAAGTGCCAAATGCTAACTTCCTTCTGCGTTTTTGGACTCATTTCTACACCACTTTATTCAATTTAGGGGGTAAGAGGTCAGCGGTAAAGATCATCAGTTCTCATGTTCCTTTTTCAGTGCACTCGATATCTCAAAAACATTCAAAGGGTTTTTCATTTATTCAGTTTATTACTCAAATGTCATGCATTTATCGTCCTTTGCTTGTTAATGTGATATTTTAAGAACACTTTGTGCAATTCTGTCAAATTTTGCTCCAACGTTGTCTATGAGAGAGGGATTAACAGATTAGATTTTGGACTTCAGGTCAAGGTGTTTCGTTCTCATTTGCATCTCTTGTTTGTGAATGTGGTAGCTGAGGAAAGCTTTGATAGATATTAATTTAACTGGAAACAGATGCCAACTGTAACTCGTTGATGCATTGATTAGATTTTCAAAATTATGGCTCAAACTTTGCCTGGTTTCATTATCATGTTTGGCTAGTCACTAGTGAATATGTTCTTTCAAAAGCACTTCAAGAGATTTCTATTGAACTCTGCATCAGTAAAATCTTTCAAGGATCAGGAGAAACAATCACAGAGGTCATAGATAAAGGCCATTCACGCTGACACATACATGACTACAGCTGTTTCTCTTGACCTCTCTGTTCACCGCTTGTATACCTCTCAGAGACACTAAACTGCCAGGTGGTATCTAGTTTACTTGTGTATCTGTTTTATATGGAAACAAATCAATGATAAACAAGTTTGGTCAATTTAGTTGTCTAGAATGAGCAAATGCAAATAAGTGAACATTTTTCAGCTCCTTGGACATTGAATACAACTTTGTGGTTGAGCTTGTGCAGAGTGGGACTTGACACAGAGTCTAATGTTTGCACTATTAGTTTTGATTCAGCAGAAGCAGTGGAATTAAAGAAGCCTTATGGAGAGGAGGTGAGATGTTTTCAGGAATAGTAACCACTCCACTTGCCCCTAGAATCAATCAGAAGATAACCAAATCCTGCATGAATGAGAGCTGACACAGACAGATGGATTCAGTGTGCACAGATCATGGAACCAAAATGGCAAACTAGCACTGATCACTCCTCAAACTTTTTCACCATCTGGATTGAAGCCCATTATTGACTTTTACTTGTCAGTTTTCTGGAATAGTTTATTACTCTACAGGACATTTGTCCCAATATTTGTCTGATCGTTATTTTCAAGGCCAGTTGTCTTGCTACTTGTGGTAATTTTTAATTGCAATAGTCTATGGATAAGCCTCAGTACACTGACTTTCTCTCTTTTCCTTGCTCAATCAGTCTTTATGTACTGTATTGTGTACTGAGAACCTTGAGACAAAGGTGTCCCACCTACACAAGAAGAGTTCTTGTGCTTACTTTGAAATTTAATGTGGTTGCACCACCAGTAACAGAGACCTAATTCTATACAGTCCACAGATCTACTCATCTCTCCTGTCCTTTAAATTAGTTCAGTTAAGAGATGGGCAACATCTGTTACCATGAGAGCCACATACATTTCAATCTGACTTCCTGGGGAGCAAATTGTCAAAAATTATTGTATACTTTCAATTAAGACAATCATAATGATTGATAGCTTATCAAAATTAGAAAAGCACTTGGAGAGCGCCGACCTCCGCCAAGACACAATTCAAATGCAAGGGAAGCTGGGTAGTGTAGTGACATAGGCTTGAAAAATGTTGACGTGAGTTTGCAAATAAACTACAATTCCCATAATGACGTAAAGGGGGCAAAACCCTACTGCAGCCATGGAGAAATGAATGGGATTTGCCATTATAAACTTCAGTGTTTTTTTGTGACGTCAGTCTGGATTGTATCCAGATGAAACTGACCGTGATGATTGAGTTATATTATATATATTATCCTGTAAATTTTTTAGTGAATCCATCAAGTGATGTCAGAGACATGATTTCTTAAAATACGGCCCAATGTTAAGTTATGGGATTTTTTGCAAATTTGGGGATTTTTTATGTCCAGACAAATATGTGTATCACCGCCAAAATGTATTGGCTTCTTCCCTGGACCAAACCACACCTCTGATAAAAAATTTTCATGTAAATCCATCCAGTAGTTTTTGCTTTATCTTGCTAACAGACAAACAAACAAAAAAACAAACAGACACATAAACAGACCCTGGAGAAAACATAACCTCCTTGGCGGAGGTAAAAAGTGTGTGTTTAATTATTGCTCATTTGGTTCTGTTGCTATGTAACGAAAGACCCCCCACCCCCCACCCCCCCAAAAAAACAAAATTAAAAAAATAGTTAATATGAAGCCTAATTCTAAGAAAACATACTATACCATAATAATATGAACATTTATGTTATAACTCATATGCAAAATATCCACTTATCAATTATCCAGTGACCTTGAGACTAAATTAAAGCCAAGTGAAACTGCTTTATAATGCATTTAATGCCACCAAGTATGTTTTATTAACTTTTATTTTTCTTCATTTGTTTAGAAACCACTGCTAAAGGTGATTTACATACATAATTATACCCAACTACATACACTTATTTCTTTCAAGGAACAAAACATTTGCCAGCAGGAAAGATTTTATAGAAATATTTCAAAGTGTTATGCTTGAGGTGGTGTGTTGGGTTGTATTAGCATCTCATATTTCACGTTTTCCTAATACTTGCAGTTTGAATAAAGATAAGTCTAAATCTGGCTCACCTGTTTGCCATATCTGCTGCAGCTTTGACACCTTTTACGTTCGAGACAGCAGGATAGACACCACAACATAATTGGCCCTGATATTTGGCCCAATCCCCCCCTTATGACCAAAGGTCTGACTATCTTATAGTACCTACGATAGTCTTACCAGATTCTCCTGTGCTATGGAGAGTGTTAAGAAGGATTTTATCCTCCCAGGTCAGCTCAGAGGAGAATCAGCACTGCGCCAATGGGAAATCCTAAATATTGAACAGGGTATTTGTTGTGGGGAGAGTACACTGAGGACAACCAAGCACGTCCTCTGTGATTTGTCACAAAGAATTGAATGATAGCCAATCAGGAAGCAAGTTGGTGAAAAATGGAAGCCCAACAAACATAGCCACAGCATCAATAAAACACACACAGTTTAATAAGCATAAAAAACAGTGTATCAACTGTTTTAGACTGAAGTTGCATTTCACTGTGAGAGATTCAAAACTACAAGATTGCTTTTTGGTAATTGTGTGGTGTGCTGTGTTGATCATCTCGTTGCACACCACAGAGTAGAGAAACAAATCTGTTAAATCTGTCCTCATTTTTGTCATGTATGGAGTATCTATCTATCTATCTACACATGTGGACAAAATTGTTGGTAACCTTCTGATTAAGAAGGGAAAACCCACAATGGTCACTGAAATAACTTGAAACTGACAAAAGTAATAATAAATAAAAATTTACTGAAAATTAACTCATGAAAATCAGACATTGCTTTTGAATTGTGGTTCAACAGAATCACTTTAAAAAACAAACTCATAAAACTGGCCTGGACAAAAATGATCGTACCCTTAACTTAATATTTTGCTGCACAACCTTTTGAGGCAATCACTGCAATCAGGCGATTTCTATCTATCTATCTATCTATCTATCTATCTATCTATCTATCTATCTATCTATCTATCTATCTATCTATCTATCTTTCTGTCTTTCTTTCTTTCTGTCTGACGGTCTGTCTGTCTATTTCTTTATTTATCTATCTTTAAAATTAGCTGGTAACACTTCCCAACATATCTTTAATTTGCTGAACTTGTTTACTCTTTTTTCACACATTTTGCAGGAATGGAGAACAATAATTATTAATTCGGAGCTCTGTAAAGCCAGTTTTCAGCCTCTTTTATCTTTTTTTGAGGTCTTTGCCACCCCTGAGGAATATTTGGCTTTCTAGCAACTGATTCTCTCCTTTTTGCACCAGTTGCAAATAGTGTTGCTGTTGTTTGTGGTATTTTACAGCTTTATCATTGAAAATAGACTAGAGCGGTTTATTAAAACAATGCTTTCAGAGCAGCGAGACTGAGCCAAAACACTGAAGTTGTAAAGTGGAAAATGAAAGCATAGAGCTGAAAGTCCAAACGTCTGAGAGGAACTGCAGAATCAGGGAATAAATCTGTTTGTCTTTAAACAAATATGAAGTCAATTAATCATTTGAAAGCATAAACATGTTGATTACAACCACTTAAGGGCTAAAAAATGGTTGTGTTAATGGATTAAGCAGGATGCAAACAGCTGTCTGTAGTGTCAATGTCACACTGTTTGATGCCCCAGCCATCCTCCTCACAGACACTCTTTAAGAGGTTTTTGCAGCACTATGACAACATCACGCTATTTCTGGCTTTGCCCCTGAGAGACAACAGTCATTATTCACACAACCACAAGATCTGTGGTATTACAAGCTGCATAGGCATGAATATAGAGACAAACATCTTGCAGAGAAAAAATGAAGTGCAAATTTTACAAACAAAGCAAAAACTGTAGTTGCACATGCACATGGACAATTTCGAGGCACTCCATAATGACGAGAAAAAAATGATACTAAATTCTATCACATAGGAAGAAAAAATAAGCAATTGGCATAAATAGGAAAAACCCCTCTTTTGGCACAATCTCTGGAAAGAAAAGAGAAATCCCTCAATTAGTTCAGACTCAGCCACAGAATTTTATTAGCCACACAGAGCAAAGATGGATGGAAATTTTTATCTACAGTGATGAGTGCTCAGCCTCTTTCATACAACAATGCAAGAGGACGTAATAAATGAAAAGGTAAAGGAGAGTTGAAACATGCATTCATGTCTTGCATGATGCATGCCAAATCACCCAAAACCTAAACATCAGACCCAACCAGATGCAATAAAAAGAAATGACTGCAATCGAGGGAGAGTATTGCATACCCTAAAAGTTTAGATGCTGCATAAAATGTTTAATTTGTCCACCATGTTTTTTTACACTAAAGTTGCATTTCTCTGTGAAGGATTCAAAACGGCAAGAGTGCTTTTTGGTAAGTGTGAGGTGTGCTGTGTTGATCACCTTCTTGTACACCACAAAGTAGAACAACAAATCTGTTAAATCTGTCCTAAAAATGTTTTTTGATTACTTACAAAACATGAAGAGTTTAATAGATAAAACAAAATATCTGAGAAATTTGAGAAATTACAAAGAAACAAATGGAGCACATAAGTCACTTTAGATATGGCGTTACAGTGCAGAGCACTTTTCAAAGCACACTGCGTCTTCACTGGGGATGGAAATCAAAAAGAATCAGATCATGAGCAGAATCCATGAAGGAATTAAGATAATTTAAATCTTATCAATTCCTTTTCATAGTGTCAGAGTCAAATAGTGTAGAAATTATTTGGAAGATTTAATAACCCTCTTTCTAAACAATTCACATCTCAGGATGATACAAAAGTAAAAAGCATTTATTTTCTTGAGAGAACAAGATTATTATCTTTGAATCATGGGATATGTTTTTGCCAAAATAAATACTGCTCTGTTTTCTAAACTGAGGTAAATATATCTGAGTGTATGTTTCCGAATGAACAAGATAATTAACTCAAAATCTTATATAACTTTTTAATTACTTTTTTCCTGCTTTGATAATTCTCTTAGAACCTTGCAATACAATTAAAGGAAGGCAATGTTTGCTTCACTGAACAACCAGGATCAAGTCTTCCATTTGGATTAAGAGGTTATTAATTATTTAAAAAATTAATTAAAAAAAAAAATATATATATATATATATATCGTACCACAGAAGAGTAGTCTATCTTATAATTTTGTTCTGGTTAATTATCCTAAATGGAACAGGTTATTATTATTGATAGACAAAAACCCATCCTTTGATTCAGGGACTAATACCTCATTAATTCAGACACAGACCAAACTGTTATTTTTTCATGTTGACATAACTTGTTGCTGTACTTAGACACGCAGAAAGTATGTTAAGTGAAATGTTGCGTGTTTGCCTTGCAGAGATCCGGGAAGCATTCCGTGTTTTGGATCGTGATGGGAATGGTTTCATCTCCAAACAGGAGCTGGGAATGGCCATGCGCTCCCTGGGTTACATGCCCAGTGAGGTGGAGCTGGCCATCATCATGCAGAGACTGGACATGGATGGTGAGCAGCTACATAAGGTCACACACTTGGGTGCATGCACAGGGAACAAACACACACATGCATGCACACGCTGAGTGAAACCTTATTAAAAGCTAAAGAGTGTGCCTGTTTTGCATATTCTGTACAAGTTTTATGTTTGTTTATAGTTGTTATGCCTAGGAAGAGTTGTTTTTCTTCCAAAGAAACTAGGAATATATTTGTGTTTAGTTATAATGTTATGTTAATGTGAAACAGCCGTATATGATGCCAACTAAAAACACACAATCTGAAGCCTTTCCCAAATGCTTAAGCAGAATTGGATTCTGAGTTACAGCTTCCTTTAAAATGCTCCACCTATAACGCTTACTAAAGTGTCTTAAGAGCAGCAGCAGGTGGCCAATTGTCAAAAACAAATTCCCGCAGAGTCAATAAACAGAAGGGGCTTCTAAAACCTTAACTCCGCTTGTAAATTCACCCAGGATTACAATTACTCTTAAGCAGTCCCTGCTTCACAAACAAGCTCGTCAGTCGTTCAGCTGCCTCTTATCTGCCTGCTCTTGATTCCACAACACTCGGTAAATATCAAAGGTCAGAGCTAAAAGCTTTTCACTTCTGCCTTCATGAGTAGTTTGACCATCCAAGAACAGCTCGCTCTGAAGAGAGTCAACAGCTCCCTGCCTTTACCTGCGGCTGCTCTGGTCTCACTGTCAGTGTTATAATGCACTGAAAATAAAGATGACAATCAGTACCAGCTCTAAAACAAACAGCCTGCATTACAGCTGACACGCAGCTTTTCATTCCTGTTCAATCCCTCTTTCAGAAATCTTAATCCGCCACTCTCCTGCATTATCTTCCTTCAGGTTTTAGTTGGGTTGTCTTAAATGTCTGATTTTATATCATCAGCTTGCAGCTTTTGTTTGGATTTTAGCTGAATATGACACACTAAATATCATATATTACCCTTTTTCACCTGCATAAGACCGCAAAAATTAGACCATCAGAGACAAGATTGTTTTTTGCATTTTGTCATCCTTAATGCCTTTAAATGTGTCTAGAAAGAGAAAGTGGTGGCACAAAGTCTGTGATGTGAATATACACTAGTGCGTATTTTTTCTCCATTTTGCTTTACAGAGGAAATGCCTTAATCTCTACCAAAATGTACACATTGTCATGGGAGAATTGGGTAATAAAATGTATGCATGTACTCCCTGTAATGATAAGCTCCTATGAGTTTATTTTTTCAGTCTTATTTTGCGCCATCCAAGGTCCAAACTGTATTTGTGATTAAATTGCATTGAGCAGCTATATTTTTTAATACATTTGGGCCCCATTTTTCAATAATTTTGTGCTGGTGGGACCTGAGGTTGAGACCAGTTGAGAGCCACTGCCTTAAATCCTTCCTGTGTGATGAGAGTTAAATTGACAACATGCTGCAGAAAAAGCCTTTGCTTCACATCACAACCAAGCACAGTTTCAATGCAACTACAGGTCGAAGGGGGGAATCATGCTTGAGCACAGCATGACAACTGGCCCTAGTGTAAGTGCGCCCTTAGACTGTATTTCCACCAAGCAGTCCAGTTCAGTTCAGGGAGGTTGGAACTAAAAACACTGCAGTCTGTTGATCAAGAGCAAGAACCATTGCTTTCAGTATGACAGTAGCTAAAACAAAAACAACATACAGTCCTATGTTCAAATCACCCGTGGTTCAGAGTGAGCGACTTTTCTACTACTTTTGCTGTAAAGAATGTCTGTATGAAACAATGCCACTTCAGAGGTGCACAACTTCTTTGTCATTGTTGGAGAGAAGCAAGTGCAGAGGGACCCTCATCTTCTAGCTTGCATCCCCACCCCAAGTTTAGTACCGTAATTTCTTGATTATAACACACACTTTTTATGCTTTTTAAGTAAGCTCTCATTTCTGGGTGCGTATTATACAAGCAAAATACTTACCATATTTTGTCTCACCAACATCGCGATTGCAACACATCTGATACACAAACATTCCCTTTCTCTGCCAAAACACAGGCAAACACAGGGCGCTTCCATCTTGTGAGCAAGGGGACGCAACAAAACATCGGCATGTTGATAGCTGCTCTCTGATGGGTCGATACACTGCGACTGAGCATGTTCGGCAGAAATCGAGTAATCGCGCATGCGTTAAGCAAAAAAGTGTTTCCGCATCTGTTTGAGAGAGAAAATCGCGTATCGTATTTGTTGTGAAAATACTGCAATGTCATTGATTAAAACTTTGAATAAAGCTAATTTTTGAGTTGTCTGAGAGAGTAAGGTTTGGGCAAAATTTGGGTGCGTGTTATATTGGAGTACAGTGTTTTTCCAGGCAAAAATTGTGAAAATATGGGGTGTGTGTTATAATCGAGTGCGTGTTATAATCGAGAAATAACAGTATATAGCTGGCAGTGGAAACACATTTTAGGAATTCATTCTTTAATATTAAACAGCTTTTAGGTTTAACAGTCTAAAGTGCAATGTCCCTTAACAGATACTGCAGTGTCCCTTTACATACACACAATAATGCAACACACATTAATTAAAACATGACCTGTAGATAACAACATACCAGCCTTCTCCTACAAAGGATGCAAAACTTCCATGGGCAACAAGTACAGTCAGCTAACTCAGCAACTCATTTCATTTCTTTTTAAATAAGACATATCTATGTGAGAGTGAAAATAATAGTTAAATATTAAAATTAATGAAAACTTCATATTAACATACTGTACATACTGTGGTTCTCTCTCTACTCGCGCATCTCTTATTCTGCTCAAGGTGTAGCAAAATTTGGCATGTGACATAGTAGTCATTATTTATACTTGTACAGATTGAACCCTGGAATGTGAATAGCACATAATACAGGCTACAGTGGCCAGTTACAATATGTATGTGTATGTGTATATTTTCTTGATAGAGCAGCCCTTTTACAATCCATGGCAATAAAGATTTGCTTTATTTAATTCTGTATAAAACTGGTTCCCTGCATACATGTCGATATTTGTCACACTATTTGTCTGCCCTATTGCTCACTGATTAAAAAGACCCCAGAATATACAGCAATTAATTAGGATTCATTTTGCATGACTCCTAATTTAAAACTGTCTCCTTCTTTCCTGTAATAAGCACCCAATTATATCTTTCTTTCAAGTGAACGTCTTGGAAATATTTACAAATTCCAGACCTGTTAAATAAAGTGTGTCCAATGCCAAAGAAAGCAGAAGCAGTGAGGCAGGTGCAGAAGAGAAAGAAAACAGACCTCTAATAACATTATCAGGGGTGATTTCATTAATACTGGCTATGTGCAATATAATAAGCCAGTGTAGTAATTCAGGAGGCTGTGCTGTATAGATATTAATTGCAGAATAACTTCACTGCGTGCTGTTGATTTCTATCTGTCACAAAATGCAGCAGCAGAATACATAATGCATACACAAACAAGTTGTGTCCTTTTGAATTAAAATGTGAAAATGATCTCTGAATTCTGCACAAAAAGAGCTCACAATAACATGCACAGAGAGGAACTTGTGTAGCAGCACACACCTTAAAGCTGAAGGTGAATTAGTGCTGAAGATGCACATAAGTTTGTTCTGGATGAAGGCACATCCATCTGTTGATCTGTCTCAGGGCACTTCCTTTTCGTTCCAGCAAGCAAATAAGCTCAGAATAAAATGCATTATTCAACTTCAGTCTGCCACTTTGTCTGTCTGAGTCTCTGATTTTCTCCTCTCTGTGCATGTTTGCATGTGTTTGTGCCCTCAGGGGACGGCCAGGTGGACTTTGAGGAGTTCATGACGATACTGGGGCCCAAGCTGCTGTCATCAGACAACAGAGAAGGATTCCTGGGCAACACCATTGACAACATCTTCTGGCAGGTGAGAGACAAAGCCAGAGTCTGTTCCTCATCGCTCACACACTTCCTCATTTATCAACTGCATCCTTCATGCTTCCTCTTCTCTGTTTTTAAGAAGCCAGAGCAAGTCTTACATCCTTAAGCACAGCCCTAGTTTCTGCAGGGACTCCACATAGACACACACCTACTTAAGTGCTCAAGTACACACATGAAAAACACTCTCTACAGCTCCCCCAACCATCTCTTCTGTCCTCTGTCTTTTTCCCTGTCGGCTCAAAGCCTTGAAGGAATAGCGACCTGCAGAGAATTAAGTGTTTCTTTATGCAAGTATGTGTTTTTGGGTCAAGTGTGGGTATGTTTTTATCTCCTCCATTGTTGCAGAAGGCATTACCATAATGAAGATTAGAGGGATGCTCCCCTGTATGGTGAAAGTCTGAGCTGTTGTGCTTTCAAGTGTCCAAACTTTGCTCAACGGTGATTAAACTGGAGCTCATCTACATGCTTTTGAAAGTGCTTCCTTTATTTTTGAACACTGTTGCAGACAGAAATTGCAACACTCTCAGGGTGTGCAATTTTTTCTGCAACTTTGGTAAGGCAAGCGACAGTAATGAAAATTGCAGTTTTAAAGAATTTTGGGGTTTTTAAGGAGACGTGTGAGGGTTTAGTTAGAGGACGGCTGGTTGAGCAGAGCGACGGCTAACAAGAGGCTGTTCTTTGCTTTCTTTGACTCAAACAACAGGAGACTCATTATCATATACAACAGTTTGAAGCCGAGGACAAGAGCAATCGGGCTGCAAAGAAAAGACGTATGAGGGTAAGCTAATGGAAGCTACCGCTAGCTTGTTAGCTAGCTCGTAATGATAAAGTCCTGTGTTTAACATTGTGATGGCAGCAAGTTATTGCCATAAAGTAACAAATGTACTGCAGTCCTGTTTTGGACGTCGTGCTCATGACCCATCGGTGACAACTTTCTCTGACCTATCAGTAGCCGGCAGTCGGTCGACGTCACCTTTTAGTATTGACTCAGCTCGCTTAGAACCAGAGCAGAGTAGGTACTAAAACTGGTTTGTTTTAGGAGGTACTGTGCCGGTGGAAACGCAACGCAACCCGGGTAGAGTAGAGTAGAGTAGAGTAGGGCTAAGGCGGGCTGGTGGAAAAGGACCATAAGAGGGTGACTTACCAAGACAAAGAGGTGTGTGTGTTCCAGGTAACACACATTTGCATGGACTGTCTGAATATTTAATAGAAAACACAGAGGAGCAGCTGTCAAAATGTTCAATACTTTGAATCTTATCAATACCACTTTATTGAATGATATGATCTCCTTTATTTTTAGGATTGATAAAAATACTGTCATACTTGATCAAATCAAGTATGACAGTAAGAAATACAGCTTGTCAGTCTAGAACTGCACAAAATCTGCCATTTTGATTTTTCACAGTATGAGCTCTCCTCATGAAATAACAAAGTGAATTTATTGTAACAAATAGGTACAGTTTCTTTGTAAAACAAGAAATACAATCTCCCTCAGCATGTGGACATTTTACATACTCTTGTACCATATTTATTCAGTTTATTTAACTCAAGCCAGCTATCAGGCAGAATGACTCGATTCCAAAAAAAAAGTATAAATTTCATACTTATAGAAATCATAATTATGATATACAATTATCATTTCACAATATCTACACCACATGCCTTACTTGACCTTAAATGTCCTCAACACTGTGACACAATGAAACACTGAAAATAATTAACACATGAAAATAAATGAGTGAACATAAAAATATCTACGAAGAATAATACATTGAAAAGGACAAAGTAAACATATCATGTGGCACAATATATATATATATTTTTGTTATTTTCATGATCATGTGAAGTGAAAATTACATAAAGCTTTAAACATTGTGAAAAGTCAGTTTGTTTGTTAATATTATCACAAAGAACAGAACATGTTATTTTCATAATTTATAGTTAATTACAAAGCTCTTTATCAGCGATGACCCAAAACACAGTGAAATATCCTATAGGCTTTCTAGGGAACCAGCACGATGCTAACTTTTCTGTTGGCCTACAGAAGAATGTAGTCTCTGCACCACTCAATAAAAGGACTACACAGTATATCGTTTTCCTGCTAAATTTTATATGTACATGAACAACAATCACATCACAAGATGTGCGGTTTGGAGTCACATGACCTGAAGCACATCATGCTGACAACTCTGTGTTGTTGAATGGAATCCAAAACCAGCAGTTTTCTCGTCTTTGTAACTAATACATATTGAAACTGTCTTTTATCACAGTCAGCAGAGAGAGAGCTGAAGACTGTGTGCAGCGTCTCTGTGTCCTTACATGCACATTCAGAGTGCAGATGACACTTCAGCTGTCACAAACACACAAAGGGCCTGTGTCCATAGGAAGCATTTTTTCCTTTGGAAGCTCTTTCAGCCTCAGTTTCAGAGCGCTCTTAGCCAGCACTTAATGTTGGCAGGTAAGAGGAGTTTACTACCACGTCTCTGTGTAACATCCATAAGGTTGTTCAAAATTGATCAGTGTTTTCCTCAGTTCACCAAAATTTCACCCGAAAAACAAGAACACAGAGACAAGAAATCATGTTCTACCACTAATGGAAGCTGAGGACTAAGAAATAATTCCTTAAGAAATAAAAGGCAGCTCATTTTCATCTCCGCCATTTTTGTTTTCAAAGCTAACAGCAGAAGTCCTGCCCCTTCTTGATTTTGATTGGTCAGTGACATTGACAAGTGAGGCACTCTCTTGGAGGTTAAACTATTTTCAGCTGAGAGTGCTGAGAGTACTGAGAGCATGGTGACAAAAATCAACTGATGCTGAAGGTGTTTTTCTGCCCAGGATGCTGAGAGTGCTGAACTACATGGTTTTGAATTGAAACATGCACTGCCAGTGCAAAATACACTGTCTGTGGACACAGGCCCATAAAGTGTGGGGTAGACACTTAGTTATATAAGCCAGATCTTTGACTAATATTTTTCCTCTATAAGCAATACCTCGCCTTGCTTGTCCTGGTTGCCAGTACTCTTGAATGTGATTGTTTATTTCAAGCTGTAGATGTGTGCTTGTGAATGTGAGTCACAGGCAGCTCAACACGGTGCTTTCCCATATTAACGAGTCACAATGATGTAACGCAGTTATAACTTCTAATATCATTAATGGTTGATGATATCTAAGAAACACAGTGGCAAGCAACATGTTCTATTTGTTCAGTTTAACCTTTAAAGCGGCATGTGGCTCCACCTTTTCTCTCTCCACCTTTCCTCTTCCTACTCCATGTGTGAATACATGTCTGCTAAGTTGTGTGCTGCACTGAGTGTTAGATTACAGGAAGGGGGGTTTAAATTTAAATCACAAAGTAACTTCATACCAAAAAAACAGTGTACCAAATAAAGAAAAAATACATATACCAGTTTAACATTCAAAGAATAAAGACTACATCTATATTGTAAATTTTCCCTTTGACAAAAAAAAAAATCTGCAATATTATTTTTTCCAAGGTTGTTTAGCCATTTTTTATTGTATTATCGTCGAGACAAAAATATTATCGCACATCAACCTTTCCCACATTTTGCGGGCTTTTCCTGAAAAAGCCTAATGGTCCAAAATAATAAAATTGTGATTTTAAGAGTTACATAAACTTAAGCCAATGAAAACTCAGTGCAATTATTTGAAATACACTATATTGCCAAAAGTATTCGCCCACCTGCCTTGACTCACATATGAACTTAAGTAACCATACCATTCCTAACCCATAGGGTTCAATTGATGACGAGTCCAACTTATGCAGCTATTACGGCTTAACCCTCTGATGAAGGCTGTCCAAAGGTTGTGGAGTGTGTTTCATAGGGCAATTTTTGAACATTCTTTCAAAAGCAACATTGGTGGAGGTCACACAACTGATGTTGGTTGAGAAGGCATGGATCTCAGTCACCGCTATAATTCATCCCAAAGGTGTTCTATCAGGTACAGGTCAGGACTCTTGCAGCCAGATCCCAAGTTCATCCACACCAGACTCTGTCATCCATGTCTTTATGGACCTTGCTTTGTGCACTGGTGCACAGTCATGTTAGAAGAGGAAGGGGCCAGCTCCAAACTGTTCCCACAAAGGTTGGGAGCATGGAATTGTCCAAAATGTCTTGGTATCCTGAAGCATTCAAAGTTCCTTTCACTGGAACTAAGGGGCCAAGCCCAACTCCTGAAAACAACCCCACACCATAATCCTCCCTCCACCAAACTTTACACTTGGCACAATGCAGTCAGACAAGTACAGTTCTCCTGGCAACCTCCAAACCCCAGACTTCGATCATCAGATTGCCAGATGAGGAAAAACCTTGTTTGTCATTCCAGAGAAGGCTATCTTCTCTGCTCTAAGAGTCCAGTGGTGATGTGCTTTACACCACTGACATCTAACTATTTGCATTGCTCTTAGTGATGTTTGGCTTGGATGCCGCTTACTCAGCCATGGAAACCCATTCCACGAAAGCTTCTTCACATGTTCTGAGCTAATTAAAGGCAACATAAAGTTTAGAGGTCTGTAGCCATTGACTCTGCAGAAAGTTGGCGACCTCTGTGCACTATGCGCATTAGCATCCGCTAACCCCACTACCGTCAGTTAACAGGGCCTACCACTTTGTTGCTGAGCGCTGTGTTTCCAATTGCTCGTATTTGTTACTTTACCACTGATACTTGACCGTGAAATATTTAGGAGCAAGGAATTTTCATGACTGGACTTGTTGCTACAGGTGGCAGTCCTATCACAGTACACATCTGGAAATCACTGAGCTCCTGAGAGCTGGACCACTCTTTCACAAATGTTTGTAAACAGTCTGCATGCTTAGGTGCTTGATTTTATTCACCTGTGGTCATGGAAGTGATTGAAACACCTGATTCTGATTATTTGGATGGGTGAGCAAATACTTTTGGCAATATAGTGTAACTTCCTGTCTGTATTGCAGAAAGAAAAGATGTTGCAATGTCCCTTTTTACAAATATTATTTAGCCTTGCCATGAAGCGTCTTTTTGGTACCAAAACATTGTCCATGTATTTGTGAGGCTGACATAGTGTGCTTGAGTTTGCCTGTAACTTTTAACAAAAGTTAGTATTATGAGCCAATAAGGACATTTACATCGAATGCTGTGGAATTCACACAGATATAATGATGTTTAACACTTTATAGAATCATGTTTAAGTTGAAAATCTGGCATTAAAAACTGCTGATTTTCATATCAAAGTCATCTCTTTTTTTAAATTCAAATGCCTTTGTTGCATCTTTAATGTAGGTATGGGGTGAGAAGGACTAAAATGTGCCAGTGAGTGAGACCAAAGGAGATCAGTGAATACAAAGAGGTGCTGGACAATGAGCGGGGACAGGAGGGTATTTGTGGGGGGATTGCCCCATATAAAGATTGAGAAATAGAAAGGAAAAACACAAAGGAGGAGAGAAAGATGAAATGACAGGAGAGGTATACAGGAGACTGTGATTCACGAAGGTCGCAGACAGTGTGTGTCTCAGGGGTGATTTTAAACGTTCGCCTCCCACAAAGGCATAAACAGAGAACAAGATGATGGGACGGGGAAATGTAAGGCGGAAGAGGAAAGAAGAAGGAAGGGAGCAGAGACTATAGGGAGGATGAAATGGTGGAAGGAAGTGTGTCTCTCAGGAATATGAGAGCCGTGTTTCTGTGTGTCTGTTTATATTCCACAGACCTCAGAGGGAGGCAGGAAGAGAGACAGAGTCATTGTGTTGAGCAGAAGATGGAAGAGAGGGAGGCACATGGTGGGCCATAATGACTCAGTTCAGTATGTTCAGATAATATCCTCGCACAGTCAGATGTAGAATGATTGACTTCATCAGAGAGGCTGGTGTTGGCAAGTTTTGTGTGTAATTACATTCCCCTCTGTGTGTGTATTTGTGTTGAATAATTCTTGCACATCCTCGAGTTATGCCTCGTTACTCTGATTCAGTGCATCATTGAAATATCTGAAATATTTTCTGTTTTTTCTGTTGATTTTATACTACAGAAAAGCCCAAGTAAGACCTCTGGGAGATTTAAAACTCCTGACTCAAGTTACCACTTTTCTGCTGACAGGCGGTGCATTAGTTTTGAAAAAAGGAAGCACCCAGTCTTCCATTGCAAATTAAGCTCCACTGCCCGGAGATACAAAACAACACAGTCTTTTAGCCAATATTATAACAATGTTTGGAGTCTATAAAACTATGTTTGCACTGAGCAGCTGCTGCACAAACGTCTGCAGAATTTTTTAGCATTTTATAAGAGAGTAAAAATGTTAGTCGGGTCATTTATCTTCATTAGGCAGATGCTTTTGAAGAAATATTTTTGTCTCTAGGGGGTGAACACATCAAGAGGTTAGTTAGATTTTTTTTATAGACCAGGATGGAGGAAAGTGTTTAACCTGTTTAACCTAAGGCTGAAAATGTTACACCACATTCACCACATGCTGAGTGTGACCTCTTTGAAGAAGAACTTAAACTCAGAGAGTTAGGTTGTGATTTTGAAGTTTTGGTTTTGTTTTTTTAGCTGACTACAGTGATGAAAGTTTTCTCATAGCATCTAGATGTACAAACCCAAGTTCCAATGAAGTTGGGATGTCATGTAAAACTTTAAAAACAGAATATTATTTGCAAATCCTTTTCTACTTGATTCAGTTGAATACACTACAAAGACAAGATAGTTAATGTTTAAACTGATAAACTTCTTTTTTTTTTTTTTTTTTACAAATATTCATTCAGTTGGAAAAAGGACAGGGACAACAAGAGGCTTGGAAAGCTGAGGAGAGTTCAAAAACACCTGTTTGAAATATTCCACAGGTGAACATGCTAATTAGAAACAGGTGAGTGTTATGATTGTGTATAATGGGAGATTCCCTTAAAAGCTCACAAGCAAGGATGGGGCGAGGTTCTCCACTTCGTGAATATCTATGTGAGCAACAGTTTAAAAACAATGTTTCTCAATGTACAACTGCAAGAAATCAAGAGACATCATCATCTACAGTCCATAATAACATCAAAAGATTCAGATAATCCAGAAAAATCTCTGCCCATAAGCAGCAAGGCTGGAAACCAACATTGAATGTCTGTGACCTTTGATCTTCACTAAAGCTCAGCTAATTTAATGATAAACATGTTTCAGACAATTTATTGAAAATAGATCTCACTTCTTGTGTCACCGAAATGCTGTCATTATAGACAATCATATAAGCAGGAGTCATCATCAAAGTTACATATTTTAGTTTAATGTCTTTATTTTTTGTGAATTGTACTTATTTCTTAGCCCTTAAAAAGTGAGATCAGTCCTATCACCCATACTGCTGCCAACATCTTGGGACAATTGTGATGTCTTGGCTCGTTTTTCTTGGGCTGTTGTGTTTTCCATCCTAGAGTTTTAATCCAGTATACTTGTTCCCCTGTTTAACTGTCGGTTGAAAATGTCTAACAGGTGGACAGGTGAAAAAAAAAAAAAAATCAAGATATTATTAAGATATTATTAACACAAATGTTAAAGTACCTAATGTTCTGGGGGTTGGATCAACAGTTGTAGGGATTCAATGACCAAAGGATACTCTTTGAACTACAACCAACCTGCTCACATTTTCATATCTTAATGATCAGTAGTATGGGGAAACAAGGTATTTACAAAAGCAGCTCAAGGCAACATGGCGCAAGTATCACATCACAGGTTTATTAAGGGGGATCATAGAGCCAGAACAATCATTTAAATGTGATCCTTTTATTTTGCAAGACCTGGGATGGGAATTGGTAACCAATTCCCGTTTGCTTTGCTTTGCTTAATAATTCCCTCATAAGTTTCCTGTAAATGCTTTGCAAAACAAGGATGTAATGCTCTCATCAGAGGCCGTCAGCAGAAGTGGAGACAGAAGTGGTCAAACTGTGGCTTAATCTTACACAAAATAATGCTAACCGCTTGACGTCCAGTGTCTCTGTCCGTTATTTAAAGCAAACACCAGCAACTTACCGAGACATTCATCTATGCAGCACAACAGAATTTATCAGGAGTGTCATGTGTTTGACGTTGTTACTACAGAAAACTAACGCAACACATGAGATGGAAATGTCTTTGACTAGCCCATCTGGGAAACAGCCCATAGAAAGTGTTTGGGAAAGGGCAGAACAATTCAACAGCATATCTGTCATGTGAAATGACAATCGTTCCACCGATCATATTCCTTACAGGCCAATCAGATAATATATTAGGTGAGCTCTACCACCGCAGATTAAAGGACAGAAAGTGATCCACTTCTTAAAACAGACTCTGCAAAACAGGTCAGAAGTGGAGCAAAAATATCCTTATTATTGTGAAGTTTGTAGTGTTATTTGTTTTTCATTTGACAAAGAAATGCAGTTAAGATCTGATAAAACTGCTACTGAAGCTCTTAGCATCTATGCTAATATGGAGCTGGTAGCTCTTACCTCGTCCTGCTTTAAAGGACGCTGATTGTGCCGCGCTGCTTTGGGCCACTCACAGTCGTTGCAGATTGGAGCTTGGCAAGATGGATCTGCCTGGTTACACATAATGAATCAGATTCATCTACACCACAAGGTTAACAGGAAACTTGTGTAGATAGTCTTTTCTACACAGTGGATCTACAGAAATCAATAAGGGAATCAATAAAGAATTGGATCCATACGCAGAACTGATTATGCCATTAGTTACAAAAAATCTTATAAATTCCCATTCCTAACCATGACATAACATCATTAATGTCAGATCACATCATGAAAAAATGCTGTGGCTGAAGTTTTAGGTCATCAAAATCATCTTCTCCCAACTCTACTGGCCAAGGATTTCCATTTTTTCATTCATATGAAATTTACTTGTCTCACTTGTGATTTTTAAACACACCAATCTGCACTCTTTTTAGTCCAAAGTATTATCACAAATGTTAAAGGGATAGTTAAGTTTTTTTGAAGTGGATTGTATGAGCTCCAAATGGCCACTAAGTACATTAGATGCAGTAGAAAGTTCTCTCCTCCTCCTCAGTAAGCCACAATTTGTAAAAGTTTGTGACGCAGAACCAGCAGCAAACAAGGAAGGCTTGTACCAAATACAAAGGGTATTTTCTCCACCTACAAGAACTCCCATCAAAAAATAACAGTTTAACCACTCACTTGTGTTCTTTCTACTTAATCATCTGCTTCTATATTTAAGATAAAGCAGAGACCACAGGTAGCGGTGAAACAAGTAAACCAGTGGAAGGCCTGTCTGCATCTGTAGAGACAGTCTGCAGTGTTCATAGGATGATCAGTGATGCCAAATATAGCGTCATTTAAAAAAGAAAAAAAAAGGGTGTCTGTGTTACATAAGATCTACCATTTGGTGGATGTTTTCCTTACAAAGTGCAGAATGTGTACAAGCAGCTATTTTAACACCGGTGTCTGAGAAGTGACTGAGACGAAGCCTGTGGCACATTTTACTTCAGATTGACAAAATCTGTTGATATTTTTAGGATTCGTCTGTCATTACAACCCCCACAACTTTGAGTGATTCTGTCTCTGTGGGTCTATTGTATCAATTATCTTCTTGTGTTAAATTTAGACTTTTTAGTCATTATGAAAAACATAATCTTACCTGTTCCCTGCAGTTTGATTGTAATGTTTTTGCTCTACATTCGCTACATTGCGTATGTAACATTCACATCTCTGTCTGGATTAACTTGAACTTAAAGGTATCAAATGGGTAAACAAGAGGGAAAAATGGAACAGAATAAAAGAAACAATACTTGAGGTTTGTCACTTAGGACGACTTTTTAGTGAAGGGTCAGAAGACAAAGCAGGTGGATGACTGATCAAACAAGCTTCTGCTATACAAGGGCAGCAGGATTAGACAGGAGGGCCAGTGTGAGAGCACCTGCTCTTCTGATTGATGTGACCTGGCTCCTCCACCATCTCACCGGTCACTTCTCACGATTCCCTGCTGTTTCCCTGTCACCCATGCACTCACAGGCACACACATACACACACATCACAAATTTGAGTTCATTCAGTGAAAGACTAAACACTCTGACAGGCAAAAACCCCTGAGTTGTTGCGTCAGAGTGAGCGTGTGCGTGAATGTCTTTGTCCTTCAGAGACCGGGCCGGAGGAGGAATCTCATCACTCTGTTGGTTTCTAACAGGTTCCGGCTCCACTGTGGCTTTTCCCCCTTCAGACAGACAGACAGGAGCGTTGTACACTCTCCGTGCTGCTGCTCAGAGCTGTCATGTTGTCCGTCCGGTGGCTTGAGTCCAACAAGCTTTTTTTCTCCAATTCCCAAAATCCATTCAAAGCAGAGACAGCTTTGGCAAGGGGGCAGAAAAATTAGGCTCTACGACTGCTGCTGCCACTCCCTGTCTCTCTGGCCTGGAGTGCCCAACAAGCCTGCATGAGTCAGAACAGTTAAAGGTCCAATCTGTAGTTTTGTTTGACTTTTTGAATGTGATTTGAATCCCATATTTAACACATGTAGCTAAGATGTGGATAAAAGTCTAAATTGGACATTTTTACAATGCAAAGTGACGCAACACTCCACCCTCATATTGATATTGCAACTGTGTAATATTTAATGTCTGTCCCTGTCTGGTTATTGAAATTACATTATGGTTTTGTGGAAGTGATGAAGAGCATGTTAGACAGCAGGAGCTCCACATACATACACAGTCAGACAATCACTAACACACACAGTGCATTGCCCCCTTTGGCCAAATCTGTCTCTTTTGAACCATTTTCATCTATGTTACAACCACAAATGCCTGTGCAGAGGTGGGATCACTTTGTGCCTGTCACAGTAGCCCTTTTCACACATGCAACCCTGGTATAATCAGGATCATATCCAGGTTGTCTGCCCGGATAATTCTCTGACATGGCTCTTCAAAATCAGCAAAGAGTATGCTTGCTGGACAGGGAAGAAGTGGTGGAGGGGAGCGAAGGGGTCCCGTCAGGCAGGACACAATGTCAGAAATATGCGGCAGAAGTCAGGGTTCATAATGTAGTGGACGTTGCAGCAGAGCTTTACACTCTGATTCAATTTGTATCTCAACTTGAATGATACATTTTAAAAAGCGTCTCAGCAGCCTTGACGGAAGAGTTGAGAGAGCACTGATACACGCAGAAGTGAATGTGAAGAAGTGTCACTACGTGCATGATAGTTTTACTGTAGTAAGAAAGCTGCAGTGTTTAAGTTCTGTACCCAACAGCAGCTCGAGCTCTTTGGATGCACAAGAGACCAGGTAGTGATTGTGATGTACGACAGAGCTTTTATGATATGTAGTGGAAACAACACTTTTAAATGTCCAGATGCACATTTGAGTTTGTGTTACGCTGCTTACTGTCAAATAAATGTCCTCTGCAACAGCAGTACTTTTTATCCATCCTGTCAGGTCTTCCCTTTTACATTTTTTGGGCTGTTCGCACTACTACTCATCATCAGTGAATTACCTTATGTTTTTATGCTATGTTTACATTTTGGCTCACTCAGACTTTACTCAGATAAAATACTAGGGGTTGCCCAAGGAAATTACCAGCAGGTAATCTAGCCGTCATTCAACAATCTGTGAGAGTAAAATGAAAGGGAAAATCAAGACTAAGTACTACTATTCTTCTGTTATGTAGGCTACCATCATTGCCAGCATTTATTTATTATTCAAAACTTTGATGGAAGAAACTTTGGATTCCCTTTTTTTCTATTTAAGAGTGCCTATGATTTGTTACCTTAGCTGGTTGGACAGTAATTACATTTCTCTTTATATAACATCATGTTTATATTGCTGGGTCTTTTTTTATATTCCTTTACTAATCCTTTCTTTTCATCTTTATCAATGACCTGGTGGCACGTAAGGCTTAAATGAGCAAGTTGGACTATATTTATTAATTATGATTTTATTGGAAAATAAAGGATATGATCAAATGCATATAATGCTTCTGTCATATATCAGAATGGGGGGCAGGCTGCCCACTATGCTGCACCTCTTTCATTGTTTAGAGGGGGACATGCACAGGGAGTATCTAAGGATAGTGGGGTGGGTGTTGGGTGGAAGGGTTGTTTTCTATGTGATGTTTTTCGTTTTTGTGTTGCATCTCAGGCCCTATACTTCTCATTTCATATTATTTTCAGATAATGCCTATATTTAAATTTATAAGTTGGAAGGTTTGGGGAATGCTGCTAAAAAAAAGAAAAATCCTGTTATATCCATTTTATCTTTTTATTTTATTTGCATCTGTTTAGTCTTGACATGAATTACAAGGTATTACATTTATGCATGTATATTCCCTATATTTCTGTTTGGAAAAATTGAAAAAAAAAGCTGTCATTGTAACTATGTTTATACCTTATAGAGCCTTTTAATTTCAAATAACACATAACCGTATGTAACTGTTGAGTCACAGAGCCCCTCAGTCTTTATTCTCTACCATCATATTTGCTTCATTGCTTTTCAAAAAAAAAACCCTCTCAGTGAAAGTGAGTCTACTTTAAAAGAAGAAAGAAAGGTCACTGTAGTTTGATCATAGTTTTTCAAATTGGGAACAATATTGATTGAATGCTCTTTGTGCTGGCACATCAAACAGACCATTACTGTGGGGGGTGAGGAGGAGGGTGTTCAGTGTGATGAGGAGGAGGTTTGGACAGAGGACCAGACTAAATCTTTAATCAGATTTTTTTTATGGGGAATTATCATTTTGACTTATGCATATGTTGTAAACTGTTCTATCAACTCATAAGTCTCAGGTCTTCTGTTTGAGATGTGATTGTGTTTTTCTTTCTATGTGTGTTTTCACTAATTGCACAATGATGTTTCCTAATGTTTGTCACAAATACTGACAAAAAGGGGCCAGAATGGTTAACTGAAATTTGTACACATTCTGAGTCCTTTGGTGTGTAAAATATAAATGACCCAGTAGCTCAGATTGTAAGTTTCATACGTCTTTTTTAACAGCGTATGTGTGTGTGTTAATGCATCAGTGCAACCCAATGTGAGGTTTATGCCACAGCTGCCCTAAATGAACAGCGTTGGTAATTACCAAAATCACTTTTTATGTTTCTGTGATGGTTAAGACACCAGTATAAATGTAGAAGATGTTAAACTGAAATGATATTGTGTATGCTATCATATTGAGTATGATATTGTTATCTATGTGTTTTCAAATTTACTGTTTTACAAAAATGCAGAAAAAATAGTAACAAACATGATAATTTCTTGATTAAGATGTCAAATTTTAGTTCTTTACTTGCATACCTTAGCATAAAAAATAGCTTATTGGTTAATTTTATTCGTGATTTATTTCTAACTTCTCAGAGAAGCCCTTTTGAACTGGCTCAAATTTGGGTATGAAAAGGTGAATTTAGTTTAAAAGTCATCATTCCTGTTCCAATGTATTTACAATAATAATGACATTTTCAGTTTTAAGCAAGTTTTTGAAAGACTTCTAAAATATCCATGTTTTCTCATTTTTATGACAGGTGGTCCAATTATTCTTTTAAGCACTGTATATATGGCAATCACAATGTAGTTCTAAATTTTTGTATTCTTTTTATTACTTGGCCATAAGACCATTAATAAGTCCATAAAATGAAATTTGAACTCAATATCTATTATCTATTTTACTGATATATATAGGTGAAGTAATAGTTGCATATTTTAGTAAATTTAATTGTTATCCCTCCCTTTTTGTAACCCTTTGGCAATTGTCAGGAGCTCAGTGCTCTTGTTCTCACTCCAGTAAACATATTCACATGAATATCAGTCAAAAAAGATTTGCTAATCTGCTAAAACTGGCATTAGTGTTAGAGTCTGTGTGACATCTCCCGATAGTTATTCACGCCATTTTTTAAGTGTATCATTATGTTGTATTTAACTAACTTTCAGTTCCCCTTAGAACAGACAGAGGTGGAACTCAGGCAGACTGAAATCCTCCACAAACGGCTACAACATGCCCATCTGTCAGGTAGATCAGACATGCCCAAAAGTATGCATTGCTTACATCCTTCTATCAACTAAACAAGATGATTTATGCAATTGTTCACCCTGTGACTTTTGTGCCCATCAACGTGACCCATTGAGCTTTGAAACATTTTTAAGTTGCTCTTTTTCACTGTTTAAAATGTAGCTTTCTTCAAAGTGCACATCCTGACTAAATGTCCTTCGCTTGAATGTGCAAAACCCAAATATATCAGCAAAAGCACTCCTGAAAAACACAGTCCTAACAGAGAATGAATCCAACATGTAAATCCAGAACTAGCACCATTTTTTGTGTTTTTGTACAGAATAAGCAAGCAATGTGTAACATTTTACTGAACTAGCTTTCATGGTACAGGTAGAGAGTAACATAGGGCAGGAAGTAGGCTTCTGTTACTTTGTTTCTTTCCTCCCAAGTCATTATGCCAAGCAGTGTCTAAGGAGTTTTTGCCTTATCTTCAGAGTAATAAGACAGGTGTGAATAGTTTTGCTTTTTAATCCTCAGCTCAGCAAAAAAAAAAAAAAAAAAATCATTCATCAACACACTCAAATTCTTGGACCCAGTCCTGTCTGTTTTCTTTTTGTGATTAATTTCTCTAAATGTTCCATCTGTGGTTTGATATTGAAGGTACAAGGGCAGAGCAATAAATCATTTTACCATTGCAATGGTGCTGTGTGAATGTATGAAAGTCACATTGCAGGATGCTTAAAGTCAGTCACATGACTCAAAAACCTCATTCTGCCACTTTATTATCTGTTGCAAACTAAGTCCCAGAGCCTTTATATTTTCTTGAATCATCATCAATAAACACCTTTCTTAAACTGCCATCAGTATTCAGAGGGCTGACTGCTGTGCATGCAGAGTCTGTTTGTCAACTCAGAGTAGTATATACCATGATGAGGTGCGTAAATCATAATACTAAAAGCAGGATGATATATAATGATTTTAGTAACTAATTAGTCTTCCTTTGATTTTTTTTAAATGTCATAATTAAAACCAATGATCTGTTTCTTCAGCTCCTTTGTGAAATCGTCATGTGATGCTGCTGAGTATGATTGCAGAGGGAGAGACTGCACTACAAACTCAGTGGCACAACAACCTTTGGTCTCCAATCTTAGGGAGACAACAAGCAGACCCTGGCCAGAATACCAGAATGATCTCCAGGGGATGTATGGGTGGAGCAGGTCAGCAATGGTTCTGGTACCGGCTATGCTGAGTTTATTTAACAACTAAAGCAAGGATCTTAAAGTTCGCTATTTTTTTGCAAAACGGTCTTGATGTGTTTATTGTGAAGGCTCATATCCCAGTAACAAAAACATTTTGACTAATTTTGCAGCCCTTGTATTTTCCTAACGTGAAGCACCAAATGGACCATTGAATATATTTCACTAATTCATCTGGGAAAGAGCCCATAGAAAGTGTTTGGGGAGGGCAGAACCTTTCAGAAGCATATCTGACATGTGATTGAATGATTGTTATGTCAGTCACATTCATTACAGGCCAATCAGATAATGCAGTAGGTGGGCGCTACTGCCACAGTGTAAAGGACAGAAAGTGAGCAACATTGTAAAACAAACTCTGCAAAACATGTTGGAATTGGAGCAAAAATATCCTGTCTATAGAGAAGTTTGTATTGTTTATTTTTCATGTAATAAAGAAACGCGGTCCAGATCTGATAAAACTGCTACTGAAGCTGTTAGCACCTATGCTAATCTCTGGACGAGCAGTCACTTCCAGCTGTCCTCACACTCGTAGCTCGCATCTCGCACCTCTTCCTGCTTCAAAGGATGCTGATTGAGCCATGTGGCTTTGGGCCACTCACAGTCATTGGTTGGAGCTTGGTCAGATGAATGTGCCTGATTACAGATATCGAGTCAGGCTGATCCAGATGCACTGCAAGGGTAGTAATTTGCATCGATGTATATAAACAGACATTGCATTTATCTTATGTAAATGCCTGAAACAACGGTGCAACATACTGTTCATCACAGAAGGAAAATGTTGGATTTTTAAAAACAACATAGTTCAGCTTGGACTGCATGGGGGTGCAGCAGGTTCACTCCAAATTGGCGCTAGGTGTGTGTGCGTTTGTTGTGGTTGAATGTTTTATATGTGGCCCTGTGATCGTCTGGTGACCAGTCTAGGGTGTACCCCGCCTCTCGCCCAGTGTCAGCTGGGATAGGCTCCAACCTGTCGCATCCCAGAAAGGGATAAGCGGTATAGATGATGGATAGTTCAGCCTTAAAATGCAGTCATTAGAGTTTGGTGTACACTCTAATGAGGTTTGAGCAGGGTTATTGTTTTCTGGTTGAAATGAGCATCCCATTGTCACCATCACACTCCTTTATGTCTGTACTAAAACTGTCTGCCAGTTCTGTTTCCTCCATCTGTGTCTCTCACTACTTCTCTCCTCTCAGTATGCTCAGACCTCAACAAACTCTCCTTCCTATCTTCTAATCTTATCGTATCTCACCCTCTTCCTCTCTTGATCAGACCCCTTATTTCCCCCTCAGCCTCGGTATGTCCATCTGCTGTGCCAAACCAAGCGGCTGATTGTATTTGCTGCTGTAGGTGAAGTAGATCATCTGGAGGTTTTGAAGAGGGTGTTGCATGTTTGTCAATGGATTGTTGGGGAGTCTGCTGCAAATATGAGGGATGTGATGTTTTGGGAGGGCAGACGGGAAATTGAACTCAGGTGAAGACACAAAATTTCAAATCTGTGATTAGTCTGAGCCTCATAAATCATTTTAAACACACCAGAGAACTACTTCAAATGTAACCACCTACAAGGAAGTAATTGTGCAAGTATCAAAGCACATACACGGGTTTGCATACTGATTCAGGTTACCAAAAATAGCAGCGGCGAAGCACAGGCCAACATGATGCCATCTCACTGCAAATGACACCTTCCCTACGTGCATGTATTACCTGCACAGAACAAATTCAGGCTATAAAACAGAAATTCAGACATGCCATCATTTCATGCAGCATCTACATTTCACAGCTCATTCTCATCTTCCATATTTATCTAGCCTCGTAAAAGTGCTCCATGCATAAATGTGTGCCTGCATTGATTGCCGTGTGCCCCCGCAGTTTGACATGCAGCAGCTGTCTCTGGATGAGCTGAAGCAGGTGCTGTTCCACGCCTTCAGGGACCACCTGACAATGAAGGACATAGAGAACATCATCATCACAGAGGAGGAGAGCCTCAACGAAACCTCAGGGAACTGCCCTGAGTACGAGGGAGGTGAGGACGCTTTTCTTTTCTTATAAATACCTGTAATGACATTAAGCAATTAAAAACTGTAATTAATATAAGTTTTGTTCTTTACCTTAATTTACAAGAAAGTCATAATGAAAGTTGAACTTCTTTTAGAAATGAAATTCAAGGCGTTCTCACATTACACAGTATCCTAACTGCTTGTGATGTGAGCAAGTGTCAGTGACATAAATAGCTTGATTATAATGAGTCCTGTAGGAGGATCCTAACTGCCCCTGTGCCACGCAGCGCAGCACAGAGTGGTGCTCTGTTTCTACCTCAATGCCCCATATCTGTTTATCTTCAGTCACTCACTCGACACGGAAGAGGGAAGAGGGAGATTGATTGCTGTGGGACTTTTCTTGATTTTCTTTCTTTTGTCTTTCTCAGCAAAGCAAGTGTATTACAAGGTGGAGATAGAGTTGCATCTGTAAAATCCAACTCTGTGATTGAAATGTTGTGCTTTCACTTGAATCAGCATCAGAAAAAACTGCCTGTCGGCTCTTTAATGACAAGACTTCAGCCCAAACACTCGTCAGTACACAGTATTACATGTCTGCTCCTCCACCTGTACAATAAAAATCATGAAGCACTGTTTACAATTGAAAAACAGAACATGGATTCTGATATTTGATAGATGCAGCGTGATGCTGGCTTGCTGTGAGGACATGGTTCAAGGCTTGATTGTTTCACGCCATGCCCGAGGATGGTCGCCCCATTATCTTCATTAGTGCATCAGTTCAACTCAGTAGATGGGTCTCTAAACTCCTACTGCCTCTGGGAATATGCACAGTTGTTCACAGCCCTTTGAATCAACAACCCTCAAGTTTTGTTCCTAAGTTTAAAATGAGTGCCCAGTTCATTGTTGACCAAAAGTTTGAGCATTTTCAATAGACACAGTCTATTCAGCTCATTTTGGAACAGAACACTGCCTAATTCCACAGATGTTCCTATTTTTGACATGCCAGCAATAACCCTCTTCCCACTTCTGCATCTGCTGTGCAGCTCAGAGGAAAAGATGAGTCTTCTCTGTGTGGATTCAGTGGTATTATAGAGATTAGAAATGTTTCGAGTTGCCTCTAAAATACCCCATACACAAGCACTGTTGCTTGACCCAACTTCTGTTGAGAATATAATTTTAACCTTACCATAATAAATGACACCGGTTTGGTGGAGATTGGATTGTTTCAGTCAAATCAATTATTCCAAGAAATACATCACAATTCACAACTGAAAGAGGTTTATTGGTATGAATTTTGGGCCATTACAACCAACGCATTACATAAAAAAACAATAATAATGAAACAAAAATCAAAATATTTTAGATAAAATGTAAATGGTTAATTATAATGATAAGAATAATAATATTGCAATAGCTGTGGTTTAAAGAAAAGTAGTGTTAAAAAGTTTAATGTATAAATATATTTGGAAAAAAAATCAGATAATATAAAAATCAAAAGAAATCTGTGGGCTGTGGTTGTGTGTTCAGGTTCCACTGGTTGTCCTCAGGTCCTCACACACTCTGATAGATATGGCTGCAATAATCTAACAGTTGTGTACATCTCCCAGTAAATATGTGATTTTCAGAGACTGTGTGTCTGTGTGTTATTTGTGGGTAGTTTACCTCTCCCACAGCCTAATATTTAGGGCAGGATGGGAGGAAGTGGAGCTCTGTCTCTACCTGTTAGGAGTCACAGTGGGGACTGAGACCATCCTCTGGGAGCCAGCTCTTTAACACAGTTCATCACTCTACTCATATTAACTTGGGCAAAATAGCATGTTGGTATATAAAAAAGTGTGCTTCTGAGCTTCTCAATCGATTCACATATCTCTAATTTGTCACACATTTCTTGGGCCAGTGGTTAAGAAATATTTGATAAATAATGTCAAACTGAATTCAAATATTATCTGCAACAAAACAAATTAGGTATGGCCTTGAGTGTTGCCAGCCTAAGCAAGATCAACAAAAGGGTGTTGTCATATCTGTTTTATTGCTCTGACACAGATTGGCATCTCTCATTTGTCTCAGTTTGTTTAGTCATAGTGTATGTGAGTGCAGCAATCAAACTTTGTTTGGGAAGGAAACAACTGGAAGAGGTGGTCCAGATCGATTCCAGTCAATTGCTGGAGTGATTTGTATGCAGTGATAATGCAAAAGACCTAGCAACTGGAACAAACAGGCTGCTTCACTCATTACATTGCTGTAGTAATGTAAGCCATAGCAGTGGTAATGATAGTAATACTTCATAACTAGTAGCAAAATACTATAGATAATGATGATTATTTGAATCCCATGGGATCACTTTCTGAGCCCAGGCACAGCATACAATAATAAGATTGATAAGAGATAATAACATTATCAGCCATGTCTTCAAGCATCACAGGACTCAACAAAATCAACTAGTTCAAAAACATGTTTAGGTCCCAGAATGAAACTGGGCTCACTGAAACACAAAAATTAAATCCTTTTAATCAGTCGAGCCCCAACTTTTTGAAAGCTGGTCTTGACTTTTCCAAGCTGCTGTCAGTCTTTCTACCAGCACTTGTACAGATTTTATTATGAGAAAAGACACCATGGTACCATAAAAGCTTCTTTTGTTAATAAATATGCTCATCTGTACAAACATTCATGAGCTATTTAATGTCCTCTCTTAAACACGACTTATTTTGTTGGTAGCTTGGCCTTCTTACTACCCTCACATAATGCCGAGTGTGATTCGTAGGCTGTGATGTCATGACGTAAGGACAGCCCTGCCTCTGTGATGGTTTGGCCTGTTTTACAATACTGCAGCGTGAACAGGAAATGATTCCATGAAAAAATGCAGCATTGTATTGTCTTTACATCAATTGCTCAATCTTTATTTGCATATGATGTATTCAGACACTTTACAATATAGCTGGCCAACTATAAGAGCCATACTCTTCAGGGCCAACCTACAGTGCAAGTGCATCTGTAGGAGGCTTACTCTAAAGGTGCGTTCACACCGAACGCGACTTTGGCAACCTCAGCGACCACTCTCCATGCAGAGTCAATGTACAGCCACAATCAGCCACGACCACGCGCAACCAGATGTGAGGGCGGCTTGGTTGCATCTTTGGAGACATGGGGGCAGTGCCCCTGTTGCTGCAGATACATGAGCTATGGACAGGTGACGGGACTTGGGTTTGCGACGCCATCTTGGTCGCGAAGTCGCATTCGGTGTGAACGCACCTTAAAGGTCCCGTTGCCTGTCCATAGCTCATTTTTTCACCGTCGCCGTTGCTCAGTGACGTCACGCCCGCTTAAGTTTCACCCCGCGATCATATCATATATCATATAATAGGACGTATTAGCTGACATTATTCCAACTGTATCCTTTTCACTCACCTACCAACCACAAAACACAGCGACCCCAGAGTTCCCATCTGCAGCAACAGGGGTGCCGCCCCCATGTCTCCAAAGATGTGACCAAGTCGCCCAGAACGCATCCGTCTCATCGCGTGAGATCTGGTTGCGTGTGGTCGAAGCCTAACGTGGCTGAACATTGACTCTGCATAGAGAGTGGCCGCCGAGGTTGCCCAAGTCGCGTTAGGTGTGAACGCACCTTAACAGTGACTAGAAAAAACCTGTTTAGCAGTTGGAAATCTTACAGTGGAGTCTCAAGTTGAACAGCCATTCACTGAAGCTGTGTTGGGGGTGTAGGCGAAGGACGGGGAGGACAGAGACAAAGGTACAAAAGTAAGAATTTAAGGTATTGACAGATCCATGGACCAATCATAAATCTGTCCTCATCATATTTGTCTCTGCTGGATATAAATTTATTAGAGGTTAGCCCCTTGACATCTTGTTTTCGAGAGGGGCCTCCTCTTCATATGGCTGTAAAGGTATGGAGGTATAATCAGTAACAACCATGGACTAAGAGATTGTTCTATTAACATTAAAAACTATAATGATTATAAGGTAGAGAGGACTGATGTTAAATATTACAGCAGCATGTAGTTAAATTGCAATTAAATTGGGGTAAATCGATTTAAAAATGAGAGTTAATGTCCATACAGGAGCAAAACAACTTAGCTGCAGGAGTGAAAGCCACCCAAGAACGTAATCCTGGTGTCAAACTAAAGCTGAGTTGTTTTCAGACAGACACATTTTTAACTTTAACTGCTTTCAGTAGTTAATTTGTTACATAAACAGTAAGGCAAGAAGAGTGTTTTAAGAAGTTGCTTTCTTTAAACTCAATTTTTGTTGTCGATCAACATACCAAATCAGAACACTGTAAAGCTCTTAGGAAAGAGGAAAGTAAAGTAAAAGAGAAAAAACTCAGCTGCAGTCTTTGCTCAGTCTGAATAAAAGTGGAAAAGAAAGGGTATAGCTGTGGTTCTTCAAAAACACTAACACTTAAACACACTTTTTCCTTTCTGTTTGTTCAAGTTCAAAGTGAAGACCTTTATCTGTTTCATTTCCAAATTGAATATCCACCAAGAGGCTTTATCTATATCATGGTGATCTCTAAAAAAAGGTCAAGCATGCTGAGTCATATTCAAAACACAGATGCCATATATAAATAATAATTCAAATGATATTTAAAGGTCAGACTAATGCATAAATTCCTATCTAATAAAGCAAATGAAATAAAGATTAACTTCCAAATTGGAACTCACAAGATATTGTTACTGAAATATGATACTATTTAATGTTTCTTCAGGGAGAATAAAATGAATTCAACAAAAACTAGACCCTGACACTATGTTTTTTATGTTAATTGTTTTTTATGGTAGAGCGGTAGACACAGATCTTTAGTTCAAAACTGCCAAAAGACAGACAAGACAGAAGTGAAGGATGATAAAATGATTTGGTAAACTAGGAGAGTCCTAATGAATCTGCAGGTCTACAGTCTCAGTGAGGCCACAAGAGATGGCCCTGTGGAAGGAAAAAGAAACTAAGTAAAGAATGGATGGAGAAGAGAGAGATAAAAGGCTAAAGAAGGGATCAGGAAACTGCACGCCTGGCACTCTCTTTTACAAAGTTCTCATGTTTAAGGAAAGGCGAGACATGGAGTTAGGGAGCTGAATAACAGCAGTAAAAAGGCTGGAGAAAAAAGAAAACTGAGGAGAGAAAAACAGATGTGAAACAGACAAAAAAAATCTGTAGTCTCTCCACATTTTACCCTCTTCCCACATCCTCAACTTCCCTCGTTCATGCCTGTTTCCTCCCAATCTTCTTCCTGTCCAATGGGACTCAAGCGCCTTTTAACCGTCTCTCTTTCTTAGATCCATGACTCAGAGCTCTGACTTGATTTATTGATGCAGTGTGTGATTCTTATAAACTGAGACACAAGGCTGACAGGGAGGAAACTTTTAGTTGTAGCTTCTGTTGCAAGGCCTGTTGGAGGGCACATCTGACATTACTTGTCTTCTTTTAATCTCCAGGGATTATGTCTATAGGAAGAGGAGATGTCCCAGCCTAATTGTCACTGAAACAAACCTTTAGACTCACTATTACTGTCTTAAATATTGCTGAAAAAACTGATCATTTGAGTCACAGAGATGCAGTAAAACATTAAAACTGGAAATGTGACCTAAAGAAACTTAACAGACATTTACCAAGCTTAACTTTGGAGTCTCCTATTACAAAAATTAGACATGTAAGCACAACAATTGTTTTGTTGTTTTGCAGTCATTTAGGAGTGGGGGTCTGCCCTGCACCAGCTCTGTATGCTTTGTCTGAACCCTGGGGTTTTCATGGGGCCTAAGACCCACCCCAGTCCTGCAGCTCAAACACACTGGATGTGTGAGTCTGCCGTGTGCGCCAACTCTAGTTCGCAATCTCATGGCTTTCATACCAGGACCATGTGTGTGCTATGTTTTTGTTGCATCTCCCTGCTGCCACAGCACTGTCCTTTCATGAATTCCACCTAATTCAAGAGCTTCAATAGAGAGTTTAGGCAAAACCACAATAAATCTCTCCACAAATGACCTAAATGCATTCTGTAAAAACAAGGTTAGATTCACCATAGAAGTGGCAAACTGAGCTTTTATTGTATTATTTCTATCTTGTCAGTGACATATTCTACAGATGTGGATATAGGTGTAATACCTGCTGAAATAAGGTAAATATGGCTTACAATTTTTCATGTTCTTGTCTGTTTTGGTTCAGTGGTATATCTAAGCCTCCTAGTCTCAAGGTTTTCAGTGTGGGAGACGTGCGGCTCACGCTGCAGTCTGAAAGCTCTGACTTAACATGCACCCAGAAATGAAAACATGCACACACTACAGCAGTCATGCAGGTAAAATCCATACAGTGTGAAATCTCAGTGAATTTTATGATTTTGTTTCAGATCTCTGGGTCGATGCTTGCAACAATCATTATTTAATCACCTTACAAACATCCTGCGTATGCCCTCTTGCTCTGCTTCCCCTGCTCTGGCCTGCGTCAGTTTTGCACTTTTGCTTTCAACCCTCCATCACCCCAGCATCAGCCTGTAGGCTCAAACATGGGGTTCAAGTTAATGTGAGTTGCTTGACTTAAACTATCATATGTATTTGTAACTAAGGTCAATTGCGCACAATGGGACTGGGAGCAATGATCAGTGTGTGTGAGTATATATTTCTGAGGGCTGGTCTGTGTGGCTCAATCCAACAGGGGAACAGCTGTTGCTCAAATTGTTGAAAGAGTTAATGCTGGTTCAGATAGAGAGGTGTCATAATACACAGAGCCGCAGTTTGTTGCATAAAAGCAAAAGGGGGACCAACACAGTATTTGGCAGGTGGTCCTAATGTTGTGGCTGATAAGTGTACATTATACACACAATAAAACACACCATATGGTTGCTGTCAGGCACAAACCTCTTATTTCCAACACTGCAACTTTTCAAGGAATTAAAAAAACATTATAATGCTGAGTTAATACATGCTGTATTGTCCTGTATAAAATGTATTTTTGTGCTTTTAATATGTTAAAAAAAAACACCACCAACATGGAAGGTGACCAATCGAATTGTTTCATGAAAATAATGGAAATAAGAGGTTATGGCCCAACAATGATGACATATCAGTATACAGTGGATATTCTCGTAGAGCTATGCAAATTTACACACACACGCGCGCACACACACCCCCCCACACACACACACAGCAAACAACAAAACCTTTCAAATTTAACACATTAATCATGAAAAAATAAAGAAATAAAAGACAAAATATGTATTCAACTACTTGAAGCAGCGTTGGACGCCTATTCTGTAGTCAAACAACCTTCTTTTTCCGGTGCCTTACTGAAGTTATTTCTTCATATTTGTTTTTAAATTGTGCTTTGTCAGCATAAACAGCCTGATGTCAACAGCAGCTCTGCCATCCAATTCCTACTGCCCACATACTGGCTCCCAAATGCACAATATGGTACCCCCCTTAATCAGGGTACCCCGCTTCTTTTTCTACAGCATGAGGAAATTGAAGTATGTCGTCCATCCATACGGTGTATAACCATAATGATATCAAAAGGAGAACTTTTCGCCGCTGGAGGCTAGCTGCATCCTCATTCTGTTAAAAATTATTCAAAGCAAACATAAGCATCTCACTCTACCCAAATCACACATGAGAGTGGTATTAGTGTCTGCACTGTACAAGAAAATGCTGCCGTGTATTTTACAAGATTTGAGACTGTTTCTTCTCAAGTGTATCATTTTCATACCGATTGAATGATCATGGCCACGTATGTGCAATATTAAAACAACAGTCTGATCTCAGATTCCTGATCTCTCTTTTTCTCTTCTCAGTCCATCCTAAGAAGAAGAACCGCCAGACATGTGTACGGAAAAGCCTAATCTGCGCCTTCGCCATGGCTTTCATCATCAGTGTCATGCTAATTGCAGCCAATCAGATGCTGCGAAACGGCATGGAGTAACCACTTGCACTGTGAGCATGGGGAGTGGACAGAACAGCCATGACCTCACATCTTTTTGTCTCTGCAGCCAAAGCTGGACCAGCCACAAACCAAGCACTTCTCTAAACAATCAGTTTATTTATTTATTTATTTATTTATTGTCTTTTTTTTATTCAATTTAAACTTTACTTTGTAGAAGCAGATGTTGGAAATGAAGGATGATGTAAATTTATTTAGCACTAAAGATGTCACCATGTAAAGTTTCTGGACTTGCTGAAACCTGAGCTGGAAAAGGATTGTTTTTTAATATAAATTGTAGGATGAATAGTTTGTTTTATTTTAGAGCACTCTTTAAACTTTATTTTCATATTGCCCAAAATGTTTTTCAGGTGCTTTGAGCCATTCTAATATATATTTAAATAATAATGATAATATTTATGATAGCTAGCCTGTGATGGAGAACTACGTATTAACCCCTAAAGAAGTTTTGCTGAATGTGAACAGAGTGAATGTGGGCACTTATTGTTGGCACAGTGTACTTCAATGTTTATCAAAGCCCTCACATTTGATATTTTTCATGTAAAAAAATCAAACTTTTCGTTGAACATCCACTTTCTTAGTTTAGTTCTCTCATCTTGCCATACATTTAGTCTTTGTGTCTACAAGGAGCACAAGCCAGTTCTCAGAGAGGATTATAAATTGTAGCTGTCAGCCATCACTACTGTTCAGCCTGACTGATTGGCTTTTAATTTAAAGATAAATTTGCTGTGTCAAGGTAAAACATATGATGTAGAAAAATTGACAGTGGATTGAGTGGCAAAGACGCTATGGTTTTGTTTAAAAAAAAAAAGTAATGAGACTGAGGCTGAGATGTGTGATTTTTAAATGCACTGTAACAATTTAGTGTGTTAATGTTTGTCGTATCCTTGTTATACTGCCCAACTGTGGTGAATGTCAACCACACTAAAGCATGCCAGTATATACACTGCCATACCAATCATAACTTCTTTTCTCATGGACCTCACTGTATATAAAGTACTATTCAGCTTGTGTATTGTATTATGTCAACAGCAGAATGTATGAGAGGTAGAAACTCGTGGATAAATCAGGGATATCTGAACAGCAGAGCTGTGAAAAACTGTAGGAACAGCTGTTTTCCTAGAAAAGGCTGCCTTCTAGTGGTTAAAAGAAGAACTGCAGCTAAACGCCTGAACAACAATGTTTTTAAGTGTCCTGGGAAGAACAACACAACTGATTGTGATCTTTGATATGTGTCGTGTCAGTGTCATTATGGCAGTATTGTCTGTACATATCTGCAACTTCTCTTTTCACAAATTATTTGTTTTACTGCTGGTTCACCTGCTGTTTATGTTTTATGTTTAAGCCCTGAAATAGAGTGAAATGATTGGGGTAAAAAAAAAGATTCCAATAGGCTCAGGATAATGCTCCTCTTCTCCTGTATTACTTTTCGGATTCACTGTTTGCACAAAAACTTGGGATGCACAGCATTATTTTCAAATTACTCGTATCAGCAGATAATAACATATTTAATATTAGTTTTGGCAGATATGACAATTTTTTCCAATACTTAAAGCTGAAATATTGTCTATCTACAGTATATCCCTTGATATTGGCAGAATGTATGAATACACCACCATGCTTCATCTTATTATCGCTTAATATGTATATTATATATATATATATATATATATATATATATATATATATATATATATATATATATATATATATATATATATATATATATATATATATATATATATATATATATATGTATGTATGTATGTATGTACGTATATATGTATGTATGTGTGTGTGTATATATGTATATATATATGTGTGTTTATATATATATATATATATATATATATATATATATATACACATATATAATTTATCAAAGAATCAAATGCTGTTGTTTTTCTTGTTACCCATCTGTTTGCATCACAAACAGACTGTCACAATGAGATAAACTGTTTGATTCTTGTACATCAGAGACAAAGTGTTCTTTGAAAAATAGTTTATATTGGTATTTGCATCAGCTAAAATGAGTTTAGATATATTGACATACCTGATGTTGCTAGAAATCCATTATTGTGCGTCCCTTAACAAACATCAAACTCTCATGTCCTAATGAAAGGATAAAATTTACATTTAGAAGACCACAATCCTATTTGAATATTACTTATCCTACCAAATGGTCCCTGATCACCCCCACAACTATTCCTGGAACCAATGCAGCACATGAAAACAATAGTATTTTGTATTTTCACACAAGAAATCGTGAGAAAATGCAAAGACACAGTGTAAAGTCTGAGAGAGGATGGGGGAGACAGAGCCAGGGTGAGGTGCCCTAGTCAGAATGAGCATCACCAGATAGGGCTTGTGCTCTACCTCCCCCTACTCACTCGTGAATGATTTTTATAGACCCTTTATCTGTTTGTTAACAGGGATGTTTTGGAAATTTGCTGGAGACAAAACAATCCTCATGACACATGAGCCAGTGCTGGTTAGCATATTGTTTTGACTTGTATCTCTGCCCTAGGTCTCTTGAGGTCACTTACCCTTCAGGTCGTTTGTATTACTTGAAAAGATAAACACTACAAATGGGAGCAGACTGGCTGCATTTCAGCTTCAAGCCATTACTATAACTCCCCTCTGCAACTCAGCAACACCACAACATATTCCTAAGGCTCCCTGTGTGGTTTGATAGCCTGTTGGGCTGATTTGTGTTTGCCACCACTTTTGCTTTGTTTTGCCTCCAGCTAATGCAGTGACATTGCTCTTCATTTGTGTCTTTAAAGGGTCTATATGAGGGTGTAGGGATGGTGATTATATCAACTGTTAATCCATTTTCATATTTAAACAAAATCTACATTTCAAGTCCATGTTTTCCTATAATGTTTCAGGCTTTTTCTCTCACTTTTCTAAACATTCAGGGCAGTTCAGCACAGCTAACAGTTCTATATTTTTTAAAAATATGCCATTAAGACATATTACTAGAACCTTTGACATTTTCCTCGACTCAGTCATTGTTATTCGTCAAAAGATTACAGTATACCCTATAAAACAAGTAAGTGAATTTCTGAATTGCATGTTGGTCCCTCTGCTTATAATTTCAACATTCATGTTCGTATAATACAGGATGGGACATGGAGATCAAGATATTTCAATCAAAAAAGGTTTGAATATGTGAGTTTTAACACTGTTAAAAAAGAGGGCTTTGTTTAAAAAATAGCTTTGCAATATCACAGCAAATGTATTATACTGTAAATCAGTATGCATGTTGTTCAGATTTTCATGTCTTTGACAGACAGGGAGATTTATTTTATCTTTGTGGTTGCACAGCCTTGGTTCAAATGTACGCACTACTGTAACATATTTGACTTCCCAGTTTATACTGTTATAGCCATTTTTTCTAGTTTCTACAAGCTATTAATCAAATCAGAGCGCAGGAGAGGGCATTTTCATAAATATGCAAATTCAAGGTCACACCATCTTCATCATCATTCTCTGTTTCACATTATATTGGGTTTAGTCTGTATAATTCTGACTGTTGATGGCTAACATGATGTTTTATTCACATTTTATTTTTATAAAATGTTCTCACTGCCTCATCCTTATGTATAAACTGCTGTATAATGTATGCTACATTTCTACCTGTAAGTCCATCTGTGGGTTTGATATCTTCAGCACACTGACATCTGACCAGTGGACCGTGTTTTCACCTCTGTCTATAAGCATCATGGTCCTTTTGAAACCAGCATAGACCCATTTATCTTAACAGTCCTCTAATTATTGTGCCATTCAGTCGCCCTTGCATGGAAATGTGAGGGGAAAACTCATTTCAGCTACCTTTTTCCAACACTTTTGAAGTTTACATCATTATACTGGTGACAAGACAGATCAGATCATGACTTTCATGTTTTTGAAAGTTGCTTTTGAGATTTGTTTTAAACCAAAACATGTTTTTACCTTGTAGATTGTACAGAGATTAAGACCAAACACAGATATGTTATACAACCTTGGCATGCTGCTTAGAAAAAGGAGAAAGAAAACAGCAATAGTCGTCTATGGAATGGATATTTAAAAATGCAAATAACAAGTTTAATCTGTTTAATCTAAAAAAAAAAAAGGAATATATCCATATATGTTTATGCAATAAACATATTGTTTTGATAAAAAAATGTGTCTGTGTTTACTTGATTGAATTTGACCATTCATTTATATACACTCGACATTTCACTGTCACAAAATTTGTAAAGCCAAATTGATTGTAAATGTATTTATAGATAATTAACATCTGAGTTGGAGGAGAAACTTCTATCAAGTACATTTTAAGTCAATCTGTGTGCCTCTACTCTAATTTTCTCCATGAAATAAACATTCAAAGGAAAATACAGTTCATTCTGATGGGCAGCAAACACATTATGAACACATAATGTGTTTTTACTAAAATGGCAAAACACACTCTCTGACAGTCACAGAAAGATAACGTGGAAATGGCTAAACTAAATTGCAAATAAAATGACATGCTCCTAAAAACTGTGAAGGTAATGATCTTACTAAGAAAGTATAAACAATCACTATTGCTACTGTAAATGCTATTTGGTTTGGCTTCAAGCTAAAGTTGATCTGGTGAAGTGTGATGGTTTTTTTGGTTTTTTTTTTTAAGTGACAAGGCAACAGTATCACACCCCATTAAGCACAGAAAAGCAGCAGATAATGAATCAAACATTTTAAAATAACCTCTAGGATGGACAGAAGCAGAAATACTCTGATCTTTTTTTTGCAATATTCTCAGTATTTATTAAATTGTCCCACATAACAATGCAAAGCTACCTGCATCAGAAGAAGATAATGCTTTTTCTATATAAGCCTACAAAATAACTTGAAGTGCACAGGAGGTAGTTGAGTTGATTTCTTTGGCTGCAGAAAGTTGGTCCATTGCTGTACTTGTCACTTGTTATCATTGTTGCGGTGTCATCTAAAATACCAACCCCAAAAATAGAATGACAGCACAGCGTGTTTTCACTGAACAACCCTGCTGAGCCTTGATGCGGGCAGAGAAGCACAAATAATGGAGATCATTGCTCTGACATCAGCCCCGCTCAATATGTGCAGCTCATGTAGTTCTAACTTTGAGTGGACACAAAGGTTAACACTCCAATGTTCAGCTTTGCAACAGATTCACCTGAACTCCACTGACTGTCAGATAATGAACCAAAACATGCCATTAAGTGAAATCTTTTCGTCTGAATTCATCTTTGATAATAGGGCTGGGAAATCGCTTAAATCAACTAATTCTAATTGTTTTTTGGAGTGGATTTAAAATTCAAAAATCAAGACTTTTTCCATCATCTTTCTTTTTACAACTCTTGTAGGTTGTGGCGATGTTTGAAAATATAAATACTGAAAACTGACACTGTTTTTATCACAGGAGGCCCTGACAGCACAACCACATTTTAGGCTTGTATATTTTTTAAGTAGATTAAATGCTGATCCGAGTGTTCCATGTTAATATACTTTGAAAAAAGAGCAGCTTTCAGTCTTTATTTAAACAAGTCTGCCAAAATCCACACTACATAATGAAAATTTGATAGCAAAATCACAGCATGCACTTTGAGGTAAATTTAGCTTATTTTTGGTATATATTTTGATAACATTGAGGTAAAACTTCTTTTATGTGATTTCTGTGTCACTTAGAGGGTTTTTCTTTGAGAGGGGAAAAATGATTAAACTTGTAAATCAAATTTCTAAAAAAAAAAAAAAACTGGGCATTTTATTTTTAGGTCATATCACCCAGCATTATTTGATAGTGGTATGAAGGGGCGAGTCTCTACAAGCCAGGGTCTTTCTTCTATGACTGTATACCTCATTGCATTGCCTACAGGTGTAAACTCCTTTAGCTTAAGTTTCTTTAGTTGATGTCTTTGGTGAATACAAGGCCCATTTCAACCAAAGGAACTTTCCCAAGGAATTAATAGCATTTCAACAGCAGGAACCAGGGTTTAAATTTAGTCCCAGGTGGCTGATTTACCCAATGAGAAGTCCCTGCTCAGGGGCAGTACTTTATAATGTCACAGTTACGGTGTATTAATTAATTATTAATTAATTAATTAGTAATAATAGTCTTCCCTTGGCTTTGGACATTATTTGGCTTCAGGACCTCTTTAGTTCCTTCAAAGAGCAAATATTTTGCCAAAAGTCAGGTTCACATTTTGAAGACTCTGAGTGTAAAATACCTTCAAAAACACCTTCTAGTTTTCATATACTAAGTACCCCTCATCCAGCTGTATTACCAGTCTGTCTGAGATTTTCTGTCAGAGCTCCTGCCCCTTTGAGGCCCCTTCCCCTTTTTTCGCTCTGACTAGTTGACCACTCTACTGTGGTAATTGGTCTATTCAGCACTATTTCTAGTGCATGTTGTCAATGACTCTGAATTTATTCTACCATCTCAGCTCTGCACCAGGCTTGCAACCCTGAGCTAATGGGCTTAAATTGCAGAAGAAACAAAGACAGCACATCCCATTGGTAGGCCTATTTGGGTGGGCCCATAAGAACAAGCTGTTGCGGGCGGCTGCCAGCACTGTTAGCATGGGGAGAGGAAGTCCTGATAGTGTGGACCTTTTGTCTTGTGTCATGAAGTACTCTGTAATGCTGAGGAGACATACAGCATAACACACTAAAGAGCAGAAAAAACTCAAAAAGTATAATGTGGCCTTTGAAAGGCATCTAAAATTTAGAATATTTTATCTGTAGAAATAAGACTCAAGACTCTTCTTGTCTCAAAATTCAAAAATATAATTCAGGACTTTTAAGTCTCATTGAAGAACATCAGGAATCGTGTTTAATAACTGAAACACATTCTGTTCTTCCAAGAAATAAGATTTAACTCACTGTCATTTTTTCTGCAAAACTGGTTGACGCGTGGTTAATGGCATTTTAAAAGTGGGAACTGTGTGTGACGTCTACTAAAAAAATACTTGGCTCATTTAACTTCACAGAGTACTTTTAATTTAATTCATCATTTCAATTTGCGTTTGTAGGTGCTAATGCGCGTGCTTCACGGCAAGAAGACTGCTGATATGAACCTTGTGTCAGTCAGGACCTTTTTGTAAATGCGTGGGTCCTCCCCTGACAGTCTGGTTTTCTCCCGAAGACCAAAAATATGCTAATTAGGTCAACTGGTGACTCCAAATTGCCCTTAGGTAAGAGTTGGACAGGACTGGGTTTCTCTCTATATATGTGGCCCTGTGATTGGCTGGTTACTGACAAGACAGACAAAGCTCTTCTTGTTTTTGTATCACTTGGTTTGAATGACTGTTACTGTACTCTGGCATCTGGACAGGGGAAGTTACTTTACCAATTTGAAAACTGAAAATTGTCTTTCCATATAAAGCCAGCAATTTCTTCAGTTGTCTGCTGAACTGGGATTAATCAAGAGTAACTTTGAGTAACTTACATTTTGATTCAGAAAATTCTCCAGAGATCTAACATCTAAATCTAAGAAAAAATAGTAACTTGATTAAATTAAAATATAACATAAGGCCATCAAGAGTTGGTCAATGTGGAGAGAAGACAGTATTACTTGCAAAAAAAGCTGTGCTGTCTGTTTTGTTCAGTTTTACCATAAAGTACAATTTTCTTTGATTTCAGTTAAACTCATTTATGATGTTGATGGTAACCGCAGCATCAGAAGTGTTACCAGCATACAGAATTGATTTCTAGAGATAATAAAAATATGAGTATTTGACTATTGACTATATTTGACAATGATTAAATTAAAGAAACAACACCAACACTAGAATGCATAAAAACATATTTTAATTTGAGGTATTCATTGCATGTCTGTTTGCTCATATGAACCTCTGAGCACAGAGGCAATTGAACACAAACATATACCCAGGCAGCATTAAAGCAAAACACTGAATTTTCTCCCAGCACCATAAGACTGCTCAAATAAAAAGATGAACACTAATAAAACAGGTATATTTTCTCAAATCAGTCATCGTGTGAACACTGAAATGTTTAAAGAGGGAAAAAAAAATCAAAAATTACCAAAGTATCACTGCTTATCTATTGTACAGACGAGCTTTCAAAGACCATCAAAATACTACTGTACTCTCATGTTTCCAAAAGTTTACAAAGCTCCACCAGCTGAGCTCCTACTGTTTCTTAAAAAAGGAAAAAGGCACAAGTGTAAGATTTTTTGTCTTTAAATACAACTGAACACAAGACTTAGTAGATGACGTCAGTTACAAACCTGCCTGCTGTCTACTCTGTAGTGTTACAGCTGGGAGAAATTCAATAAGTTACAGCAAAGAGGGACCCCTCCTTTTGGATATACATTGTCAAGTTTAGTTGTTTGCCTGTAAAATAACTTTGAATACCGTTAATGTTTTCTTTCACCTTTGAAGGAAACTGTAAAAGGACTCTGATAGTGTTTGTTCTCTGTGTGGAGCGGCTGAATCTTTGAAGGCTCTAGTCGCGTTTCCTGACAGCACACTGAATGCTACAGGCTGCTGAGAAGTGTTGAATCAAAGTCATTGTGCCCTGATTCATGACAGACTTGGCACAGTCTCCTCAGAGGATGACAGTCAAGAGATAATGAGAGTGAAAGTATGAGACAAGAGGGAAGAAGGACAAAGCTGCTGGTGCATGTGTAAATTAGACAAGAGGTAGGAGAACAGAGGCAGACAGAGACTGAGACTGGTAAAGACAGAAGCAGAGATGTAAAGTGAAGGTCAGAACTCTGTGTGTGGGTGTGTGTAGTCTCGGCTGCCTGCGGGGCTCTCACTGGGCTTTATGAAGATGCCCTCCATAGCCTTCCACAGACTGTGCTGAGTGGGGCTTGCCATGGCATGAACTTCCCTCTGACCGCGAATGGGCTGTCCATATTGCTCCCCTGTCACAGAGAGTAACGCGTCAGTGGCTTTGTGTTGGAAACGCACGGCCTCCTCACGCCTCCATACAGACCCCCCACACTGAACAGTCCACTCGTCCAGGTGGTCACCTTCCCCTTCATCACCGAAAGCACTCACTTCCTGTAGGTAAGAGAGACAGAGGGGATCCAGAGAGTTAGGTATTTGTTTTTCACAAGTCATTAAAGAACTTACTTTGCTACAATTGTATCTCTAAATATCTTTTATAAGGCATTAAAATATATTAAAAACCATTAGGAAACTGTGGTAAAGGTGATATATTTGTGCTTAAAAACTGGCAAACATTCATTGAAAAGAAGCTTAATTGGTTTAAGTTATGTGTCATGCTCATTAAACTGTCAATTTGAGTTTTAATAAATTATAGATATACGTATATACTCAACAAAAATATAAACGCACAAACTCAAAAGGTTAAGTCAAAATGATCTTTCCCTTAACATGCCCACAAATATTACTTATCTGTGTACAGATTGCTTTGCTTTGCTCAAATAAGTGCCCTAGTTTCAGTTGATCGCTTCCAGTGAGTACAATCCATCCATGAGTCTAATGCCACGTGACAGTGTGGTGGTCAGTCAGAGCGACCAGTACACAGCCACTCTTTACAGTTGGCAACATAAAAGGACACCGCAAAATGTGGACTTTCGTCACTTGGCAAGATAAGCGCTGGAATGTCAGTTATGGCACAATTTCATTCTGTTCATTCATTCACACTGTTTAGTGCATTCATATTTTTGTTGAGTGTATATATACTGTTTGTTTGTACAATCATTTTTTAAAGCTTTATATTTGCTCATTTTTGTTTATTTATATATTTTTTCCTCATTGAGAGTGCTGATACTATGTAACAGTGCAGCCATCAGGCACTGAAAAAAATATATATATGCGGCCCTCTTGGTAATCAAAGTTGCCGACCCCTGATCTATGCTAGTCCCTGTACAAGCAGTCACTTCCTGCTGTCGTCTCGCTTGTAGCTCCCACCTCTTCCTGCTCCAAAGGATGCTTGCCCTGATTGGGCCGTCCCACTTTGGGCTGCTCACAATCATTGTAAATTGGAGCTTGGCAAGATGAATCTGCCTGATTACAGACATTAAATCAGGCAGCTCCATCTGCCCCTGCAAGGTTAGTTCACATATTCAAACCCAATAAAACTCAATGTGAACAGTTTTCCCACCTCAACTTATTAGAGGTTTCTCCTGACCTCAGGGTGTTTTCACACAGTTTATTAATTTCCTACAGTTTGAAGGCTACTGTCAGCTTTGATCCAGCTCAGGATTTAAGATTAAATTTTATCAACTGTGAAAGGTAATCCTGGGGGGTATAGTGATTCCCTGACTTCCTAAAGTGATGAACAGTGTGTATAGTTAGGCACTCCCTGGCTTTAAATTACATAAACCTTTAACAGGGTAGCTGAACACTGTTCAACAGCCTTTTTAAAGGCTTTTAAGGACCCCTCCCCATACACACACACACACACACACACACACACACCTGGGGAAGCTGTCAAAAGATCTTCTCAAGTCTCCATAAGGAACCCTGTTAATAATCCATCAAAAAACAACTTAACACTTTTCTCACACAACCTGCACACCACCCACCTGGTTAGAGGACAACGGGGAGGAAAAGTAGTGGCTGTGTAGGTTACGGCCTGTGTTGACATGAGTGAGACGGATTGTCTGCCCACACTGGACCGGGGCGCCCCGCTGGCACCAGGTGTCACTTGTTCCCCGAACGCTCCAGTAGCTATTACTGTCCTCCACTGCAGTCACTCCTGTAACAGACTGCTGCCCACTACCTGTGTCACACAAAACACATGTTCACAGAAAGCAGATGGAAAAGGCAACTGCACTAGATTTTTTTTAAATTCAGGATTTAACTGATTAAAGAAGTTTATGAATGTCTGCCAATCTTCAAGTAAATCTATTGACTTCTGTTTTACAAGGAAATTGTGATTTTATCAGTTTCATTTTATTCATCAAAATCAAACAGAACCTTCTCCTGTTTGATACCATGGCTCAAAAGTAGATGTCCTAAAAATACTGTTGGGTAATTTGTTGTTTTAAATAGTAAATAAATGCTGGTAAACTGCTGCATAGGCATGCAAAATGATAAGATTCTGTTAATACCAATACCATTGTTGATTCTGTTTAACAGTCCAAAACTGTATAGATCCCTTTATCGATTCTTGTGGAATAACTGAGTTGAAAAATGTGGGCATACTCTGATTTTCTGTGTCAACAAACAATGTCAAACACACAAAACAATCCTGTTGTTCAGAGCCATGCTGCATCACAAATGTTGCAACATTTGGCTGGTGTTTCCATTACTGCTTGAAACTACACAACCACAGATATTGCACAATGCACTGTCGGCATAATTCTGGTAAACCATTAGTTTGTTTCAGCTAGTAAAATTGATCCAATGTAGGCTAAGATATTCTTAATTAATTGAAAATTGTTAAAGAAAAAAAATAGCTTCCATTAATGGCTCAACAAGGCAATAATTGTTTTAAAAGATTTTGGGGTGGCCAATCACATTTCAGGGAGGGCTAGTTGACCCAGTCTACCACTGGATGGGCCCCTGGTCAAGATACTCGTCTCCACTTTCAGGCTCAATACAAAAACAGACAACTCAAAGCTGAAAAACTTTATAGGAGCTTGGAAGGTGCATGAAGATAACAGGCACATTATACTTTGTTAAGTAGACCCTTGATATGGAGAAGACAGTCAAGCAAATGAGAGCAAATAATGCTGCTCTTAGATGCTTCAATCAGTTTGTCTTTGTTAGTTAAGCACAAGCTTCCTATTCTAGTATGGGCCAAATTTCAAATACTTGTTGGAACAAGCTGCTGGCCAAATAAAAGTGGACCATGGGCCGCAGTTGACCCCCACATTCAAACATGGAGAATGTGCTTTTGATGAATGAAGACAAATAGATTACAACATTAAACACATTCACAGATCATGAAATCTACTTCTTCTCATGGTCAGCAAAAGCAAAGTTCGGCAGATATAGCGCAATTTGTTCTAATTTTTTTGTCTGAATGTGGAGATGAGCCATTGGTGCCTCACATCTCTGCTGCAAGGGGCACCAGGCTCATACAGATTAGAGCAGGTCAAGTGGTAGGCAAAATCATATTCAACTACCAAGCATATGTTGACATTTATTCGACTAGATTTACCAAATCTAAAGCACTAAAGGTAGGTATGTTCATGGGGCACAGTCAACTGTAATGTTTTTTGTATGTGGGCTCTGATGACAAAGGTTTGTACGCCCCTGGATTAGAGGGATTTTGTATCAGTAAGAATTAGGTCTCATGTCATCACTTTCAACCACAGTCAAATTGTGTAAGAGGAACTACTTTGCTTGGCTGATTATGGTGACAAGACGAGCTGTAAATAGAAAATCTGAGTGTTTTTGACCACTGAGTTAATAATTACAACTTAGATAAATACATGCTCTGTTAATGTCACCTTATCGCATTCAAACGTCATAAATGATGTGCCAAATGTAAGAAAAAAAGAGAAACGTGAATATCTTACACCCTTTCAGCTTAGAAAATACTGGTTTCTTGATTATTATCTTTTTTTCACAAAATCGGTCGGATAGATAAATGTATACTTGCAGAAAATGTAAGCCATAAGGCAGAAAAACGCGACTTTATCTGTTATTAATGCTTAATGATCAATTGAATGAAAAGAAACTCACCGGAGCCGTAGCGTACGTCATGCGAGTGTAGTCGCACATTGTGCTTTATATTTAACAGTTTAATGACTGAACCGCATGTTACAAAACTAAGTTCCGTACCGAGTGACAGCCCAAATATCCAGGGAAACAAAAGAACAATAGCTGGCAGAAAGCGATAGAGAGCAGAACAATTTAGGAAACCCATTCCTGATAAACCTTAGAGCGAGCTGCCGATGCCTCCCTGAGGTTTTTATTTCTGCTACGTCATTAAAGCAGTAACGTCGGCTACGTCGGAGTCCAAGGAAACGGCGCCCCTAGCGACTCGGCATACTTCCCCAACGCACCAAAGATTGTTTTCGGTTTATGTGAGGCTTTTTGTCAGTGCTGATGATATGTCGAGAGTTTATAATGATGAAAATTTTCTCTAATGAAGATTAACAATGATTGCGCCTTTCAAACTTATTTAGTCAGTTCGGTATTTATAAGATCCAGTGCTAACCAGCAGGGGGCGTCACCCAGCGTCTGAGGAAGATGAGTACCTCACTGCATCCCGGAATTGTCTTCACCTCTCTCGTACTCGGCCATTTTTCCCCAAGTACTACTCCTCACACAAAACACAACACAGCCCTGTTATTCTTTTACATATATTTGGATTTTAGCATCACACAGCGACGTGTAAGTTGACTTTTACCGTGGTTGTTTGCGGCCTGTGGTCTGTCCAACTCTTTTTACAGCTGTGAATGTTTCACATTGATGCTGTTTGCTGTTGTTGTCCTTTGAGCTAATGCTAAGCTACTGTGATGGTGTGCTAAAGCATGAACTACTGTGAGACTGCGAAGTCGGCTTGGAGGCCTTGGTGTATAATTATCACTGTGAATAAGGCTCGAGTAATTTTATATGACACTATTGAATTTCATCCTCGTTAAAATCAAGTGGAAGGTTTAAACATGGAGACATTGCTTCGTTTATCAACGTTGCACGCCTGCTAACAACTAGCATTGCTCACCTAGCCGAGTGGGTAGTTTCTGTCTTCAAGACAGGGGCTTTCAAAATAGCTATTAACTCCGTACACGATGCAAACGCTTCGTGTTACAGCTTATCTGAGTGTGTTTGCATTGTAAATCGTTACGCTCACGTGGATTCTAATATTTGTAATGTTTTGGTCTGCTCTGTTGATGTATGCGCAATGCGACAATCTTGTTTTCCATGTCTCCCCCTGCATATGCACTTCATTGCTGTAGGTGTATTACTCTAAATATACTGCTATTTACAGTGACCACTACCTAAATATCACTCAAATGTATACACCAAGGAATTAATACCGTTATTCTTTGATTTAATAATGAAAGAAATGTAGCAATTTGTCTCACAGCAATGTTTTGTTAACTTGGGCTTTTTATAAATGTACTACCAAAAAACAACGACACAATTGTCCGCCCCCAACTAAATGGAACCGAAATTTGCGTGACCAACATAACCATCTAAAACTTCAGCCTACAGTCAGAGCGTTTTACTGTAAGAAGATATCACTATTAACTGTGTTTCACATAAATCTATTCAGATATCTATATCGACATTGCTGACGTCAAGAGGAATGTTGAACTCCTTTCAAAGCTTTGTTTCTAAAGTTTAGGAGGATAGGGAAAATTGCAACTACAAGCGCACCAAACTCTTTGAATAAAGGCTGAAAGTTTAAAAGAAAATCATGATTATTACCTCTGCCAAGCAGGTTATGTTTTTGCCTACGTTGGTTTGTCTGTTTGTCTGGCTGTCTGTTAGTGTTCAAAATAACTTGAAAAGTTATGCTGATTTGGATGAAATTTTCAGGAAATGTGTGGAATGGGTTAAGGAAGAAATGATTAGATTTTGGGACTGATCCGGATCACCATCCGGATCCAGGACTTCTTTAAAGGATTCTTAACATTGCGGAGGTAACTAGACAATTTACATGGAAACCGTGAGGGTGCCTTTCCAGAATTCAACATCAAAGGGCCAAATATCAAAGACCAAAGGGCCATTACAAACCAGTGCACCTTTGTGTGAAACTTAGAGTTGTGATTGTCTCCAAAACTATCACAATATATTTCTGAAAGTATTTTGTTTTGCCCCGAGTTTAAGTATTGTATTTTTTTCTTAGATTTTAGAGGCAAGATTTGAATTGCAATGTTGAGATAATTACAAGATGTACTGTCCAAATCTTGCACCCCTCTCAGGATCAGCAGTCATGTCGGACTTCATTGATAGTGAGGCAGAGGAGTCAGAGGAGGAGTTTGAAGAGAAAGACTTGAAACCTAAGAAGACCCAGAGGTTTTTGGAAGAAGATGGTGAGATTGAAATTGTTAAGTTCTGAGCATTTATCCCTGAAGTGAAGTTGTGTGATTTGTGGATAACTCATCTGCCATGTCTCAACAGATGAGGAGGAGGAAGAGAACACTGAGGATCAGGATGAGCAAGGGAATTTACGGGGACTCATTGATGATGGAGAGGAGGAGGAAGAAGAGGAGAATGAAGAAGATGGTCAACGCAGTGGGAGCGGAGGGGGCAGTGACTCAGAAGAGGAAGTGAGGCATCGACGTAAAAAGCGAAGTGAGTGCATCAGGTGTTTCTCAAAGGTGCTGGTTGTGATTTATCTTAAGAAGTTAAAGGTAAGAGTCTGCACTGCCTGAATTATTTGAGTACTGATATTGTCTGTATTTCCCCAGTTGTAATTGGGTGATAAGCATTTTTGGTGGAGTTTTGTTTACAAAATCTGCTATGGATGGTATGCATTGATGTCACAATACATGTGCCAGACTAGCAGTTCCATCCACTAAGTGGCAGAGAATGATCTCTATTAATCAATGTCAGTGGTGAGAAACAGGGAAATGCTTTAAGTCCCCTGAAAAGTGACATATTTTTTAGTAATTTTCAAGAGTTCTAATTATTTTTGATATTTTTTTAGGATCTTAAAAGTAGATCCTAGTCTGATTTTTTTTTTTTTTTATTTAAAAATGACCAAATTAAGTATGGAACAATAAAGTTTATAATGCAGCGTTCATTGGTCTGAGCCATAGGTTGAAGCCCTGTAGTGACTGTAACACTGTATCTGTGTGATTTTGCTTATATCCAAAGAGATCAATGTACCCAGGCTTTCAAAGAGCATTTAACTGTTGTTGCCTCCTATTTATTTTTAATATGACACCATCACTGGTTGGGTACTTTGATTTCATGAAAAATAAGAAAAAATGACTTAAATCATAGGCCAAATTGAAGTCATATTTATTTAAGTGCTTCATAAATTTGTGTTAAATCTATGGAATTAGCTTTTTTTATTTATATTGTTAAACCCGCCATTGTAATCAGGCTATGATGGGTTTTATGCAGGCTTCAAACAAGAAAACATAATCTAATTCCCCCAGTACCTTGTCATATAAGATATTAATGTTTCATTTTGTGATTGAAATGCTGAAATTTCATATCTTGATTATTCTCTAAAGTAAAAACTGTTGGGCATTGATAGAAGTAGAGTTCATATTCATCCTAACCTGACTGTGTGAATGCTAAGAGATGTGTTACAAGTTGCTGTAACATGTTTTCTTCTTCTAAATAAACCTGATGTTACAGCCCCAAACGTTACCTTAACATCAGCTAAAGATCTTTGCTGGTGAACATTATTAGATAATAGTTACAATGAAATCCAAACTTTTCAGCTGAATAACAGTATTCGACTACTTACTTTACACTGGTTGCTGTTGTCAGTCTGTGCTCTTTGCCACTCAGTGGCTAAAATTCCACTCACTCTTGCTGACTGTGGTGTCATGTGCATACCCTCTATTTGTAGTATTTCTCTGGGTTTTATTCGACACATCATCTCGTGTCAGTCTCAGTGCCAGATTTTTTAACAATAGATGTTAACAATACATATAAATGTACCTGGTCTGTATGCATTGGGGGATTACTGAGTTCAATTGGGTATACAGGGTAGACCCCCTCTCCATGCTACGCAGTATTGGCCACAAAAACTATCTTTGAATTTGTAAAACCATGGAAGAGGCAGAAAAGAAGAAGGAATAACCCCAACAGTGCTTTCACTGACATTATATTTGTGTTTCACTGCTAATAGAAGCTTATTGCTTATATATTTTTATTGGTATTTACTTGGGCTGTCACAGAGCTGATGATTGGAAGTTCTTATGCATTAACTATGTTAAACCTTTATTTATTTAGGGTAGTCTCTTGAGCTGGGAAATCTCTTTTAAATGGGGACCCAATATGACATTTCTGTTCTGTTCTGTTTCTGCTTGTTCTCATGTCATTTAAGGTATACTGTTGAGTTTTTACTTGCTGTTGTTTTTCGTGTTCCCTTTGCTACATTTGTTTTATGAAAAAAATGGTTTGTTAAAATCTGTTTGTTAGTGTTTTAATGTGTTGCATGTAATCACCGCGTGCTAAGAATTATATTAAAGTAAAAAGGGAAACAGAATTTACAAAGAATAAACAATATTTTAAATGATAAAGAAAAGTGATGAGGAAAATACAGAAATTTCTATTAGGAGTTACGGCGGTGAAGATAGAAAAGGAAGAGGTCGACATATGTTTTTGCAGCATAGCTGAATCCTAATATTCTGTGATATTTATAATCAGCCCAAATGACTGAACCTGGTTGATTTTTGTGTCTTGGTGCAGTACTTTGAGGGAACAGTCAACACAAATCTTCTCTTTTATCTGGCTAAATGGGCTTTTTACATGCCAAATAAAGTTGTGCATCAATTCCACATTTTTGCAATCAACCTTTACACAATTTATTGTTTTTTTTTCCTCGGACTGATAATGATGATGAAGTAAGACATAATGCATTGTTTATCAGAGTTGACACTCAGCATATTTCAGACGTCTGTTTGGCAAGTTAAAAAAAAAAAAAAAACAGCTTTCTTTCCGTCCTCTGTTCAGCCCATATGTTGAGCTGCCAGATGCAGTCACATATTGGTTGCATTAACCTGTGCAGCTGCTGCTTGACTGTGATTCATTCTATTTTCCTAATTTTCTTTCTGTTCTCATAATTGTTGATGATTTTGTTTTCTCCAGTTACAATGCATTACAGTCAACAGTGGGAATACATGCGGCCACTATTCAGCCTGAAAAATAATATTTTAAACATGAGACTTCAGTTAATGTAGATGAAAGATAAACATACATCCAAGCTGATTGATCAGCTTCATTGATTTAATTTCTTTGTGATTTTCCTGTCCAAGAAATGTGTTGTATGTAGGGTGGTGTTCCCTTGACTAAACCTGTACTCTTTGCAGCTTATGATGACTACCTGGATGATGATGATCTTGACCTGATTGAGGAAAACTTGGGTGTAAAAGTAAAAAGGAGGGTAAGAAAGTGGTTTTTCTTCATTGGCAATTCCTCTGGTAGCTTCACCGTAAAGCTCTAAAATTACGCATGACTGCCAAAATTGAACGTAAATGTGGTGCATTTATCAGAAGTTTAAGCTTGCAGTGCTGATGCTCCCTGTACCTTGTGTCACAGAAGAAGAAATACGACCGTGTAAAAACACTTGATGATGATGAAGAAGACGATGACCAAAAGGACTTGATTGCTGATGAGATCTTTGATGGTGATGAGGATGGCGAGATTGAGGAAGGCGAGGCAGTTGATGAGCCTCTTCACCATGCCGATAATGAGGAGGAAGGAGAGGATGAGGAGTCAGGTAGGCTAGAAGGATACTATTTTTCTTCAGTGGTAATATTTAAAAAAAAAAAAAAAAAAAAAGGCATTTTAGAAAGTACTGTTTTTTTAACACTTCATTCTTTGCCTTCCTCTCAAAGACATAGATGACTTCATTGTTGATGATGATGGTCAACCCATTACCAAAAAGAGGGGCAAGAAGTTCTCAGGATACACGGATGCGTAAGTTTTATCATTAAACATGAGATGTCATGGCAGCACGCACAGACGCAGCGGCCCCTCTTAAGATCTGTGAGTGTGTGAGTGAGTTTTTGAGTGTGAGATGTCCTACAAACATAGTTTATGACAGAGAATCACTAGCAACAAGCAAGTGTAATCGCTGATATCTGCTGGCATCCTGGCATACTGCGGCAACACAAAATCCTATCGGACACTGCGCCCACAACTATCCGGAGGAGGAAGCAGCGGAGGCGGTTTGAACGTAAACAAAAACGGGTGAAGAAAGAGAGCTGACATCAAAGCTAGGCTAAAAGCTAAACCTACCAGACCAGCGGTGCTGAAAGTGCTTCCAGTCTCTCGAAAACAAACTGGATGAGCTCCGTCTGCTGAGAGGATCACGCAGGGTTTGGAGAGACTACTGTCTATTCATTTTCCCGAGTCTTGGCTACATTAAATTATTCCGGACGAGGCTGTTCAGCTAAAGGGAACAACACTCTTCAGAGCGAACAGAGACGCAGTGAGCTCCAGCAAGAGCAGAGGCAGGGGGCTATGTATTTATATCAACCAAGACTGGTGCTCTAATGCAACATTGGTGTCCAAACACTGCTCTGGACTGGTGGAATTCTTAATCATAAGCTGTCAGCCATACTACCTGCCAAGGGAGTTCACCAGTGTAATCGTTGTAGCTGTTTACATAGCCCCTAGCTCCAACGCTAATGCCACCAAAGTACTCCGCCCCCCGTATGACATCTTCAGGGTGCTGTTGACAAAACACCCAGACAGCTTTGTGGGGGTCGCAGGAGACTTCAATCACATCAGCTTAAGACTGTGTTCCCAGATTTTAGAAATATGTGGATTTTAATACAAGAGGAGAAAACATACTTGATTTGGTCTATTCCAACACCACCGAGGCATACAAGGCCATCCCTCAACCCCATCTTGGCCTGTCTGACCGTAAATCTGTGCTGCTGGTTCCAGCTTACAAAGCTTTGCTGAAACGGGCCAAGGCAACCCAGACACACATCAGGGTGTGGCCAGATGCAGCAGTCTCAGCACTGCAGGACTGTTTTAAATGCACTGACTGGGGCATTTTTAAAACAGCAGCATCTCAGGGAGAGCATCATGTTAACATTGAGGAGTATGCTAATACGGCCAAGGGCACAGAGGATGTTACCGAAGTGAAGACCTATACAGTACTCGACAACCAATAACCCTGGAGCACTGCTGAGGTACAACAGTAGTTAAAGGCCCGGGATGTTGTGTACAGAGGAGGAGAGGAGGCTGCTCTCTGCTCAGCTAGATTAGCACTATCCAGAGGGAAAGAAATCAAACAGGCAAAATCCAGGAGAACCTCTGCAGCACAGGAAACACCAGGCAAATGTGGCAGGGGATCCAACAACTCACCCAGCACAAGACCAGGCAGAGGATTGAGGACAGTGATGTTTCTCTCCCTGACAACCTTAATGACTTTTTTGCCCGATTTGAAGCATCGGGGGACTAAGGAGAGGGGGTGTTGGACTCTATCCCCTATCCAGTCAGCCACCTGTGATCACCAGCCCAGCCGACACCAGATGAACCCTGGCAAAAATCAACCCACGGAAAGCACCCAGCCCAGACAACATCCCAGGGAGGGCGCTCAAAGTCTGTGCTGATGAGTTGACAGATGTCCTTACGGACATTTTTAACATCTCTCTCTGTTAAGCCACAGTACCCCGATGCTTCAAAACATCCATCATCGTTCCAGTAGCAAAATTGGCTGCTGTGTCCTGTTTGAATGACTAGCGTCCTGTGGCATTGACCCCGATAGTGATAAAGTGTTTTGAACATCTAATCAAACCACACATCACATCTAGCCTACCTGCTGCACTGGATCCACATCAGTATGCATACAGCTCAAACCGCTGCACAGAGGATGCTTATATCCACCACCCTGCAGACAGTACTCACTCACATAGAACAGAGAAACATCTACGCCAGAATCCTGTATGTTGACTTCAGCTCTGCATTTAACACCATCATTCCGCAGAGACGGATGGAGAAACTTCTCCTGGGCCTAAACCCCACCCTCTGTCACTGGATACTGGATTTCCTGACTGAGAGACCACAGTCAGTCCGTGGTCACAGGATCCCCTCAGGGATTTGTGCTCAGCCCTCTACCGTACACGCTGCTGACCCATGACTGTGTGCCAAGGCACGATAACAACCTGATCGTCAAGTTTGCAGATGACACTACAGTCGTGGGCCTTATTCATGAATGGAATCCTGGTCCAGGGAGTAGGTCAACCTGTTTGAGAGCTGGTGCAGAGACAACAGCCTGGTGCTCAGTGTGGATAAGACTAAGGAAATGATTGTCGACTTCCGAAGACCACAACGGAAGCACACACCCCTCTGCATCAGCAATTGTGAAGTGGAAAGGGTGGAGAACATCAAGTTCCTGGGAGTGCAGACCTCTGACAACCTCTCCTGGTCAAAGAATACCACCAGACTTGTGAAGCAAGCCCAACAGAGACTGTACTTCCTGAGGAGACTCAGACAGGCCTCACTTTCCACCAGCACCCTCACCACGTTCTACAGGGGGGCAGTGGAGAGCATGCTGACCTATGCCACCTCCACCTGGTTCCCCGGGTGCAGTGCAGCGGACAAAAAGGCCCTGTAGAGAGTGGCGAAAGCCGCAGAAAGGGTCATCAGAGCCTCACTTCCCTCTGTCCAGGACATATTCCTGTGCCGCTGCAGGAACAGGGCCCAGAAAATTGTCAGAGACCCCTCACACCCTCTGAACAGCTTCTTTCAGCTTCTACCCTCCCAGAAGTGCCACCCCAGCATAAGATGCTCCACCACCAGGCTGCTAAACAGCTTCCTGCCACAAGCTGTCCGGCTGTTAAACACATCAGTGTCTTAAATCTCTGCAACTGGTCTCACTTGCACTATTTTTAACTGTTGCACTTTATCTATTTATCCTTTTAATTTTAAAGTGGGATGTATAAATGAATGAATGTAATTTTGTTGTGATCCTGGAGAAACACCTTCTGTTTTGTTGCTACTTTGGTATTAACAGAATGACAATAAGTTTGAATTTGAATTAGAATTAGAATAAACAGCATATCAGTGATGTCTGTGTCCAAAAATGTCAATTTAAGGGACCAAAAGCTTACTTTTCCTCTGATTTTCTTTGCTGTATTGAATGATCACTTAGAGGCTAGAAATATATGCCCCATGCATTCAGTAAAACTTAATATATTTATAAAACCATAAGTATTACCAATGGGCAGCATGACCATAAACCCTAACCTCTCACTGTCATTACCGAAACAGAGCCCTCCAAGAAGCTCAAGAAATCTTTGGTGGTGACTTTGACTTCGCTGACTTTGACGCCGACGCCTATGACCAGGGCGAAGAGGAGGAAGAGGACCAGGATGAAGAGGGTTGGGACAGGCCAAAGAAGCAAACAAAGAGGCGGCAAGGAAGGAAGAGCATCTTTGAGATCTATGAACCCAGTGAGCTGGAAAGTAGCCACATGACAGACCAGGACAATGAGATCCGAACCACTGACATGCCCGAGAGGTTCCAGGTGTGTGTCAGTTTGATGCTGTCAGAGCTGGGGGGTTTTTTCTCCTGGAAAGCCGAATTAATTTGTTGACTCTGTTGTTGATGTTTTAGTTGCGGTCAATCCCTGTTAAACCTGCTGAGGATGATGAACTGGAAGAGGAAGCAGAGTGGATCTTCAGACATGGCTTCTCCAACCTCACCATCTCCATGCAGGTACTAACTCTGCAACACACACCAAATAAACAAAGTGACTTAATAAGATACAAAGTGTCTTCATTGGATTTTTAGTTATGATATCTTCGTGATTCCCCCCTTATCCAAGGTCTTTCTCGTGTACATAATGATGCTTTTTTTTTTTTATCATTACCTCAAACAGGAGAGTACAGATTATCTGGACAGAGGAACAACCACAAACTTCAGCAGGAAAGGCCCAAACACAATTGCTAAGATCAAAGAGGCTCTCAACTTCATGCGGAACCAACAATTTGAGGTATAAACCTACATCGAAGTCTAGATTTGATTATCTTTCTCCACAGTTCTATGGTAAAATCTGTCAACATTCTGCCTGCAAAATTTGGTGAAAAATGTGAAAAAGTTGTTAAGATCCACCGTCTTTTACAGGTCCCCTTCATAGCTTTTTACAGAAAGGAGTATGTGGAGCCAGAGCTCAACATTAACGACCTGTGGAAGGTGTGGCAGTGGGATGAAAAGGTATTGTTGATATACGTTCCATTTTTGTGGAAGAAAAAGATTTCTGTTTCAAGACAATAGATTGAATATGTTTTTAACAGAAGGCTGAAAAGCTGGTTTGATTGTTAATCAGTAGCTTTTAGCCACATCACCAGTAGGGAGACCTTGAGGCATTGACCAGCTTTTCTGTTTTTAACATTACAAAGCTACAAATATTAACATCCCAGAAAAATCAAGATGTAAGCTTTACGTTTTCGGTATTTTGGACCTCCAAGCAGCATCTGAGATATGATTTAAATCAATTTAAACAGCATAGCTCTGGTCAGATGATTACTTAAGGTATGTGTTTATAATGTTACATTGGAGAATCCCTGCCCTTACACCACTACCAGGATTAAAATCTACACTAAGAGAAGTTTTGTATATTTTTATATGTATTTGGTTCATTAAATCTGCTGTTTGAGAAGTGAGGAACCAGAAATTTTGTATCATCAAAATATTGTTGAGTTACCAACCAACATTAACCCAATTGTTTATTTTTTGAAAGTCAAATCAACATCACTTGTCACTTTGATTCAAAGTATTGGGGCAAGAATTTCATTAAGGAAGTAATATTTTTATCATATTAACACAAAAATGTATGTCAAGACTAGGTGAAGACTGTTTGGCGCTCCTGTCTCTGTAGCTTACAGACATGTTGTTATGTCTAACAGCGTTAATAGATTAATGATGTCCCCCTTCTCTTTCTCTTTGGGACTCAATAGGAGTATAATTCAGGCTTGTCTCCTTATTGGTTAGTGCAACAAGTTGAACCATAACTGTTGTACATTAATAAAATGAAGCACTTAACAAGTCAAAACACCTGAGCTGTCAGATGTTACAGTCAACTTCAGCCTATCATAATGCAGATTGAAGCATTTTTTGCCCACCAGGGGAACATTTCATACCTGTGTGACGTCACATGAAAGCAATCACTTCTTGAATAACTCAGATGTGATCTAATAAGTTCAGTCATTAGCCTTTATCATCTCGGTCTGTGTGTACCTCCTCTGTTCAGTTTATTGAAATATTTTCCTCTTTATCCGTCAGTGGACTCAGCTGAAGACCAGGAAGCAGAACCTGACCCGTCTGTTTCAAAAGATGCAGTCCTACCAGTTTGAACAGATCTCTGCTGACCCTGACAAACCTTTGGCCGACGGCATCCGTCCTCTTGACACAGCTGATATGGAGAGGTATACATCGTGCTTGCACAGAAAGAGGACAATGTCTTATAGTGATGGATTACAAATGGTGCTTGTTATTGATTCACACCCTCTGTTGAGCCAAAGCTTTTATTTCACCACAGGCTGAAAGATGTGCAGAGTCTCGAGGAGCTGGGTGACGTATACAACCACTTTCTGCTTTACTATGGCCGAGACATCCCCAAGATGCAGAATGCTGCCAAGTCAAACAAGAAGAAGCTCAAGAAGATCAAAGAAGTAT